>OX419593.1:3347408-3493267 GCA_948473455.1 Teleiodes luculella
TCGGCGAGAATTTAACATTTGTTAAAATGTATTTACCCTTTTGGATAAACGAATAAAAAAGAAATTAAAAAAAATGAAAAAAATTACTTCAAATGATTTAAACACTAAGTTTCGGCAAGTTTTGACCTGGCAGACCTTGTGATCCATTATCACAGGCATTTTGGTTATTTTTCGGCGTTGGTCCCATCGAGGTACTTGATGAGGTAGGTGAAGGGTGTCGGATGGGCAATAATGGGCATATTTCAGGGCGTCTGCCAAGTACTTCCGGCAGGTTGCGCAGTGGCAGACCAATTTTTTTATACATTATTAATCAATGGTTAACTGATGCCACCACTTTCATTGGGGTACTTTATGAGGTAAGTTCCACGAAAAAAATACGTCAAAAATTTCGATGACCCGGCAGGATCGGCTCTGGCAGACTATTTTTTTTTTCAGTGTTTAAGTGACGGTTAACGATCTAGAGATAGCCTATTGGGGTACTCGATGAGGTAAGTGAAGGGTGTCAGATGGGCACATTTCAGGGCGTCTGCCAAGTACTTCCGGCAGGTTGCGCAGTGGCAGACCAATTTTTTTATACATTATTAATCAATGGTTAACTGATGCCACCACTTTCATTCGGGTACTTTATGAGGTAAGTTCCACGAAAAAAATACGTCAAAAATTTCGATGACCCGGCAGGATCGGCTCTGGCAGACTATTTTTTTTTTCAGTGTTTAAGTGACGGTTAACGACCTAGAGATAGCCTATTGGGGTACTCGATGAGGTAGGTGTTTAGGCCCTCGGCTCCCGGACTATTAGAGCAACGCGGGCCTTCCGTACCGGAAGGGAGTACGCATTTAGCGATTTTACTTAAATTTTAAGGATAGTATTTAACTGTACCTCAAATTATTCTCTTGTTCCACCTAAAATACTAATTGTGCACCAAAACATGCAAACTTGAGACTTCTTGATTTATCAACTTTGAAAAATTCAAAACTACGGCGGTCGCCGGCCGCTGCCGCGGCACGCTCGCTCCGCTCGCTCGGCTCCCTCCGCTCTGTTATTGACATCAGTCTAATCTAACTTAACAAACCGATTTGATTGTGGGTAGATTTGCTTTTTTTTAGCGGGGGGCTGCGCCTGCGACTCGGTCTAAGAAGAGTTTTTTTTTTTTTTTTTGAATTGACCTATGCTTGTGTCGAAAAGGTACGACCAATCAAGCTTCACCGGACTTACGGGGGAGTGGAAGACTCTACCCCAAAAAAAAGTCATATACCAACGCGTCTAGGGGCGGCTCGAGGGAGCCTCGGACCACGGCCTAGCCCGTTGATATTGAAAAACATCGTGAAGGAGACGACGCCTGAGGGGCTCCGTCTCTGATTTTCAATTTTGATTTTGGTTCTGGCCGCGCCCCCGCCGGCGGGTGCGGGCGTTGTTACCTGAAAGGATCCGATAAGGGATAAGAAGAGATCCGACCGCAACTGGTTTTTATAAACGCGCATGCCCGCCCATTTGGGCATGTACATTGACAGAGGGGTAATTTGTCGTATGGCTACTCCCTTCCGGTATGGAAGGCCGGCGTTGCTTTGGTTACAGCCAAAATTACGAATATTTTTATTCTCTATTTTCTGCAATCATAAACAAGCAAATATTTTTTCTTCCGCTTTCTTCCCCACAAACATTGTTATTAGTTTAAAAACCTTTAAAATTCAATAGCATTCAGGTTCAATAGATAATGTTGATAACTTCAATAATTCTGTTTCGCTCTCCTGTACTCCAGAAGCATGTGATGTATACTTAAAAAACTCATCTTCTTATCTAAAGGTGCTGCAGCAAAACATTCGCAGTTTGCGTTGTAATTTTGATAAGTTAGAATTGTTGTTAAGCAGATTTGTTCTAGATTGTGACGTTTTTATTGTCTTAACTGAGTGCTGAGTAGATAATGACATCCCTTTACCCGTCATCCAAGGATATTTTTCATCATGCAACCCGACAGTTTTAGCGATGTGTTTCCTAAGAAACAGACAGATTATTAATTTAATAACAAAATAATTTTCAGTTGCACATAAACAGACAAATTATTTACACTATCAAAAGTGTAGAAAACAAGTAAACATGGGTGTATTATCTGATTATTCATGATAACAACACTTTATTTATTACAGGGTTACCTAGCATGAAAGTCAGAGATTTACTTTTACTCTGTTCCTACTCAACAAGCCAAGTTACCATTAGATAAGTATTATTATTGTTCTGTAAAAGGCTTTAAATAAATTATTATTATTACAATTTTATTATTATTAAATAAGGATCCACCCCCCTAATATTGACAATCTCACCCTAATGTTGACAGTGCATATCCCATACAATTATTGACAACTTAGTTTTAACTTCAATTTTATTAATTTTAACTTTTTATGTAGAAGGTGTAAATAAAAGAATAAGAAGGGTATTTTATTTAGTTTTGTTTTTTATAACGGCTTACTTATTAATTGCACTGAATATAATATGATATAAAAGTGAAATCCAAATTCAGCAATGTAAAGGTGTCTGTAAGTTACTTACACTATAGATTTTTAAGAAAAATAAGCTTTTTGTAAAAAAAAACTCGGGCTCCTACAAAAACGCGATTAATGAGAATTAGCCATTTTTTTAAAACAATTTTGACAGTGTTGTCTATATTGAAGAATAAATAATGATGCGTATAGTTTTTGCTGTAAGAGTGAATGTTTTAAATAGAACTTATAATTTTGATTAAACTTTTAGGTTGTCAATAATTGGGGGGTTGTCAATATTAGGGTGGTTTACCCTATTTAGCGTTTTTCGTCTTTTTGCATCGACTATTTTTCCTCGTACCATTTCATTTTTCGCAACCATCTTACTTTACGAGATTCTCCCGATTTTTCAAGCGATCGCTTAGACATTGCGTGGAATAAAAAACACCTTATATTTTTCAAACATATAAATCACAAATTTACTTTTTAACCGACTTTAAAAAAGGAGGAGGTTCTCAATTCGACGCGTATGTTTTTTTTCTTTTTTTTTTGTGTGTTTGTTATAAAATATCTCCGCCAATTGTGAACCGATTTTCAAATTTCTTTTTTTAATCGACCAGGTTTACTTGCAGGGTGGTCCCATAAAAATTTCGCTAAGTATATATGTTACAGTTAAAACCAGTTTTTAGATAGAACGCGTTTTTCCTAGTTAGAACTAGGTTTTACTTTATGGCTTTGTTAATACTAGAATTAACCAATGCTCAAAATTGAATATCAGTTAAAACTTATATAATATCCAGTTTAATATTATATAATATCCATTTATTCTTTAATATCCATGTGTAACCTAACACGAAGGGTATGGCAAACGATCTGGGCTCGCTACGCTCGCCCACATCGCTTCTGCCATACCCTTCGAACCTATACTATCCGAAGTAGGGGTGCCCTGAACTCTCGTGCTCGCTGCGCTCGCACCCACCTGGTAATGAGTTGAACGTAAACTAGTTTTATCTGAAAATCAAATGAATCAGTAGTAATTTCTAGTTATAACAAAGGCATTAAGTAAAATCTAGTTTTAACTAAGAAAAACGCGTTCTATCTAAAAACTGGTTTTAACTGTGACATATATAAAAAGCGGCCAAGTGCGAGTCGGAATCGCCCATGAAGGGTTCCGTAGCAGCCAGTAACATAATATTAAAGTTTTTGTAGTTCGTTGTGACTTTGATCGAAGTTCTAATAATAGTGAAAGGTAAATTGCGGTTTACGATTTATGACGTATTAAAAAAAAACTACTTACTAGATCTCGTTCAAACCAATTTTCGTTGGAAGTTTTCATGGTAATGCACATCATATATTTTTTTTAGTTTTATCATTCTCTTATTTTAGAAGTTAGAGGGGGGGGACACACATTTTTCCACTTTGGAAGCGTCCCTCGCGCAAACTATTTAGTTTAGAATTTTTTTTTATTAGGAACCTAAATATCATTTTTGAAGACCTATCCATAGATACCCCACACGTATGGGTTTGATGAAAAAAAATTTTTTTAGTTTCAGTTCTATGTATGGGGACCCCCTAAATTTTTTGTTTTTTTTCTATTTTTGTAATAAAATCTTGATGCGGTTCACAGAATACATCTACTTACCAAGTTTCAACAGTATAGGTATTATAGTTTCGGAATAAAGTGGCTGTGACATACGGACGGACGGACAGACAGACAGACAGACAGACATGACGAATCTATAAGGGTTCCGTTTTTTGCCATTTGGCTACGGAACCCTAAAAATGATGCCGTTATACCCGATCGGTAAATTGTTTTGGCAATATCTCGGCTTCTTATTAATCAATTTCAATATTTTTTTGTTTTATAGATAGAACTTGTACTCAAAATGGTTTCACATAAATTTTGATTATATCTGATGGCGGAGTAGATGACTAAAACGAAAACTCTTCAATAAACAACAGCACACTCATTGCGTTGCTTTTGTTATAATTGAAACAACAAGAAATATGCGGTTTTGGTTCATATATTCTGTAATAATAATAATAATAATAATAATCATTTATTTCAGGCTGCACACCCATATCACAAATACAATATAATACAAAAATACACAAAAATTAAAGTAAAATATAAATAAACTAACGATAGTTTTTACTTGCGATTAGCGCTGCGCTGCACAGAGAGCCAATGAGCAAAAATAGGACAAGTCAGGTCTTCATATACGGCTTTCAGGATAGTATTCTCGGTGCAGCTCAGTCTGGACCAGAACGAGGCAATTCTACTCCGGATGATGGCGAAGAAGTCAGGGACTCTTGCCTCGGCGAACATGCTCGACGCGCTACAGAATCGAGCCTTACCCATGAGAATACGAAACGCGTCATTGTATTGTATTCTCATGTTGCTGTACGAGTTCCGCTTGTATTTGATCCACAGGTGGCAAGTGTACAGGTTCTGACAGTACGCTCGGAACAACGTCAACTTGACCTCCTTGTCACACCTGTGAAACCTACGCGCGAGCATGTTCGCCCGGACACAGAGAGCTCTCCTTTCGCGCTCGATATCGCCATCATCGCTTAAGTCCTCTGTAAGAACGTGACCAAGGTACCTGAAGCGACCAACAACCCGGACCTCCGACCCATTCAGGTAAACTGGAATCACCCTCTCCGGGCCTCCTCCAGACCTAAAGACCATCATCTCGGTTTTCAAAACATTATACTTCAATCCGTGAGCACTGGCATATTGCTCACAGACCGAAAGTAACTTCCGCAAACCGCTAATCGAGGGGCTGAGCAACACCATGTCGTCAGCATAACTGAGGTTGTTGACACCCGACCCTGGTGGCCCTCAGCTCCCCGATGAGGTCATTGACGTAGAGGCTGAACAAGTCCGGAGAGGTGAGCCCCCCCTGACGCACACCGCACTCTAGTCTGTACTCGCTAGAAGTCGTGTCGCCCCATTTCACACAGTTCAGCTGGTTTCCGTACCAGTACCTCACTAGATCTACCACACTTTTGGACACACTTGACCTTAAGAGCTTCGCCCAGAGAATGTCATAATTCACCAGGTCGAAGGCTTTACTCAGGTCAAGGAAACAAGCGTATACAGATGTTTCTCTGTCGACATAATGTCTGATGACATGCTTTACGCTAAGTATGGCAGAGTCCGTTGAGTGACCGGGACGGAAACCAAACTGAGCATCATCTATATCCAGTTTACCAACAATTTCAGGTTGCAATAGTCGCTCAAGCACCTTACCCACTACAGTCCCCAGCGAGATAGGCCGGTAGTTGCTCGCAGATCCAAGGTCACCTGTTTTATTCTTGGGGATAGGAATGACCACCGTTTTCATTAAGGACCCCGGTAGATAACTATACTTCAGACACATGTTGTAGAGGGTGCAAAGTTTGGGGCAGATCGCTTCGCTGGCGTAGAACAGGTGCTCCAAGCTCAAGCCATCGTGCCCAGGTGATTTCCCCTTTGTCATCTGTTTAATGACCTTGGCGACATCATCAGGTGTAAAAGCGACCCGTGTAAAGGTATGATTGGGCACGTCTGCCTTCAAATCCAACCGAACAGGCTGAGGATCGACGCGGAATCTGCGAGCAAACATATCAGCGATATCTGCCGGATTTTGCAGTCCTTCGACACCAAGTGGCATGGTCGGCTTGTGATTAAGCTTTTTGGTAGACGTCCAGAATTTCTTAAAATTATTAGATTTTTTGTGCAACGTGAGAATGTCTAACTTGATTTTGTCTTCGTTATACTGACACCATTTTAACTTATTTTTAAAGTTACTACGACTTGAACGCATAATATCGTATGTTTGCCCAGCCGTGGGCTTGCCAGCCATAACCCAGCACCGAAAATACAACCTAGCCTCCTGGTGAGCGTCACTAACGTGAAAATTCCATCCTACGACTTTCCTACGAGCTCCCGGTGCAGCGGAGCGCTGACGGGCAGACGCAATGGACGCAGCCTGTAGAACACTTATTATACTAGTGTACAATCGGTCAATAAATAAAATATGATCATTCACACGTTCACAGGACCTACCCTCACAATCATCACATTCGATATTATCATTCACACTTGACAAATTAAGATTACAGTATCGATTATAAACATTAATTTGACTAGAGTCTCTCAGTCCCCATATAATGCCACCATTCATGTTACTAATATTATTATTGACTAGATTCGAATTAGTATTTGTACAAATTACGTCACATTCTATGCATAAAGGTAAATGATCAGACCACCAGGTTCCATACATAACATGAGCGGACACTACTGTGTCCCAAGCGGCTTTAGTGGTCACACAGTGATCCAACCAGCTGGTGGTACCATGTGCGTCACTAATATATGTATAGGTGTTGGAATCTATACCCAATATATCGATGTCTGCGCAATTATACAAGTTTTCTTTGCAAAAACTCAGCATCTCATTACTAAAGGGTTTGTTTGGGTGAGCGTTAAAGTCACCTAACACGTATGCGGCCGGCACATTACTTTCGTCAATGATAGCACTTATCATACCCATGCAACCACAAAAATCTACAAGATTGTCTGGTTCATCTGTAGGCATATATACACTTAGGATAGTAGACGCAAAGGAAGAGTCAGCAATTCTGATAGCAGCAATCCTATCACTTGAGCATTCTATTACTGATACATTGGTAAACCTGGATTTACGCCATAAAAGAGCAACGCCTACCTCGGAGAATGGCACGTGACGTGTCCACAGCTGATTTAGCTGTAAATGCAAAATCCCTATCAACTTCGCTCACAAAGTTAAGATCGTGCGGCAAAAGCCACGTCTCTTGCAAAGCTACTATATCGGCCGACTTACAAATGTCACGGATTTGATACAAAGACCGCTTAATACTTTTACAGTTGAACGTACAACGCGTATTCTCTGTTTGTGTGTACTATCCATTGTGTTTACATTTGTTATCGGCGGCATTCATACGTTCCCTGTACCTACGAAATACTAATCCCGCCGGCCAAAAGTCACTTTTCAGTAAAACATTAGCCTTGGTGCTAGGTATTGTAATCTTAAAAGAATTGAAAGATGTGTCCTTGAATTGGCTTAACAACACCACATTAATACAGTCTTCTCCCCTCTCCTTAATGTATTGCGTAATATCAGCCGCTGTGACATGCTTCTGCAATCGGGACACATAAATAAAACACTTCGGTTCAACAACTTGCAATCTTTCACAGGTCGCCAGTGAGCCTCGCATATTCTTTTTATTCTTATATCGGCGCGGCGCTTGTTATTAATCACCGTAGTAAAACCGTCGTCAGTATTTTCATCCTTATTGCGCACCGAGCCAGAGTTGAGAATAGCGCGCTCCGGCGTTGATGCAATAAATACGTCTCTGTAGGTAGGCCGCGGCGAAGACGATGAGCCAGCCGGTATTTTCTTATCAGTTGCAGTTGTAGGGTTCGACCCAGTCATAGTCAAGTTGTCGTCAATGGGCAGGTGCGATGACGTGCTCTTGTTTGACTGTCGAGTACGACGGCGGTGCTTGTTTTTCGAGCTTGATTTAGAGAAATTAACGTTCCTCAGTCGCTGTACCTCATCATATAATTTCTCAAAATCATTCTTTGAGATAGCATCGGCTCGTAAACTAGCTAGCTCGGACTTAAGCAGTGTGAAGTCTTTAAGAAAGCGCGTAACGTCAACATGGTCAAAAGTGACCGGTGGTGGCAGGCGGTTGAGGTCCTGGGCTACGAACGTCGGTTGCGTGTCTGGCTCAGTCTCTTTCAGCAACTTGATCATGTCCTTCAAATTTTTCTTTATTTTGTCGTCACCCTTTCTGGTCACACATCGTGAGGCGTCAGGAATGGAGGTAAATAATAAATTCTTGGCTGATTCAATTTCCGCGTCAGAAAAATTCGATGAACATATTCGTAGAATGCTCAGTTCGTCCAAAATGCTTATTTTATTCTGTATAAAAGTCAGCAGTTCACTAATTATAATCTTCTTCGTGACGTTATCCATATTATGTACCTATGTAAGATCGTTCAATTTATAAGTTAAATACATGCACAGGTGTAATGTGCATCTTACTAGCGCGGACCGTGTACGTTACCACGCGCGGACCTGCCCACAACCGCGTGCGACCGCGGTCGAACTGTAAACTAGTCATAGATTAAAGATTTGAAAACCCCAAGTGAAGACAGCAACTTAAGAATTTTTCCGTGGACTAAACGGGCTAGCATCATCGGTATCGTAGTGGTTTGGTCAGTTGTTCGCCATTCGGAAAACTTAGGTTACAGTCCAATCAAGTATAGCAATGTTTTAGAATTTAAAATTCAAACGTAAGACTGTAAAGGAAACATAGTGAGAAAGTCTGCATATAATTATGTACTAAACAAAACAAATTAAAGTTTTGTGTGAGTAACTTGTCATGGTTAATTTTCACTAAAAAGGGTAAAATAAAAAGATAATTTAAAAAATATATAAAACCGCCTTCAAGCCTAGTCCAAGTCCTAACCTACAATAAAAAGTTAAAAATAATATATAAATCTAGCTGAAAGCATAGAAATTTTATATGGCTATTAATATTCCTTATTTGCATAAATTGTAACATCATATAAACATGTGTAGACATTGTTATACACTTTATCTTGGAGTCGGTGCCAGCTAATCTGGGGGCACGGGCGTGCCCCCGCCAAGTCCAGCGCGAAGCAACACTGCCGTACCATCTTTACTGGAACCATTTCGCCGCATTTTCAGGCCCCTATTTGAGAACCTCTGGATAAGACCAGAACGCAGAAATTTTCGTCATCCACTAAGCCATGATCACATACTACAAATCCGAAATATCAAGTCTGTAGGTCATTTAGTTCCGAAGTTAAGCGAAAGCAAAGTTTCTCATTTTCGACACTCACTCATGATCATCAAAATAGAACTAGTACTTCCCATAAACTCAGCGACCTGAAATTTGGTACAGAGTTAGGGTTTAATGGCTACATAAAGGAAAAACTATAAAAACTAGGATAATCGAAAATGTGGAGTACCTGGTGACCCTGATTAGAAAACACAAGAGCCCAACCAAATTATTAAAGATCAAGACATACCGCCTTTACAAAAAATATTCAACTTAGTGGGCCGCTTCATTTGATGTCAAAAATCGAAGGCCTGAAGTAACTGATGAAGAACCCTCGGCTGGTTAGAGATATGGTACCTAACGCCCCCTTCTGCTATTGGTACTTAAAAAAATCGACTGTCATTGCAAAAATCCAGCATAGTGGAACACATCATCTAATTTAATCCAGCCTATAGCTTCCCACTGCTGGGCAAATGCCTCCCCTTCTGCTTATAGTATGTATATAAATAAAATTAAAGGAAAACTAAGGAAAAGACTTGACTGGCTTTTATACTTATACTTACAAGTTTACAAGATAAGAAGAAATAGTCGAAAGATCGAACGATTAACTTTATTCTACTCAAACATTATACAAATTAAATAAACAAATTACACTAAAATATTAATTCTAAAAATATGATGGAGGAGTGGAGGTGACACCCGCACACGTCGTTAGATGGCGCTGACTGTATTTTAAAACGTGCTTAAGAAAAGAAAGATTTGTAATAATAAAAAAACAACTTCTAAAAAGAAAAAAAACTATGTGAAATAAGAAAATCTAATAAAATAAATCAATATAGGTACCCACGTTTCTACAAAAAGAAGTGTAATCTCACCAAAAACATTCTGTAAAAAACTAGCCAACTCTCGATGGAGCTGCTTGTTTATCTCTAAAAAATAATGAAATCTAGACAAAGGCGTACCAAGTCTAAGGTTCATTACTGCGATTTCTTTATTATTATAGTTAATGTTGTGTTACTTGGCTACACAAGGAGTTTTATAAACCAGGTGCTCCATGATTCCATTGCACCAATCTGTCGCCAGAACCGCTACTCATTGACGATGGAAAATCAACGGCCCAGTCACACAACATTAACTATAATAATAAAGAAATCGCAGTAATGAACCATAGACTTGGTACGACTTTGTCTAGATTTCATTATTTTTCAGAGATAAACAAGCAGCTCCATCGAGAGTTGGCTAGTTTTTTACAAAATGTTTTTGGTGAGATACCATCATTTCGACCAAAAGACTTCTCCTGCTAGCAGTCATTTAAAGTGGGCTCAGTACCTAGTACTCTGACCGCATCTTTTAATATTTTATATTCAACGATCTGAGCTTTTGAGATCAGATGTGTTTTCGATTAAATAAATAGCCTCGACTGGCACCGACTTCAAGGTGAAGTGTATATAACAATGTCTACACATGTTTATATGATGTTACAATTTATGTAAATAAGGAGTATTAATAGCCATATTAAATTTCTATGCTTTCAGTTAGATTTATTTATTATTTTTAACTTTTTAGTGTAGGTTAGGACCTTGAAGGCGGTTTTATATATTTTTTAAATTATCTTTTTATTATTACTTGAGTACACTTGTGCAAACACCGCGTGCGCACGGACAAGAATGAAGTTTACAGCCCGCCCAAACAGAAAGAAACAGCCTGATTTATACTATTTTTATGTTACAAATAAGTAATCGACTGGCTCTTCCGCATCTCCTTTTTTATTATTTTTTATTACAGCATTTAGCATACCAATAAGAGTTATTAATAATAATTATGTTTGTATAATTATATATGTGACTTTCTGAATATATTTTTAATGCACCAATATCTTCCGTGGTCATAAAAACAAATTGTTCAAGTTTCAGGAAATTTCAGAAGGAACGTCATTGTATTTAATTTTCTACCAGAAATGAATATGTTCTAATTTCCTAAAAATATTATTGTATTATTGTTATTGTTTTAGCTTCCGGAAGGTTTGAGACAGGCGAAAATTTGTATCGTGTTTATTATCACAAACTTAAAAATTACGCTTATTTTAGCGCTAAAATAGCTTTAGAAGCCTGGTTAAAAGGGAGCACGGACTACAAATTTGGTCCAATTAATTCAAGTAGACATGAAGAGTCATCGCTAGAATTCGCGTATACCCAAGTAAGAATCTATCCCCACTAGATGACAGCGGACTGCAGTCTTTATTAAGGATCTCTCCCTACTAGATGACAGTGGGCTGCATTCTTGGTTAAGGATCTGTCCCCACTAGACGACATCGGGCTGCAGTCTTCATTAACGATCTGTCCTTACTAGATGACAGCGGGTTGCAGTCTTCGGTAAGGATCTCTCCATACTTGATTGACAACGGGCTGCAGTCTTCATTAGGGATCTGCCCCTGCTAGATGACATCCGGCTGCAGTCTTCATTAAAGATCTGTCCCTACTAGATGACAGCGGGCTGCAGTCTTAATTAAGGATCTGCCCCTACTAGATGACAGTGGGCTGCAGTCTTCATTACGGATCTGTCCCTACTAGATGACAGCAGGCTGCAGTCTTTAGTAAGGATCTGTCCCTAGTCCCTACTAGATGACAGTGGGCTGCAGTCTTTAGTAAGGATCTGTCCCTACTAGATGACAGCGGGCTGCTGTCTTAATTAAGGATCTGTCCATACTATATGACAGCGAGCTGCAGTATTCGGTAAGAATTTGTCCTTACTAGATGAGAGCAGGCTGCAGTATTCATGAAAGATATGTCCCTACTAGATGACAGTGGGCTGCAACCTTCGGTAAGGATCTGTGCCTACTAGATGTCAGCGGGCTGCAGTCTTCATTAAGACTGCAGATAATTGAATGCCGAAATCCGTGCTTCAGAAGGCGTTCCGTTGGTTCCGGCTACTTTTTTCGGATGGATGTAGTCGGCATGTCGTAGGCAAATCTTAGAACTCGTCATTTTACAGAATGCTTCGGCATTTAACAAGCATTTGGCAAACTGTAATATGCCGAAGGCAAATTGTAGAACGCATTCCTCTTCTCGATGAGCAACGTGGCATAATGATGACTGAACGATGTTATTATATTGATCGATCACAAATGACTTTGAATATAAAAATAAACAATAAAATAAAGTAGATGGTTATTAAAATCAAAATATTTATAACTAGCTTTTTGCCACGGCTCCGTCCGCGTTAACATTTTTTTCCCGTGGGAATAAGGCATTTCCCCGCGGTAAAAGGTAGCCTATGTTATTCAGGGTGAATGTAGCTTTCTAATGGTGAAAGAATTTTTGAAATCGGTTCAGTAGTTTTTGAGTTTATTTATAATTTGAGTTTATTTATTACAAACATACACACACACAAAATACGAATCTTTCCTCTTTATAATATTATTAGTATGATTTAAAAATTTTGGGCTTTTTTCTGCCGAGGCTGCTAAAATCTCTAAATTTAAGTTGTTGGTCTCTTTCATTCATATGGGAATCATAAAGGAAGGGAAGATGAATGAATTTAATTTTGAATGAATGATATTTAAAATAAGCAGCGCAGCTGTCAAATTCAGCTTAATTTAGTCGGGATGTTTTTAAATTCCTGCTAAATTACGCGTAAAATCGATGTTTGACGTGTCTAAATGTAGGTTGGCAATCACCTGTCCCTTTTCGTTCTCAAGAACGTGAAAGAGACATAACAACTTAAATTTAGATATTTTAGCGGCCACGCAGAATTGAGCCCATTGTTGTTATTTTGACACATCGGGCGCTTTCACATTGGACAGTAACGGTATCGATCGGACCGATATCGTCGGACTGGTAGTTTCATACAAATACTACTAAACGCTTTCACACTGTGTCGTTATCGTCAACGATATCGTCTGTCGTGCCGATATCGGCAACGGGGTGAAGCAGGATCGCGGGGGGAGGGGCATGGACAGTAGACTCAGGGATAGGAAACCGGTTTATTTTTCAAACCGGTTCCAGCCAGACTCCAAACAGAAATCAATTTGATATTATTATGATCTACTGAACTAACTCAAAAAATAAATTTACTTTTTCTTAGTACGGACCTCTATTTTAGTAATAAAATACTAAAATTTTAATTATCTTACAAGAGGACGCCGATGAAAATGGATTCGGATGAATGTGCCATAAAGCTTAGTAAACACTAGAATTATTAAGTACTTAAAATATGCAATAATAATTATGTGAAAATGAATTCTGTGGCAGAATTATGTGTAAATGAGTTTTGTGCTTATTTAGGAATATTCTGTACCTCTAAAAATCAAATTGAGGACACTTATTTTATAAATAAAATACTAAAACACTCATTAATTAGTAAGATCGCGCGGATGGAAATGGATTACTTACTCATGAATGAGAAATGGAATTTAATTATTTTGACTGGCATTTTATATACCTACATCAACCTGGCATATATTAATGACTATTGGATCTTAAAATACGCAGTTTAATGCGTAAAATTAGTGTCAATTTTGATATCATCTACTGAACTACCTCAAAAATAAAATTACTTTCTCTAAGTACGGACCTCTATTTTAGTAATAAAATACTAAAATTTTTATTATCTTACAAGAGGACGCCGATGAAACTGGATTCGAATGAATGTGCCCTACAGCTTAGTAACCGCTAGAATTGTTTTGAACTTAAAATATGCAAAAATAATTATGTGATAACGAATTTTGTGCCAGAAATATGTGTAAATGAGTTTTGTGCTAAATTAGGAATATTCTGTTGAAGTACCTCAAAAATCAAATTATTATCTCATAGTGTGGACGCTTATTTTAGTAATAAAACTATTTGGTATTCTGTGATAAAACTAACTTGTAAGATCGCGCAGATGTAAATGGATTACTAACGTAAAAGTAAAAGTCTTGAAAAGTCTTACTTCTCACAAATATCCCATAAATAAGTAAGAGCATAATTGAAGTTTCTTTGCCAAGATATGTTATTATTTTTTACAAATAATACAAACTTAATTTAAAATAAGTTATTAATACCGATAATTTTAATTAAAACGAGGAGCTCTAAAAATAATTTCAATTTCTTGAAGTAATATTATTGTAAAGCCCGACCAAAGAAATAAGAAACCTCGCCATATTGCGGAATTTGTATGGAACAAATTTTATAAGGAAAATTGTTGCCATAGTCGTAAAATATACACGTGGCGCCCCCAGAGCAGTTTTCATATTTATTTGGTCAGGCTTTAGTACAATAATAACACAATACTTCTCTTAGTTAAAAATTGCTTCAAAAAACAGTGGCAATAACACGTACTCAGAAATGATCATAAAATTTTTGCGGCAGCATAATAATATAAATAACTCGCACCAAACGACGAAACAGTAAAAAAATCTACAGAAACAAAGTCAGCGTATGCAGAAAAGAGAAGAAAAGTGCGACGGCGTAGCGGGAGGCGCATGAAGCCGTTGCAGCGGTTGCAAGCGCCTGCTTTGCTATGGCTTAAACTTAGTGAGAGCTGAAATTTTCGTTCCTTGTTAAAAACCGGTAACCAGAATTATTTTGGTTTATTTGATTAATTTCCATCTATTAACCGGTGGACGTCTACTGGCTGAAATGATGATGATGAACCGGTTAATCGAAGAACGGAAGAAAATAATATATCGGTATCGTTATATCCCTAGTTATATAATTCCATTTAAGGATATCGTCCGACGATATAGCCCCGATATCGGCCCGATACTGTTACCGTCCAATGTGTAAGCGCCTAACAGCGCTGCGCGTGGACAGATTAAAAAACAATAGGGACTATGCACGTGACTTCAAAACTGACGAAATATTTTTTTTGTAATCTTTATTGTTACACAAACATAACCATACAATTATTTTTAAAATTTAACATAATTTAATAGTAAGATTTAGTTATAAAAATCGGCTATTTTAAAATCCCCTGGCTTTGCAAAACTAATCCTATTGGCGGTGGAACAAAACGTGACGTCAATGCTCTTTCGACGTATTCTTCAAGTCCGGTGAGGATTGCCAGTTTTTTTTCGTTTCTTTTGTAACATTTTTCGTTACTTTTGTATCCTCCCTTCGTGTTACTTCTTGATAAGATATACTTATTAAATAATTTGTTTAGTAGGTAGGTACTGTGGAGTTTGCATAATAGAATTTGCAACTCCTTCGATTTAGTACTGTCTGTAATGCCGTATATTTAATAAAATCATCTTCTTTTTGAATACGGAATTGACTCTTCAGTTGATTGATATTATCTGGGGGCACGGCAGTGCCCCCGCCAATTCGAGCAAAAAAAGCGGCACGGCCGTACCATACTTTTCTCGAAGCAGTTCAGGTCATTGAGTTGAGTTGAGGTTGTTGTTGTTGTTGTTATTGTTGTTGTTGTTGTGTAATTATAATTGCATAAGATGATAAAAAACTTGGGTATACGCGAATTTGATGATCATGAGTGGGTGTCGAAAATGCGAAACATTGCTTTCGCTTAACTTCGGAACTAAATGATCTACAGACTTGTAATTTTGGATTTTAAGTATGTGATTATAGCTTATGGCGAAAATTTCTGCGTTCTGGTCTTATCCAGAGGTTCTCAAATAGGGGCCTGAAAATGCGAAATGGTTCCAGTAAAGGATGGTACGGCAGTGTTTGCTTCGCGCTCGACTTGGAGATAATTTACACGTTTGGAATTTTGAAAACTGAGATAAAGACAGATAATAATTATTAGTATTTCAAATTTCGGAATTGTACAGTAAGATGTTACTGGATTAAGGTATTATGAATAACTAGCTGATGGAATTGGATGGATTGGAATGCAATATAATATTACAGACTGGACTAACGCAATTTAAATTTCATTTAGGAGGTTTTTCTGACGGTTATTTTTGTTGGATATATTTTTAGGTACTATGTGTCTTAGAGTTTTGAACATCCACATGAACTTTCTTACTCTCCCATTGAGTTGTTCAATATGTTGTTTCCAGTTAAGCCTCTGGTCTATTTGAATACCTAGGTATTTTGTATGGGCTACTTTATTTATCATAGGACAGTCACATTGTATGCCGGACAAATTTTTACATGTGTGTATTTTTATTTCAAAAGAAGTCTTAGGTTGGGACTTCTTGGTTTTATTTGTATTTAAAGTTAAGAGATTATGCTTTAACCATTCAGATACTTGAACCATGCTGAGTTCAGCCCTGTTTTTAGTCTCTTCCCAAGACAATCCAGTAAAGACAATGGCAGTGTCGTCAGCGTACGAAAAAATGTTGGCGTTTTTAATACGCATGTTACAGAGGTCATTAATGTAAATGAGAAAAAGTGTTGGGCCTAATACGCTGCCTTGGGGTACGCCGCAAGATACGCCAATGTCTTCACTGGAGTCCTGCTCAAGCTTAACTTTCTGCGTCCGATTTGTCAAGTAATCGCTAAATATAGACAGTTGAGCTCCTATGATGCCGATTTTTTCAAGCTTTTGAACAAGGATGGAGGTAGAGACAGTATCAAAGGCCTTTTTGAGGTCTAAGAATATGCATAAGCTTTTCTTTTTGGAGTCAAGTTGTTTAGTGATTAACGAGGTTAACGAAGTTATGGCATCTTCTGTTGATAGGCCCTGCCTAAAACCAAATTGTGATGGGGAGATTAGATTAAAAGTTGTTAGGTAATTAAGGAGTCTTGTATTTAGTAGCTTTTCTAAGATTTTCGATAGAACAGGTAATACTGAGATAGGCCTATAGTTGCCAACATCGTCTCTAGCTCCACCCTTGTACACAGGAGTGATGATAGCCCTTTTTAGTGGTTCGGGGAAAACTCCGTGTTTAAAACAGAGATTTGCTAACTGGGTCAAAATTGGTATTAATTCGTGTTTTATATGTTTTATGTATTTAGTAGATATATTGTCCCACCCCGGAGCACTGTCAGATTTTAGTGATATTATTATGTTAGATATTTCCTCATTATCAGTGTCCATCAACACAAATGAGTGAGGCAATCTCGGAAGACTGCTTAGGTATTTTATTTGTTCATCAGGTGATAAAGTGGCGTAAATGTCCTGCGCCAGTTTTCTTCCTATGTTTGAAAAATAAGTATTTATGTAATTCGCTGAATTTACAACAATTGGTTTGATGTATTTTATTTCAGAGTTAAACTTATTTTGATTCATTACAGTAGGTTATGTTTTTAACGTTTCTCCACAAAAGTTTATTATTTTTAAGAGATTTAGTGAGTAATTGTCTATTATACTTCCTCTTTAGTTTTTTAATTAAATAATTGCAATGATTTCTATAGCGTGTATAGGTAATTTTTTTAATTTCATTACTAGGGTCATTACGGAGTTGTCTCTGGAGGTTGTTTCTGTTTCTGATGCACCTCAATATACCTTCAGTGATCCATGGTTTAATAACCCTTTTACTTTTAGGAATACTTTTAGTGGTTGTATTTAATTTAATTGACTCAGTTAGTTTTAGAATTAGGTAATCGGTTATAATATTAGGGTCGTTGCAAAAGAGTAGGTTAGCTAGGTTTTGTTCTTGTAGAAAGTGTAATGATTTATCAAAGTCTATTGTTTCATAGGATTTAGGAGGGGTTTGTCTAGTCTTTATTTTACTTAATGACATGAAGGTCGTATAATGATCAGTAGTAGTAGTACCTATGTATTATGGCAATGAATGCAGAGTTCTTTTTAGCGTTAATTTTCAGCATAAAATGATCGAGACAGTTTTCTCCTCTGGTTGGTAAGGTGTGACCAGGGAGAACCCCGTAGGTTGAGAGCATATTGAGGTAGTGCGTCCTATTTTTGTAATCATGAAGTTGTTCTGTATTTTTAGGAATTAGGTTTATGTTGATATCTCCAGCGATTATAATATTATTACAAGTTTTAACCGTCACGAGGTACTTGCATAAAGAGTTTGTAAAGTTTTCTGAATTTTTGTTTGCTGGCGAGCGGTAAATGCAAAATAAGGTATTATTAGATATTTCAACTTGTAGGCAGGATGCCTCAGTTATTTTAATCTCTTTAACATTCGACTGCAGGGTATCCTTGATATGTAGACTATTACTCCATCTTTTTGGTTCTGTTGATATGTAGATGCGTAGGAGTTATAATTATTAAGAGTAGGATTAGGTTACCCTAGGGCCCTAGGGAACCTAGGGATTTATTTATTGTCATGGCGAAGCAAACGGCTACTGGAAACTGCGTGCGCTTAAATTCAAATGGGAAATTATTGGGGATGAGTGGTATGCGGGGAATGAGACTCCGTAACGCTAAGCCGAATAATTCTAGTGCGATGAACAGTTTCTCCTGAGCCGAAGCCAGTGAGAATCTGAGCTTGGATTGTATTTCTTTGTAGCGCCGCCGTTACCTTTAGTCGGGTTCCGTTACATAATTTAGGGGGAATAAGGTTCCTTAGCAGTATATCGGTACACCGACTTTAAGCGAAATTTTGTGCGCAGGAAGACCACTTGCAGAAAGCGAGCTCAGAAACTCAACTGGATAATGTGTGGCATCTTCTTGGTTAAGAACACTGTTATACGATGTTCACACAGGAACACTTCATCCCCAACTAATTCGGTTAATTTTTTTTTATGAATAACATCGGCCTGGTCATTCCTAGGAGTGAGTATGGCACGATCACATAACCAATAATTTTCCTGATTTGAAATACTTGACAGGTCACCGAATACAGAACTTATGAGTTCATCTTCTGATGAATCCACTCTGCCAAGTATTTCTGGTAGCGTAATCTGATCGTAGCGTCTTCTTCAAGGAGAGTTCCCTCTCCAAGTTTTAATAAGACGTTTGAAAATTCTTGGGCATTTGAATTACCACCGATCTTGACTTTGACTTTGACTTTGAAGTGATTGCCGAAAATCTCCAGAAAAAAGCAGTGTGACGTTCCCCATTGGCCTTTCGTCTCGCCGAATGTCTCGTAGCGTTCTGTCCACAGCTTCAATGGCTTTTATGTTTGCCATTGTACATTCATACCAAACGATCAGACAGCACAACGATATCGCGTTTTAATATTGAATAGCGATATCTATGGGAATTTATGAGTACTAAATTTCAATATTATTTCAAAAAATCTATTAGGTACTTACTTTAATTATGACTTAATTTAACTTTTATTTAACCACAATCCGAGCATTTGTAGTTTCTGTTAGACATGGACGAAAGAGATTTTGCAAATTAGCAATAAGGCCACCTTTTTTCTGCATTCGTTATTCATTAATTTGTTCCTCGTAATCTGGGGGCACGGGAGTGCCTCCGCCAAGTCGAGCGTGAAGCAACACTGCCGTACCATCTTTACTGGAACCATTTCGCCGCATTTTCAGGCCCCTATTTGAGAACCTCTGGATAAGACCAGAACGCAGAAATTTTCGTCATTCACTAAGCTATGATCACATACTAAAAATCCGAAATTTCAAGTCTGTAGGTCATTTAGTTCCGAAGTTAAGCGAAAGCAAAGTTTCGCATTTTCGACACTCACTCATGATCATCAAAATAGAACTAGTACTTCCCATAAACTCAGCGACTTGAAATTTGGTACAGAGTTAGGGTTTAATGGCTACATAAAGGGAAAACTATAAAAACTAGGATAATCGAAGATCTGGAGTACCTGGTGACCCTGATTAGAAAACACAAGAGCCCAACCAAACTATTAGAGATCGAGACATACCGCCTTTACAAAAAATATTCAACTTGGTGGGCCGCTTCATTTGATGTCAAAAATCGAAGGCCTGAAGTAACTGATGAAGAACCCTCGGCTGGTTAGAGATATGGTACCTAACGCCCTGCTATTGGTACTTAAAAAAATCGACTGTCATTGCAAAAATCCAGCATAGTGGAACACATCTTCTAATTTAATTCAGCCTATAGCGTCCCACTGCTGGGCGAATGCCTCCCCTTCTGATTTTAATACGTATATAAATAAAATTAAAGGAAAACTATGGAAAAGACTACACTGGCTTTTATACTTATACTTACAAGTTTACAAGATAAGAAGAAATAGTCGAAATATCGAACGATTAACTTTATTCTACTCAAACATTATACAAATTAAATAAACAAATTACACTAAAATATTAATTCTAAAAATATGATGGAGGAGTGGAGGTGACACCCGCACACGTCGTTAGATGGCGTTGACTGTATTTTAAAACGCGCTTAAGGGGGCTCTACCATTTTAAGTGGCGCCGCCATCCTGAAAAAAATAATAACTCGGGAAATAATCAATTTTTCAAAAATCCGATTCACAGAACTGGAGTCGGGGTGCTGTAGGATATATAGAAGCAATCACATATGTTTATTATAATTCAATGTAGTTATAGATAGAAAAAATGCGAAATTTGGTCGTTTTTCGTAAATTTCCTATCTCTAACTCTAGCGAGATACAATAAATAAAGTTAATAGCTTCTATATATCCTACAGCACCCCGACTCCAGTTCTGTGGTCCAGATTTTTGAAAAATTGATTATTTCCCGAGTTATTATTTTTTAAAGGGTGGCGGCGCCACTTAGCGTGGTAGAGCCCCTTAAGAAAAGAAAGATTTGTAATAATAAAAAAACAACTTCTAAAAAGAAAAAAAACTATGTGAAATAAGAAAATCTAATAAAATAAATCAATATACCCACGTTTCTACAAAAAGAAGTGAAATCTCACCAAAAACATTCTGTAAAAAACTAGCCAACTCTCGATGGAGCTGCTTGTTTATCTCTAAAAAGAAATGAAATCTAGACAAAGTCGTACCAAGTCTATGGTTCATTACTGCGATTTCTTTATTTAATGTTGTGTTACTTGGCTGTTGAAGGGTACACAAGGAGTTTTATAAACCAGGTGCTCCATGATTCCATTGCACTAATCTGTCGCCAGAACCGCTACTCATTGACGATGGAAAATCAACCGCAGTAATGAACCTTAGACTTGGTACGACTTTGTCTAGATTTAATTACTTTTTAGAGATAAACAAGCAGCTCCATCGAGAGTTGGCTAGTTTTTTACAGAATGTTTTTGGTGAGATAACCTAGGTATGTGTATTTTTTGTATTAACTGCCTCTGTGGTGTAGTGATTAGAGCGTTTCGCACACAATACCGAGGTCCTGGGTTCAATCTCCGGGGGGTAAAAAAAACACTTTTTAGGTGTTTACCCCGTTGGTTAGGACATTGCAGAGTGAATCACCTGATTGTCCGAAAAGAAAGATTAATCCGTGCTTCGGAGGGCACGTTAAGCCGTTGGTCCCAGTCACTATCTGGTGGTCGTTACTGATCCTAATCTAGGATTGGATCCGGGAACCCAGAGGTCGCAAAGGTCAGATGGCAATCGCTTTGTGTAAAAATCAGCATACTCGTCAAATCCCCTACATTAGGTAGCCAACCCCTTTGAGATACGGGAAAAGGCTAGGAAGATGAGAGATGCCTACTTGTATTTCCTACGTTTCTGCCTATTTATCATTCAGTCGAATAAAAAATGATTGATCAAAATCGGTTAAGAAACAGCCCAATTTAAATTTCCTGCCTAAGTGGGGTGGCGTGATTTTGGGTATCCTTATTGTAAACCCGAGTAACTCTGTGTTGAATAAAAAAGTCTCATCAAAATCGGTGCAAGTTATAAAGTAGGTTTGAATTGGAATGAAAATATAACCTCTTAAATATTTAAATCGACGATAACTTTTTTTCTACTTCACCGATTTCGATGAAGCCTATACACTGCCCTGAAATATGTCAAATCAATTAGTGAAAGCCGCATGAAAATCCACCCAGTGGTTACGAAGATGTGCTCGAACAAACAAACAGACAGACAGACAGACAGACAAAAAAATCCAAAAAAATCCAAAAAATATATTTGTGTTCTGTTGGTCTTCTTCTATCGCCCTGACTCCATTTTAGTCAATTAGGTACTTTCAATGTACAGACAAACGGGGTTCTACTGTTTTATTATTTGTATTTGTTACTATTATTATAATATGCTATTATGTAGGTATTTCGTAAATAAGTTAGAGCGTTGGCTGTGACCCCGACAATGTCAGTCGAATACAAGCTTGCCCAGTAAATGGTGGTTTGTTATTTTATCTTCTCGACTCCCTCCGCAATTGAGAAATAACACTAGCGACGTCGGTAAATAATTATACAATTACGGTTCGCGTGTGATTACAATGGCGAAAGTATCGATTGGATCATTGTCGACTTTTAATCACGAAGTGCAAGAGTGGCCGATTTACAAGGGAAAAATCGAACAATGGTTTTTGGATGGTTTTTGGCTAACGACATTGTGGAGGAGCAAGATAAAAGTCAGCAGCTGGCGGCACCAGCACAATTGACCGGCGACATCGACGACGGCGTCGGGGCGCGACAGTGGATTCGGCGGCAGTGGCGGTGTCAGCTGTTCAGTGTGCGGTTTTTTTGGGCATCGTGCGAAATCTTGTCGTTTTACGGGTTATTCATGCAAAAAGTGTGGTCAATCAAAAAGGTCATTTGCAAAAAGTGTGTCCAAAAAGGGTAGTGCGACAACATTATGTCGAGTGCAGCGCGGATGATGATGATGTCGACGGTAAGCAAGTAATCTGTAATATTCGTACTTTTGACGGTGAGCCCATGAAGGAGTCTGTACTTGTTAATGAAAGTAGAATGAGTTTTGAGTTAGATACAGGTTCTGCAGTTACCGTTATCCCTGAAAACGTGTATAAACAAAAATTTTCCACTTTAAAATTGCGACCTAGCAGCATAATTTTGCAGGGTTATAATGGGGGACGTATTGATACTCTTGGAACATTAGTATTACCTTTTACTTACAAAGATAAGAAGTGTGACATAACAGTCTATGTCGTCCGAGGAACTGGCCCTTTGTTGCTGGGGCGAGATTTTATTTCAACCTTTAACTTACAAATATGTTCAATAAACACTATGAAAGAGGATTATCAGGATGTAATGTCAAAGGTTCCAAAATTATTTTCGGATCAATTAGGTTGCTGCAAAAATATAACAATAGATTTAAAATTAAAGGATGGCAGTAAGCCGATTTTTTGCAGAGCACGCCCACTGCCGTTTGCTCTAAGAGAAGGAGTCGAGTTGTAAATTAAGCGGTTAGTTGAATTAGGAATTCTAAAACCCGTCCAATATTCAGAAACGCAAGTCCAATTGTGCCGGTTCTTAAGCCGGATAAGTCGATTCGTTTATGTGCTGATTATTCATTATCGTTAAATAAACAGTTACTTATTGAAAAATACCCACTACCGCGAATAGACGAGTTATTTACAAAATTAAGTGGCGGTATTCAGTTCTCTAAATTAGATTTATCAAGAGCATATAACCAGTTCTGTTTAAATGAGTCATCACAAATGCTAACCTGCATAAACACACACTAAGGTTTATACAAGTACCTATACACGTTTAGTGTTTGGGTTGTGCAGTGCTCCGGCCATTTTTTAAAGAGCCATGGAGACGTTACTTTCTGGTTTAGACGGAGTTCTCCTTTATTTGGATGACATTTTAGTAACAGGAAAAACTAAACGATATCGAAATCATATTGCTGAAAAGCTAGTGACCAACGTGCAAGTCGACCATTCATATCTTTCCTTTCACGTAGCCATACTAAAGCTTTGTGATCAGTAACTACCTCAAACTTCAAACCCCAGAGTAAATGTTTGAAATAATTGAGTGACCAAACTAACGCTAAATTTCAATTTCAACATTCTTTCTCCGTGATGGTGTATCTGGTTTCACAACTAGAGAGTTTGCGGGAAGCGAAAGCAACCGGAAACATACAGTCATCACCTTGCATTAAGAATAAGAATAAGAATAAGAATAAGAAACATTTATTTGCGGGACATCACAACACAACAGAGAATACAAAAGTTAACAACTATGACTAAAAATTACATGGCACGATACGAATACAATCTATACAATATGTATTATTGCAATGTAAGTTAATATAATCCGTATGTGCTGCGACACCACACAAAAAGGGCCTCCCTCAGCGAAAGCCGCAGCCTCGTTAGGCTCCAGCGCTGGTCTTCCGGGAGTCCTTTCGAATTACGTCACGGACGGCTATAGTAACATTGACTTAATGTAAAATAAAATAAAAGACAGCATTATAAATTATGTACCTACAAAAATGATACACTAAGGAAATAAATTTAAATATATACATACAACTACTTACTTGAATATATCAATAAATAAATAATATAAACATAAATCATACAAGGGAAACAAAGAATAAAAACGTATGTAATGTGTGTAACTACCTATACCACCCTATACTAAACAGCAACTTGGTTCATGGTTGGCGTTTTGCAAACAATGCATTCGCTCGCACCTTCCCACCCACAACACTGGTCAGCACTCCCCGATCGGCCGCCACGCCAGACGGACGACAAAGTGCTTATCGCTCGACCCAAAACGGGAACGCTTACCGCCTTCTAAACTAAGTCAAATTACGTCCTATTATATAAAATAATACGTCGGCAGTCTGCCCTTGCACCCGATGCAAGCCGGAAAAAATATAGGTACATAAAGAGACTCTCGGATGTGATAGACATTATAACGTGTTATAACTTAAGATAAAGGAAAATAATAATAAAAAGAACTACTACGAACTTCTGTGACCCGCAGGTAACCCACCTATTACTTAATGCTAATATTAATATTATTATATTATAATTACTATTTATATTATTATTATTATATTATTTATTATTATTATTGTTTTGCATGCCTAAATATTACAACAAAATTACTGATACTTTACAAAGTAGCCTTTATTTAACGGTTACGCAGAATTTAAGATAGGTACCTGTCGGAAATGGAGACAAAACGGTGGTGGGGAAAGCAAATAAATAAAGGAAACCCGCAGAGGGCTACACGCGGAAACACACTAAGCGTGGGCGTATGCTACAATAACTTTTCAGAACCACCGTACACTATTTTTGTCAGGACTATACCAATTGTCGTCACAATTGGAACACACTATACCAACATAGACTCAGTTGCTTGTTATCATGAGCGATCGGGACCTAATTAATCCCTAAAAGGGGTTTAGGTAGGTCCGAGCACCATCAATATGCCATAAGGGGAAACTGGCATGAAAACACAACATTTACGAACTGGCCAACCAAGGGGCCTCCCCGCCCGGACCTTATGTAACTCGACCAATTACAGTTACTCTACCCGCGGTCATGATAACAACAGTATTCGGAGACACTACTCAAATATCACACAGTCTAGCTAACCCATAGCAACATAAGATCACTTTACTCACGTGGACTCCACTTAACTGTGGTAACACCATGAACACTTTGAGAACACTCACTCACTTATTTACACACAACCACACATGGACTCTAACGTCCATCCGGACACTCAATCACTCAGACAAACGACCTCTCGCTACGACCGCTCGAGACCCACTGAGCGCGCGCCGGCTGGGTGACGCTATTTAAGCGTACGTCAAACGTCACCGCGCCAACTTCACTCCGGTCGATTATAACAATTCTACCCTCTGATAATCGAGAACGTTAAAATAACAACTGTCAATCGATGTTTACAATCGATTTAAACGATCAATCTGACTTTAATCTCCGACACGGCCATCCTGCGCTGACACACGTCCTCGTGTGTCGTGTGTCCGACCCGAAACTAATTGAAAGCAACAGTTTACACCGCTCGGCTATTCCTGACCATAAACATTACCAGACCGAACAGTTTTTTAACCCTGCCAGATAAATTCAGTTACAGTAAAAGCGATCAAGTACCATTACAATCACCGTGACATCACTAGTAAACAGTA
Source organism: Teleiodes luculella (assembly GCA_948473455.1). Classification (NCBI taxonomy): domain Eukaryota; kingdom Metazoa; phylum Arthropoda; class Insecta; order Lepidoptera; family Gelechiidae; genus Teleiodes; species Teleiodes luculella. The sequence continues at coordinate 3,373,515 of OX419593.1, forward strand.
AACGGCTTAAAAGTCAAACATGAGGTATCTTATTCGCGGTCTACGGCTATCACATAGCCCCATACAATGTCCTTTCTCCAGGACTCACCAAGTCAATTACATGACTCCATGGTCTCCCTAAACCACACCACACCGGTTCTTCGGTACTGTCATCAATCACACTGATGATGCGCCAGTCAGTCCATCAGCTTGTTAGAACCTAGCAACCCATCAGAAATTAACCATCTCAGCCGCGTAAGTGCTACTCTTCGCAAAGAGTATACTGCGCATAAAAAGCAGTCAACGTGCACCTATTACATGCTCCGGAACCTCTGATGCGGTTACTAGACCTGAATCTGACTCTGTCGCGAGAGTACCCGTAAGTAGTAGGTACCGTACTGTTTAACGCTTTCAACGTAAAACGAATTTTCATGAATTTTGTACGAAGAAATCAAACCATTGAATTGACCAGTATTCACACTACTCAAATAATAGCAATTACTTTACATAGTCGCAGAATCCCGCACACTACTGCTGTCATCACCTAAATCGAGTGACAACGAGCGCGTACGGTCGCTACTATCACCTAAACAAGTGATAATAGCTCATGCCATCTCCCTTGAGTGACGATAACCTTGCCAGCTCCCTCGAGTGACGATGTCGCAAGTTGCCTCCACCAGTGACACGAAATGTCACACATATGACACGAAATGTCATAACAAAACAAGTGACACGAAATGTCATAGCAAAATAAGTGACACGAGATGTCACACACAAATGACACGAAATGTCATCACACAACAAGTGACACGAAATGTCACACACAAATGACACGAAATGTCATAACACAACAAGTGACACGAGATGTCACACAAATGACACGAAATGTCATAACAAAACAAGTGACACGAAATGTCACACACAAATGACACGAAATGTCATCACACAACAAGTGACACGAGATGTCACACAAATGACACGAAATGTCATAACAAAACAAGTGACACGAAATGTCACACACAAATGACGCGAAATGTCATAACACAACAATTGACACGAGATGTCACACAAATGACACAAAATGTCAGAACAAAACAAATGACACGAAATATCACACACAAATGACACGAAATGTCATAACACAAAATGACACGAAATGTCATCACACAACAAGTGACACGAAATGTCACACACAAATGACACGAAATGTCATAACACAACAAGTGACACGAGATGTCACACAAATGACACGAAATGTCATAACAAAACAAGTGACACGAAATGTCACACACAAATGACACGAAATGTCATCACACAACAAGTGACAGAGATGTCACACAAATGACACGAAATGTCATAACAAAACAAGTGACACGAAATGTCAAAACACAAATGACACAAAATGTCATAACACAACAACTGACACGAGATGTCACACAAATGACACGAAATGTCATAACAAAACAATAACGTTCAATAGTGGTCAATAGGTATCTATACGCTTCACATCATATCACCATCATTATTAATCTAAAGTTTCTAACTCCGTTTTATTTTTATCACCGCATCATTGTCTTCAAACACAAAACAAACTAACCGTTGACACTAAATCGCACAAAAGAAAACATTGGCCAAAGTAACGTTTCCGAACTACCACGCCAAATGAACAATACCTCACAAAACAATTTTTATAAATCACGCACGGTCTAATATGTTACACTGACAAACGACTCATCCGATTATCTCTGCAATTAAAATTCAAAATTCAATTGCAAAACCCTAATGGTACAACGGGCTATTTTCCGCAAATGTCAAACTAGGCACGCATTATTTGGCGTACAACATCAGGACTACGTTAACGATAACGATTGGTACACAAACACAACAAAACTCGACGCACTCACATTTTATTAAAATGATCCAGAAATACTACCGCACCTAGTATAAATCGGAGTGTACGTTACCCCAGAATACCGTTAAGAAAGAACACTGATTGATTCTGATTCTAACTACCACGAGAAAAACCGATTTTACTTCATTTGTTTTACAATCAGAAAAATCTCAATTAATCCATCCGATCAATCACTTCGATTATTTGACACACAAAAATTTTGACTTTATCGACAATTCGGACACAGCTTAATAATTCTTTTTTATCCACAATAAAAATGTTCCAAAGATCGAATGAAAAATAAACTTCCACCAACTGCTGATCCTTTATCCCGTAGTCTGCAGATCCTAATCCCGAAAATTCTTTACAATACAGGGTCCTTTATCGCACTTCTGATGTCGGAAATGGAGACAAAACGGTGGTGGGGAAAGCAAATAAATAAAGGAAACCCGCAGAGGGCTACACGCGGAAACACACTAAGCGTGGGCGTATGCTACAATAACTTTTCAGAACCACCGTACACTATTTTTGTCAGGACTATACCAATTGTCGTCACAATTGGAACACACTATACCAACATAGACTCAGTTGCTTGTTATCATGAGCGATCGGGACCTAATTAATCCCTAAAAGGGGTTTAGGTAGGTCCGAGCACCATCAATATGCCATAAGGGGAAACTGGCATGAAAACACAACATTTACGAACTGGCCAACCAAGGGGCCTCCCCGCCCGGACCTTATGTAACTCGACCAATTACAGTTACTCTACCCGCGGTCATGATAACAACAGTATTCGGAGACACTACTCAAATATCACACAGTCTAGCTAACCCATAGCAACATAAGATCACTTTACTCACGTGGACTCCACTTAACTGTGGTAACACCATGAACACTTTGAGAACACTCACTCACTTATTTACACACAACCACACATGGACTCTAACGTCCATCCGGACACTCAATCACTCAGACAAACGACCTCTCGCTACGACCGCTCGAGACCCACTGAGCGCGCGCCGGCTGGGTGACGCTATTTAAGCGTACGTCAAACGTCACCGCGCCAACTTCACTCCGGTCGATTATAACAATTCTACCCTCTGATAATCGAGAACGTTAAAATAACAACTGTCAATCGATGTTTACAATCGATTTAAACGATCAATCTGACTTTAATCTCCGACTAATAATTAATAATATTATTAAGCAAATTTTACCATTTAAGGTGTGACAGACGATATTTCGATTCGACTCGTCCTGTTTCTATTAAATTGACGAAAATACAGAAACGACTGCCGTCGCTCAGAGCTTGTAATCCATAACCCTGGGGTAAGTAGGAACCAAGTTACCAGATCATATATTATGAATTGTTTTTCTGTATTTTTAGCATGTGAACTTTGAAAATCTTTTTAAACGTGCTTGTTGTTGCTACCAAGTGCTAAGTTCAAGTCCGGTGAAGCTCAAGTCCGGTGAAGCTTGATTCGTCGTACTTTTTCGACACAAGCATAGGTCAATTCAAAAAAAAAAAAAACCAAGTGCATAGTCACTCGCATCAACAAAAAGACGGGTTATTACCTTTTCATTGTTTGTAAAATGACGTAAAAGGGGAGGCCTCTGTATTAGAGTTAATATTTCAGTAAAGGCACTCTGTTGCTCGTCATTCCAAACAAATTTAAGTAACCTAGATAAGGGTAATGCTAGATGAGCATATTTATCAATGAATTTTCTATAATAAGAGAATAAACCTAACACTGACTTTAACTCTTTGGTTGTGACAGGAGGTTTGATTTTCATTATCTTGTCAAACTGGGGGGCGTCAGGTTTGATTCCCTGGCCAGTAATCTCATAACCCAATACAGAAACTTTGTCAAAACCAAATTTACATTTCGTGGGTTTTAACATTAAATTACACTGCTTTATCCTGTACAAAATTTCCTTTAAAGCAGAACATAATTCATCGAACGTCCTGCCATATACCAATATATTATCGATATAGACGATTGCATTTTTATATTTCATTCCCCCCAATAGGTACACTATCCATCACACGTTGAAATATTGCACCACTTAGACCAAAAGGCATCACGTTGAACTCATAAAGCCCAGATGGCGTTACGAACGCTGTTTTGTGTTTGTCACACTCCTTGATAGGGAGTTGCCAGTAACCTGAATCTCACCAAAAACATTCTGTAAAAAACTAGCCAACTCTCGATGGAGCTGCTTGTTTATCTCTAAAAAGTAATGAAATCTAGACAAAGTCGTACCAAGTCTAAGGTTCATTACTGCGATTTCTTTATTATTATAGTTAATGTTGTGTGTCTTGGCCGTTGACGTCAATGGGTAACGGTTCTGGCGACAGATTGGTGCCATGGTATCATGGAGCACCTGGTTTATAGAACTCCTTGTGTACCCTTCAACAGCCAAGTAACACAACATTAACTATAATAATAAAGAAATCGCAGTAATGAACCTTAGACTTGGTACGACTTTGTCTAGATTTCATTACTTTTTAGAGATAAACAAGCAGCTCCATCGAGAGTTGGCTAGTTTTTTACAGAATGTTTTTGGTGAGATTTCACTTCTTTTTGTAGAAACGTGGGTATATTGATTTATTTTATTAGATTTTCTTTTATTAACTTTTTTTTCTTTTTAGAAGTTGTTTTTATATTATTACAAATCTTTCTTTTCTTAAGCGCGTTATAAAATACAGTCAGCGCCATCTAACGACGTATGCGGGTATCACCTCCACTCCTCCATCATATTTTTAGAATTAATATTTTAGCGTAATTTCTTTATTTAATTTGTGTGATGTTTGAGTAGAATAAAGTTAATCGTTCGACTATTTCTTCTTGTAAACTTGTAAGTATAAGTATAAAAGCCAGTCTCTATTTTTATAGTCTTATACAGAGTTTTCCTTTAATTTTATTCATATACGTATTAAAAGCAGAAAGGGAGGCATTCGCCCAGCAGTGGGACGCTATAGGCTGGATTAAATTAGAAGATGTGTTCCACTATGCTGGATTTTTGCAATGACAGTCGATTTTTTTAAGTACCAATAGCAGAAGGGGGCGTTAGGTACCATATCTCTAATACAGCTGAAACCAGCCAAGGGTTCTTCATCAGATACTTCAGGCCAAAGCTTCAGGCCTTCGATTTTTGACATCAATTCTCCAACCAAACAAATGAAATAGTTTTTTTCTGTCATTCATAATCATTGTGCATGACAGAAAAGAGACCTGAAATCTCACATTCTGTTATTATATGTATGACATGACTTGGTATTTAATTTTGTTATTTTCCTACTAATGTGTTTTTATAAATTATTGGTACTATTGTACAAATGGGTTGTTTTTACCTGAAATAAAATAAATAAAATAAAATAAAATGAGCCTTTATTCTATCATAGATTGCATTACATTATTAAATTTATTATTTAGCATGCTTAATAAAAAAATATTTCTTAATCCTTCATTGTTATTTCATTCTATGAAAGTCGCCTGTTCGGCGTAGGCCTCCCTTCATCTATCAAGCGTCGGACAGTACATTCCGATTTTCCTGTAATCAAAATAAAACATTATAATGTAGTGTGTAACGACCAAAATTATGCAGTCGCGCTATATATAAAACTTCTTTTCTCGAATCTAAACATAACCTCTCAAATTAGATTAATCCGTAGAAAACATCGATGTCGTGATTTTGCGTACTTATTTAACTAACAATTATTGCAATTTATATCGCGAACTACGTATTTTATATAGAATTAGAGTGTATAAATACCTGTCATAGAAGCAACTCGTTTGTAAAGGTCATCCAACTCTGTGAGAAGTTTCTCGGCATGATATTCCGCCAAACATCTTTTAAAAACATTATATATTACTTCTCTGGTGCCACTTTTTATCGTTTTACCCATTTCTAACAACAATTCACTGACTAAAACGTATATTTATCCAGAAATCACAAACAAATGTCGAACGAGTCAAAAATTCTTTGGAATTTTGACATATCGACTGACGTTTGACAACAGCTGATGTGGTGTTGCCATTTGCGGAAACATTTTAGTTCCTCCTTAATTTTTTTCTACTGTTAAAGGCTGCCACACACCGGACACGCATTGCGTTGCATCTGCGTGCGATACGATCTTAATGTATTAACCTGAAATACGACGTTCACACTGAAAGTGTCGCAGATGCAATGCAGCACGTCTGCGTGCATCAGACGCACGGCACGAACACAACACAAACTGACATGACATGACTTACCATGGTTACAAATCAATAAATGTCAGTTGCGTAAAAAATATCGTGCATTTTAGTTCATTTTCCTTTATATTTGTGATATTTGTGACCGAATTGGCGCGCGCGGCAGCGGAACGGGAACGTCCCACGCGCGAAGCCGAATGTAAACTTTGTATAAGGTTGTATTACACGGGATTTCCTATTGACACTGACACCGCGCTGCTGCATGCGTCTGCGTGCGTCTGTGATACTGAGTGAACGGCCTTCTGTTGCTCGGTGCTGCAGACGCAACGCGTCGTCCTGCAGACGTATCCGGTGTGTGGCAGCCTTAATGGCCAAGCTGTAAGGGATTCAATTAGTAAAGAAATCTTTTTATAATAAAAATTTGCCCAGCAGTGGGACGCTATAGGCTGGATTAAATAAAAGATGTGTCCCACTACGCTGGATTTTTACAATGACAGTCGATTTTTTTATGTACGTATAGTAGAAGGGGGCATTACCATATCTCTAATACAGCTGAGACCAGCTGAGGGGTCTTCATCAGATACTCCAGACCTTCGATTTTTGACATCAAATGAAGCGGCCCACCCAGTTGATTATTTTTTGTAAAGGCGGTATATGTCGATCTCTAATAGTTTGGTTGGGATCTTGTGTTTTCTAATCAGGGTCACCAGGTACTCCAGATCTTCGATTATCCTAGTTTTTATAATTTTTCCTTTATGTAGCCATTAAACTCTAACTCTGTACCGAATTTCAGGTCGCTGAGTTTATGGGAAGTACTAGTTCTATTTTGATGATCATGAGTGAGTGTCGAAAATGCGAAACTTTGCTTTCGCTTAACTTCGGAACTAAATGACCTATAGACTTGAAATTTTGGATTTTTAGTACGTGATCATAGCTCACTGGATGACGAAAATTTCTGCGTTCTGGTCTTATCCAGAGGTTCTCAAATAGGGGCCTGAAAATGCAGCGAAATGGTTCCAGTAAAGATGGTACGGCAGTGTTGCTTCGCGCTCGACTTGGCGGGGGCACTCCCGTGCCCCCAGATTTAAATCTAAGTCGGCAAAATAATTAGCTTCAAATAAATAGAGCACTATATCATCAATTCTAGGTAATGGATATGAGTCCGTTATTATTTTCTTGTTTAAAGCGCGATAATCAACACAAAAACGCCATGTCTGATCAGGTTTCTTGACCAAGACAACCGGTGAGGCATATGCGCTTCGCGATTCTCTAATAATACCATTTTCCAACATTTCCGAGACAGAATGTTGTTGATGGGAAACCCTATACGGAGGTTTGTGTATCGGTATCTCATCAGTAGTATTTATTTCAACTTCCATAAGAGAGCACGAGCCTAGATTTTTCGAGTCAAAGACAAATCTATTTTCAAATTCCGAAAGCAAAGTAGACAAATGTTCTTTTTGAGGACAAGTCAACGACTCAGCAATCCTATATTTAGAATCCTTCGTATTTACCTGTGGAGCAATCATCGAGCTCAAGTTTTCATCTAAGGACTCGGGAGACGTAATAAAATAAATATACTCCGCCTTTGATAAACAAACAGACTCGTTTTGGATTTAGTCCAATGAAAAAGTATTACTCTCATTAGTCCTAAAATGAATTCTATTATTTCCAATTACAAGTAAGCATGAGTTAAAATCGACCAAAGTCATATGTCCAAACCAATAATGAGGTCAGGGACTAATTTTTCAATCACAATAAACGCATGATTATATAATACATTATTTATTAACATATTCAAGGTAACGGCGCATTTTGCCTCTAGACAATGACCATCTACCGTTTTTAAAATTTAATTAACAGGGTTCGACATATTCAAAGACAACCTAGAACTAATATCATGATAGCACGCTTCCGATATTACGGATACAGATGCACCAGTGTCAGTAATGGCTGGAAGCTTGGTGCCAGCAACTTCGATCTCAATCATCGACATCGTAGGAACGGGACGCACAAACGTCTTATCGTCACCCAACGTCGTCCCTATTATTGGTGGCGATTCGCGTTTGGGGACCTGGTGACTGGTGCCCAGCTTCTTAGAGCGCTTCGGAGATTATATCGCGCCGTTGTCAGGCCCGGCTCACTTCGCGCCAGAGCTCCAGAATGTACTTACGCCGGCGTCCGCCTTAAGGCGGATAGTTAGTAAGGAGCGACGCGCGCCCGAGTGACGACGCCCGTGCTTTAATTCGCTTATTCCAAGTTTTATTTTAATTTTTATGGGTGAACGAAAAGCAAAAAGGTATTGTATAGCATTCGGGTGTTTAAATAACGATAGGAATGTCAATAAGGTACATTTTTTTTCCTTCCGAGTAATATCGAAAGGTGAGATAATACTTTTATAGTCTTTAATTATTTTTTATTGATTAAATCATTATAATAATGAAATAACTTCAGGTATTAACATATTTAGTGATATCACCCTACCCCAGCAGCTGCTATATTTTCGTGTAAATGTTAACCACCTCTAATTAGAAATCGTTCAGTATAAGTAGACCTCCCAGAACTAGTGATTGCTTACTAATACAAGCTCACATAAACTGGTTACTAGTTAAATGCTCATAAGTTAAGTAATAAAATAAAGAAATGTATTGAAAATGACGAACTTTAGATCAAATAGTAGCCACGATACAGGCTGCGCCTAGTGTGGTTGCTTTGTAAAACAATTATTGTAACTGGTCAAGTTAAATTAAAATTATTTACTATGATTATTATTAGTTACCAGTGAAGTATTACCAATACCAATATAATATCAAAGGTCTAATTCAATTATTTTGTAATTACGCCCAACCCTACAGAGGAGCGGCTTTATCAAAGGCGCGCGGACTTAGTAATGCGGACTCTCGCGTCGCGGACTTAATGCTTAAGGTGCATAATGTTTAGGGACTACTATTTGGTATTCTGTGTAATGTTTTAAAACGAGCGCAGCGAGAAACGGTAGGCTATTTATAGCCAGGGTCACGTTCGACGCGTTCAAAGTAATTTGAACGTTAGTTGCGTGGTAGCTAGATTGAAATTCGCACGTTTGCTATCAGAGGGTGCGTCTATTATTTATTCTGTGCCGTTGTGGCACTGTTGTGTGTGTTGGGGCGCTCTGGTAGGTAGTGTTTGACGCAAATGCCGGCGGCGGGGTGGATCGTGACGTGGTGGCCGGCGTGGCACGAGTTGGCGTGGATACATTTGATGGCGCCAGGTTCCTCGCAGGGGTGGAGAAATTGTCCGCCACATCTCCAGCGGCGTATGAAGAGCCACTAAAGTTCACTACACTCACGTTATCAATTTTAATAGGCAAAGTTAGGCTTGACATCAGTTCCGTAAAGTTACGGGCAGCATTTTTAAGTGCCTTTAGGTCCGCAAATACATGAGCAGCCAGGGTCTTTTTGTAATAGTAACTAAGGCACTAAGGCCACTTAAACACCGTTTAACTAGAGTGCTCTCGTCAGAAATTTTAGCTTTCGATCCCAGGGATTCGATACGGTAAATAAAATCTAATAAAGGTTCATTTTTATCTTGTCTAGCCGCTCACGTGCCCAAGGCCGCCATCCCAATACCCAGTTGAACGGCCGCGCTCGCCGCCTCAACCTACCGTAACTCGCCCGCGATCCATTTGTTTATTTTAAACCGAGCGCGCGCCGCGTCAAGTGGCACAAAAACGCTCATTGTGCCTTGGTTTCTTACAAAAACACTATCAAGTGTTGATTTATGGGTTGCTGAATGAATGAGTCATGCTACTATGGCTTATTTTATTTGAAAAGCGATCCAGTTTTTGATATATAGAGTCGTGAAAATGGAGATTATGAATTTTTAGCGCGACTTTTACAAAATTGTTCAAAACTCAAAAACAAACCTCAATACCTGTGACAACTTGTAATAAAATAGATTTAAGTGTGTACTTACCGAAAAACAAGTGTATTTCCGTCAGATTATTATTAAAAAACCCACAAAACTTTTCAATAACACGCGACGTGACGTACTCCGTGCGGTCAACTGACAGACTGCACTTTGACATTGTTTTTTTTTTAATTTTGCTAGTGGTGGGCTTGTGTTGCCGGTTTTTTAGACGTCAAATTTAATAGAGAATACGAAGCAAGTACGATAACAATATTAGACTTAGTTATTTAGAAGAAAAGGATCATATTTCAACAGCTGTGAGCAAAAATGGCCTTGTTAACCAGGAGTTTGCAAGGTCAATCAACGAGTGTTTTATATTGTTATTCGTTAGTTTACATTGTCGATTAACGGATGATTTCATTTGTTAATCCCTGGTTAACTGGGTCACGTGAGCGGCTAGCTTTGTAAAATATTTCCGCATAATTAATACTGGAAGGGAATTCGTCGATAATCGCCTTCTTAATGTCGTCATATTCGGACTTTGAAGATTTTATGTGGTTGAAATAGGACAAGGCGGGTCCGTCTAAATAATTCGCTAGGGCGAGACTTTTGATGCTGTTTGTCCAAGAGTTGATTGCTGCAATAGCATCAAAGTTTTCAAAAAAAGAGGTCACGTCGGCATTTATTCCGGAGAATTTTGCCATAGCTTCCTTTTTTTTAACACTTTTTATATATCACTTATCTTTGTGGAATGGGGCTCTGCCTACTCCACGTAAAATCCAATGGGAATCCTGTAGTCCTCACTTTAATGTCCTTTTCTTTGGACTGACCCTCAAGTGGTCCTCGTTATTTAAAGTAGGTATCACCCGTATGTTGATTCTGAAACTTTCGTAATATTAATAACAGATATTTTTACGTGGCCAAATGTCCGCTCTGCTTCCGCATCTGCAGGTACACAAAACACGGAAACGATGACGAAGATTTGCCAACTCAATTCTTCTTCTTCTTCTTCTTCAAGCAGCAGTGGGGGCACTCGCTAAATTAGAAAAAAAAGATTCACTTAAAGAAAGGTTCACAAACAACTTAACTTTGCGAGAGGCGCCGTTTTTCGAAACGACTGGGGGCTTCACCAAATCGCGGTTATCCTCGATTACTGAGAACAACCGAATATCTTCAAAATCTATTTATTAACTTTTTTTTAATAGCAAATTGGTCATTTCGCGACCCGCACAAAAATCACAATGATGTATATTCTTTTTTTAACTGACTTCAAAAAAGGAGGAGGTTCTCAATTCGACGCGTATGTTTTTTTTTTTTTTTTTAATGCGAGACAATTCATATTTCATAATCAAATAGTTTTTCTAGAATTACGGCATAAGCGCCAGTTACATTTAAAAGGAGTTGCAAACGCAATCATGCAAACTCCACAGTACCTAGACACAAGAGAAACGCGGAACAGAACATAGCCAAAGGATATTAAACCAACAAATGAACAACGTTCCTTTTCACCTTTTTTTATAGCTTAACTGTAACAAAATGGTTCTTCACGTCAGTTAAATATACGAAGAAAAAATAGTATTTTAAAAATACAGGTGAAATTTAAAGTAGGTATGTAGTTGAAATGCAGTTAGATTATTATGATGTGGTAGGTAAAGGAAGAAAGTTTTTTTTGGAAAATACTTTATCTCACTAAAAACATTCTGTAAAAAACTAGCCAACTCTCGATGGAGCTGCTTGTTTATCTCTAAAAAGTTATTAAATCTAGCCAAAGTCGTACCAAGTCTAAGGTTCATTACTGCGATTTCTTTATTATTATAGTTAATGTTGTGTGACTGGGCCGTTGATTTTTCCATCGTCAATGAGTAGCGGTTCTGGCGACAGATTAGTGCAATGGAATCATGGAGCACCTGGTTTATAAAACTCCTTGTGTACCCTTCAACAGCCAAGTAACACAACATTAAATAAAGAAATCGCAGTAATGAACCTTAGACTTGGTACGACTTTGTCTAGATTTCATTTCTTTTTAGAGATAAACAAGCAGCTCCATCGAGAGTTGGCTAGTTTTTTACAGAATGTTTTTGGTGAGATTTCACTTCTTTTTGTAGAAACGTGGGTATATTGATTTATTTTATTAGATTTTCTTATTTCACATAGTTTTTTTTCTTTTTAGAAGTTGTATTTTTATATTTACAAATCTTTCTTTTTGTTGTGGCGGATCTCTTCCGCCGTGGTGTTGTAGATGTTTTGGTGGATCTTGAATGAAAGTCCAGGGTAATTTTACGAGGTTTTCTATATTTAAATTAGATAAAAACTTTACAGCGGTCTGGTTTGGCCGGCACGGTATCGATGACAGTTCTATTATTTTTTAATCTTACAATAGTGATGTACCGTGCGTCTAGTGATGTGCAATTATGTACAATCGATAAACAAGTAATTCACAACATCCTCTCAACCACAAAGAAAATTGAAGATGTATTAACTACGTACATGTTGCACTCTATCTTGTCACATTAAAAATTTCTATTAGTACGGCTTGCTAGCTAAAAAATATAAGGATATCGGTCTCATCTGGCAGAAAGTACGAAACTTGGCATGAATGTAGCTGTTATATATGTGCTTCAATATCGATATGGAAACACTTCGATAAATTATTGTTTCCCCCCTTTCCCCCCCTTTTTATCTCCCTCATTCTGGTTTTTTGAATTTTATACTAAAACGGTACGTCTGAGGAGTTTACTTTTCAGAGACCATATCGAGGGCATCATTCCATAGGGGCGTACATACGGATTTTCGAAAAATTTTTTATTATGCCATTGGATTCTGTTTGAAATGGCGCACCAGATGCAAAAACACTCATTTTAGCACCTTAAATATTACTCCCAGTATTGCTTAAAGTTTTATAGGCGTAACCTAATAACAAATTATAAATATCGAACCAGATAGACGTATACTAGGCGTAACCACCCAATTTTTAATATTTTGTCAAGCCAAACAGTAGTATAAACGTGTATGCCTTTTTGGTCCGTTATAAAATATAATAAAAAGGCGCGAGGGCGGAGGTGACCTAAACTGTACGCCCCTGTAATAGCTCGTTGCTTTGTACAAAAGGGCCACATAGCGAAAGGTTCACTTTCTACAGGATAATTACGAATAATTTTTACTTATTTTTTACTTTGTATACTTTAACTGATACCTTTAATACTTACTGTGTCGGTTCTATGCGCAATGTGCTCCACCGGTCGGTGACTATGGTTTTTCAGTTTTCTCATCAATCCTGATACGATCGCACAGGGAATCTCCGAGCATAACCCTCTTCATCGCTTTTTGAGTGACTTTGAGCCTTCTTATGAGGCCCGTCATCGTAAGCGACCACGTCTCAGATCCGTAAGTCATCACTGGCAACACACATTGGTCAACGACTTTTGACACTGCGGTTTTTGGGACGAATAGATTTGGCACAACTTCCCAAACGCTCCCAGCCGAGTTGGATTCGACGATTAACCTCATTTTCGAAGTTAGATATACCTAACTGGACTCTTCGTCCCAGATAGAGGTAATGGTCTATAACTTCAAGATCGGAGTCCCCAACTTTTATTGGAATCCTAGGTACTTCAGAAGCATTCGACATTACTTTTTGTCTTCTTCATGTTCATATTCAGACCCACTTGTTGGGAGACTTTTGAGGTCATCGAGCATTGCGCTGAGGTCCTCCAAACAAGGTTAAAGCCATGACCACAATATCGTCGGAAAACCGTTCATCATTAAAATTATAATTGATACCATGTCCTTCCCAGTCCAGAAACAAAGACATCCTCCGGTGCAGCGGTGAACAACGTCGGAGAGAAAACATTTCCTTGTCTCGTACCCCGCTGCAGCTGGATTTAACTAGAATTCTGAGCCTGGAGTCAGACTGAGATGGTAGGATGGTTGCGTTCTGTTACAAACACTTAGCACCTCGATATATTGATAGTCGATTTATCACCTCTGAAGAGACCGTAGCACTGCCCAAGTCTCGATCGAATCGAAGGCTTTCTCATAGTCCATGAACGCTAAGCATAGTGGCTGGTTATACTCTACGATCTTGTATATAAACTGCCGCAACATGTGAATGTTCTCATGTACTATAGCCTTTTCGGAAACCGGCTCGTTCCGGAGGCTAGAAGTCGTTGAATCTGCGCCCGAGATTAGTAACTGTTGAAAACGAGATGGGTCTCTAATTCTTTAAAAGAGTGTTATCATTATCACCCTTTTCGAAGAGGACCACCACACATCTGAGCAACCTGTGGCGTTGCTTCTTCGAGGATGACGGAATTAAAGTTTCTGAAGGGCTTTTAAAACCGGTATACTACCTGCCTTCAGAAGTTCAGCAGTTACTCCATCATCACCCGGTGCTTTGTTGTTTTTTAACTGTTAGATCGCCATCCTTATCTCTTCCTTAGCTGCTTGGCTATACAGAAGACAGACTTCTGCAGCTTGGCTGACAGGTGTCTGCGTTGTTGTGTACAACAGCTGTCCATAGAACTCCTCGATTTCCTTTAGCAGCTCAAGGTTAGATGTTACAGTTCCTACCGTCCGCAGTCTTCAGCTTCGTCAATTAACTTTGCCCAACAGACAAATCTCTTGCGAACACTTTGATGCTTCTGTTACGCCCAATGGCCTCTACGATCCGTATTAAATTGGCGAAGCTCGCGAGTAAGATATTTTGAGATCTGCCTGTTGAACCGCCGTCAATCGGACTGCAGAACCATCTTTCGTCTTTTTTCCTCCTTCTTTTTAGTTTAGGTATTTTGGACCCCGCTGTATGGACAGCTTCCACGAACCTGTCATTGTATTCGTCCACTCCCTGGCATAGTTTGGCATTCAAATCGGTTTTTCAGTTCGAAACAAACAATTTCCTTCTTTTGAGGGTATTCTTATTTAATTATTTTCATTAATAGTACGTTAAATACCGTTGTGTTTGGCGACGCGCCACGCTTTCGCCATATGCCACCGCCGCGTTACTTCGGTATAACTGATGCCTTAGAGACTGTATCTTTTTGGGTTAGTTGTATCATCGTTTAATTGAGTTAATGATCTTTTATTTTACGAAGGTTTTATGAGTATGTGTTGTACGCCCTTGTTTTATTTTGATAGTTACTGAATTTAAGTTTGTGCCATATGGGCGTATAAACAAAGAAACTGATTAGTTATCAAGTGTTTGATGATTATTTAATAATATTATTAAAAGGCTATCAAAGAATTCCGTAATTAATTCAACAATAACAGTAAATATAATGCTTTTAATTTTTACGCCCTTTTAATGTATGAAAATAGAGTAACAGATATTTGCCATAGATGTCGGACCAAATAGGCGTATGTGCAATATTTCCTAAAATACATTTTGAATCCAATTTCTATTCCTACCCAACGAACACACATGAAATAATATCACCCTACTAAAAAAATCATTTTGATAGACTAATTTTTCACTGAAATATTAAGTTTTTTGTCTCTCCTGTAAAATTTGGTTTTTGCGCATACGCCCCTATGGAATGATGCCCTCGATATCATCGTCGATAAATTGCCTACAAAACGATACTACATTTTATAGTGCTAAGATTAATCTAATTCTATATACAGCCATCAACGTTTTATGAAATTTTCAAAACAGGCACACTTTTTTATTCCTTACTTAATTTATAGGAAAACGACAAGAGTGGTGTTAAAATGGACTAAAGAAGTCAACTACCTTATCATCATCTCAGCCGAAAGAAGTCCACTGCTGGACAAAGGCCTCCCCCAAGGATTTCCACAACGATCGGTCCTGCGCTGCCCGCATCCAGCGGCTTCCCGCGACCCTCACCAGATCGTCGGTCCACCTCGTGGGGGGCCTGCCCACACTACGTCTTCCGGCGCGCGGTCGCCATTCAAGAACCTTTCTGCCCCAACGGCCGTCGGTTCTACGTGCAATGTGCCCAGCCCATTGCCACTTAAGTTTAGCGATTCTTCGGGCTATGTCGGTGACTCTGGTTCGCCTGCGGATCTCATCATTCCTGATTCGATCACGCAAGGAAACTCCAAGCATAGCCCTCTCCATCGCTCTTTGGGTGACTTTGAGCTTTCTTATGAGGCCCATCGTTAGCGACCACGTCTCAGATCCGTAAGTCATCACTGGCAACACACATTGATCAAAGACTTTTGACTTAAGACACTGCGGTATTTGGGACGAAAAGATATTGCGCAGCTTCCCGAACGCTGCCCATCCAAGTTGGATTCGACGATTGACCTCCTTCTCGAAGTTAGATCTACCTAGCTGGACTGTTTGTCCCAGGTAGACGTAATGGTCTACAACTTCGAGAGCGGAGTCCCCAACTTTTATTGGAGTGGGTACTACATGGGCGTTCGACATGACTTTTGTCTTCTCCATATTCATCTTCAGACCCACTTGTTGGGAAACTCTATTGAGGTCATCGAGCATTGTGCCGAGGTCCTCCAAGGTCTCAGCCATGACCACGATATCGTCGGCAAACCGAAGGTGAGAAATGTACTCGCCATTGATATTGATGCCATGTCCTTTCCAGTTCAGAAGCTTAAAGACATCCTCCATTGCAGCGGTGAACAGTTTCGGAGAAATAACGTCTCCCTGTCTCACACCCCGCTGCAGTTGGATTGGTCTGGAGTTCTGATCCTGGAGCCGGACAGACATGGTGGCATTATCGTACAAACACTTCAGCACCTCGATATACCGGTAGTCAATTTGGCACCTCTGAAGAGACTGCAGCACTGCCCAAGTCTCGATCGAATCAAAGGCTTTCTCATAGTCCACGAATGCTAAGCATAGTGGCTGGTTATACTCTTCAGTCTTCTGTATAACCTGCCGCAGCGTGTGGATGTGGTCTATGGTACTAAAGCCCTTTCGGAAACCGGCTTGTTCGGGAGGCTGGAAGTCGTCGAACCTGCGCGCGAGACGATTCGTGATGACCCTCGAAAACAATTTGTAGATATGGCTCAGAAGCGAGATGGGTCTGTAGTTCTTCAAAAGGGTTTTATCACCCTTTTTAAAGAAGAGGACCACCACGCTTCTAAGCCACGCCTGCGGCGTTGTGCCTTCGAGGATGACGGAATTGAACAGTTTCTGAAGGGCTTTCAAGACCGGTGTACCACCTGCCTTCAGAAGCTCAGCAGTTATTCCGTCATCACCCGGCGCCTTATTGTTCTTTAACTGTTTGAGAGCCATCCTAATCTCGTACAGGCTGACGTCCGGGATGTCTTCGGTGTAGTGTCGGGTTAGCCTAGCTCTGGGGTCAGTTGCTGCTTGGCTGACAGGTGTCCGTGTTGTCGTGTACAGCTGTCCATAGAACCCCTCGATTTCCTCCAGTAGCTCAGGCCTAGAAGACACGGTTCTACCGTCCGAAGTCTTCAGCTTCGTCAGTTGGCTTTGCCCCATAGACAGATCTCTTGCGAACACTTTAGAGCCTTTGTTACGCTCAATGGCCTCCTTAATACGATCTGTATTAAATTGGCGAATGTCGCGAGTCAGAGACTTTGAGATCTGTCTATTGAGCCGCCGATAACAGGAAACATCATCTGCAGACTGCAGAACCATTTTTCGTCTTTCTTCCATGAGCCTGAGCGTGGAATCTGAAATCTTTTTGGTTCTATTTGAGCGTCGGGTCTTAAAGAACTTGGACCCCGCTGTACGGACAGCTTCCACGAACCTGTCATTGTATTGGTCCACTCCCTCGCATTCTGCTAGGCATTCAAAGCGGTTTTGCAATTCGAGCTGAAAGTGTTCGGGGTTTTGGATTTGGATTGGCAACGGACGGAGCGTAGACTTCATCAAGCGAGATCTTTCGAGTCTGACATTGATATTCAATGAGCCTCTGACTAGTCGGTGATCGCTCCCAGTTTTTACTGAGTTGATCACAGAGACATCATTGAATATTTGTCTTCTCGTCGACAAGATGAAGTCTATCTCATTTTTAGTCTTACCGTCGGGACTAACCCAGGTCCATTTGCGGTGTTCCGACTTCTTGAAGAAGGAATTCATCATGTAGAGTCCTTCCTTCTCCATGAAGTCCACCAGCAGCTGGCCCCGGGGATTTCGGTCTCCGACTCCAAATAACCCCACTCTTAGCTCATTCCCGATTCGTTTGCCCAGCTTCGCGTTGAAGTCCCCCATGACAACAGTGAAATGAGACTCGGAAGTATGTATGGCTGTTGAGATGTCCTCATACATTTCCTCGACCTCAATATCGGGGTGTGCCGAAGTAGGCGCGTATACCTGTATGACCTTCAACGAATACCTTTTGGTAATTCTGAGTATAAGGTATACTACCCTTGCCGACACACTCTCGACCTTGATCACGTTGTTCACAAGGGACTTGTGGACCAAAAACCCGACACCACCTTGGGACAGATCTTCGCCCTCCCGGAAAAAGAGCAGGTTGCCGGATTTAAGGATTATCGAGTCCTCTCCCTCTCTTCGGACTTCAGATAATCCTAGGATGTCCCACTTAATCCTGCTCAATTCTTCCTCCAGTTCGAGAATCTTTTCATCGGTCCGCAGTGTGCGATTATTGTATGTTGCCAGGGCCAAAGGTCGTCGGTGTTGGTAACAACGAGCCGCCCGGGGATTCTTAGCACCCCATGCCCCACCGTTACCGCAGCTGTTACCAGGGCTGGGAACAGCGGGGCTGCCGGGGACTAGGGGCCGTTTTTTGCTTGTATTATCCATAATGGGGGGATATTGCCATAATCGCCACGCTTGGCATGCGGGTTGGCGATCAACAGTGTGGTTTTGAATACACAGAAGGACGCTGCTGCCCATCCTCTGGTAGTTATCCCTCGGTCGCTTTCTACGACCCCCACGGGAAGAGAGGGGGTGACACTATTCTATGCCGGTGCCACACGGCGTACTACCTTAACATAACTACCTTATACATTAAGCTAAAAAATGACATTTATTTCATAGTCGTAAAGGCATTACTTCTAGAGTTACAGCTCACCGCGTCTGATTCAAGTACTCCTTTTTTTACCTTTTTAGAATACCATCTTTCTGTTAAGTTTGTTTAGCGTAGATTAGATTCAGATTTTCCAATTAGAAATAAAACAGACCATGTATTAATCCAGGCCACAGTCTATTTACATGTAAAACTAGCTGTCTGCCCGCGGCTACGCTTGCGTTGTGTTTCGACATTTCCGTAGTAATTTTTAACTATCCCACTTTTTTCCGTGATTTTAAAGTATCCAACATGTTGACCGAGTATATAAGGTACCACCATGCAAAATTTCATTTCAATAGGTCTAACAGTTTCGAAGATAAGACCGTAGAAATGTACTGCGCCGTATGAGTTACTAAAGTTTTTTAACTATCCCACGGGAACTTTTTAATTTTCTGGGATTAAAAGTATCTAAGATGTTGACCGGGGATATAAGGTACCACTATACAAAATTTCATTCAAATCGGTCGAATAGTTTCGGAGATTAGCCCATACAAACAGAAAAACAGAAAAACAAAAATATTAAAAAAAAATCTGGGTATGTACTATATCGCTTCTTATATCCCCTTGAATAGGTTTATAGCTTTTTTTTTCTACGTACAGATTTTATAGATTTTTTTTGTTTCTCTTTGTACGAGCTATAATCTCCGAAACTATTCGACCGATTTGAATGAAATTTTGTATAGTGGTACCTTATATCCCCGGTCAACATCTTAGATACTTTTAATCCCAGAAAATTAAAAAGTTCCCGTGGGATAGTTAAAAAACTTTAGTAACTCATACGGCGCAGTATATTCTACGGGCTTATCTCCGAAACTGTTAGACCGATTGAAATGAAATTTTGCATGATGGTACCTTTTATACTCGGTCAACATGTTGGATACTTTAAAATCACGGAAAAAAGTGGGATAGTTAAAAATTACTACGGAAATGTCGAAACACAACGCAAGCGTAGCCGCGGACAGACAGCTAGTTTTACATGTAAATAGACTGTGGCCTGGATTAATACATGGACTGTTGTATTTCTAATTGGAAAATCTAAATCTAATCTACGCTAAACAAACTTAACAGAAAGATGGTATTCTAAAAAGGTAAAAAAGGAGTACTTGAGTCAAACGCGGTGAGCTGTAACTCTAGAAGTAATGCCTTTACGACTATGAAATAAATGTCATTTTTTAGCTTAATGTATAAGGTAGTTGACTTCTTTAGTCCATTTTATCACCACTCTTGTCGTTTTCCTATAAATGAAGTAAGGAAGAAAAAAGTGTGCCTGTTTTTAAAATTTCATAAAACGTTGATGGCTGTATATAGAAATATATTAATCTTAGCACTATAAAATGTAGTATCGTTTTGTAGGTAATTTATCGACAACTATTTGGTTCTTGAAAAGTAAACTCATCAGTCCTACCGTTTTTGTAGAAAATGAAAAAAAACCAAAATGAGGGAGGTAAAATGAGGGAAAAAGGGGGGGGGAATCATTTCTCAGCGTGTTTCCATATCGACATTGAAGCACATATATAAAAGCTACATGTATGCTAAGTTTCATGCTTTCTGCCAGATGGGACCGTAATTCAGGTTAACAAGCCGTACTATATACAAATTATTCCAAGTCAACAAATTACAAATGTCAAATTAAACATGAATTTATCCAGCCAAGTAGTCAATTAAAAAAGTTAACTCAACAATAATAATATAATTGTATAATAACAAACACTCACAATAAAATAACACATAGATATACCATCTAATGGTAGATGTAACGTCACTCTAAAAGGCTTAGTGCAACATGCCTTTCTATTCCTACATAGAACTTTACATGTTACACTCTTTACGTCAAACATATAAAATCAATAAAAAATATTACAATAATAATACATTATTGTTCTCATTAAATAATCTTTCCACTTAAAGTGTGCCGTTGCATCAAGTATGAAAGGTAAAAAACTAGTCTATAATATATCATTTTACATTGTCACGGCTAAATTCTAAAAAAAATTATATTCAAGTAAGTATGTCAGTCTTATGAGCTATGTCTAATATCACAGTATATAATAAGAGTCAGTAAACCATCTGTAAAATAATAAACTTGTCGGAAATAGAGACAAAACGGTGGTGGGGAAAGCAAATAAATAAAGAAAACCCGAAAAGGGCTACACTCGGAAATACGTTAAGCGTGGGCGTATGCTACAATAACTTTAGGGAACATCGTACACTATCTTTGTCAGGACTACCCCAAATTGTCATCACTATTGAAACAGACTTTACCAACTATATCGAATTCCATCTTAATTGGAACACACTATACCAACATAGACTCTGTTACTTGTTATCATGAACGATCGGGACCTAATCAATCCCTAAAAGGGGTTTAGGTAGATCCGAGCACCATCAAAATGCCATAAGGGGAAACTGGCATGGAAAACACTGAACAATTACAAACTGGTCAACCAAGGGGCCTCCCCGCCCGGACCTTATGTAACTCGACCATATTACAGTTACTCTACCCGCGGTCATGATAACAATGCCATAGCTAACACCATACGAATATCACATAACCTAGCCAACCTTGCTAGGGACACGATAATTAGATCACTTTACTCACGGTTTACAGACACCACTGGACTGTGGTACAACAATATTCCAACAACCATTATTTCAACACACATCCAGATCTCACATTGAATCAAGCATCACAAAACACACCGGACTAGTACGTCCGCCAGAATCACACTAATTCTCAGACACACAAAGTTATCAACGCGGCTGCAGATCTACCCAGAGGGCTCACCCGCCCTGAGCAGCGCTATTTATGTGAGTGAACCACCCGGTCCCACTCCCGGTAGTAGGGCCTCCTGTCAAACGTCGCCCCGCCAACTTCACACCGGTCGACTATATCGATTCTACCCTCTGATACTCGAGAAAGTAAAATAAAAACTGTCATCGATGTTTACAATCGATTTAAAACGATCAATCTGGCTCCAATCTCCGACAAACTTATTATGCTTAGTATCGATATCGCGAGTAAATAATAGGTGAGCACAGCACAAAACAACTCTCCTTCAGTCTAGAAACCTTCGCGGTATTTTAACAACCCTACCATGTCTAGTAGTCGCAGAGAATGGCTGGGATCCACTACTCACCGGATATATAGGGGTCTCGTCCGATCTGTGAGGTGCCTCCTTCTCTAGAGTACAGCTAGAGCTGGAAAGCAGGTCATTGTTCTCGGTCGTACCTCGACCGTAGTCAGTAGCGGCTCGCGGCCACGCGTCTGCGTCCGCCGACACCTCCAGTGGGTAGAGTCGTTGGCACGCTCTTGTTTCTCGCCCGTCGTCGCCGTCTGCACCCGCGCTACTCTCGTCTGGCGGTCTGTACCTGTAACTAATTCTTTTATTACACCCAACGGCCAGTGTAGACTGCCCTTTAACAAAGTGTTCCCTCTGTAACAATTTAATTAATGTCTTCTCTGCATACAAGTACTCTTCAGTAGATACATTACTTGTTCTATTAGACCTTTTCTTTACGCGAGGGTGTAGCCGTAAGATCCACGCTACTAGTCTCACGATTTTGCTGTATTTGGAGAAGTAAGTCAGACTCTCACTGAATAGAGGTGAAACGTGGTCCAGGTGTATGGCAGTTTGCTGCTTCTCTTCACGTTTCACAGACTCCTCGAGCACAGTGCTCTCTCCGGGGCGCGACGTGGGCCAGTCGTCGGCTTGACGTCGCAGCCAAGCCGGTCCCTCCGACCACCGCGAGTCCAGGAGCTTTTTAGCGTTTACTCCATATGCACCTTGCTTAAATAGTATAAGTATCTTCGGCATAGGTTCTATTAAATTCACACCTTTGCTGATACAATCGTTCAAAGATATGCCTTTCTGATCCCTTGCCGAAGCATCGAAGACTGGGCGCACCCTGGTGGAGCTAGAATTCTTAAGCACTGCATGGTGTGGTAAGTAGTGTCCGTATTCTTTAGCATCGTTCTCAACCTCACATATTATGCCTTCATTCTTCCATTCATGCAATATTTTGCAATAATTATGAAGGTTACCTGTGTTTAATAGCTTCTTGGTAGTACTATCCAGTCGTTTTCGCGCCACGTCATAGTTGGTGCTAGGCTCTGGACACCCCTCCTCCCATAGAAGTGCTACCTCGTAGCGTTGATTCACATTCACTGAAATGTTATCGTTAAAGGATTTTAACATTTCAAATTCTAGCACTTTTTTATTTCTTTTTTCATAGGGGTCCTGAATACCTAACAGCTCAATATTCCACAAATTTGAAATATCTGACTGTGACACATTTAATACACTTAAGCAAGTGTTCGTGACTGTACCATATTTTTTTATTGGTCCCTGTAATGTTCATCCTAGTTTGGTTTCTAATCCTATTAAATTATCATCAAAGGAAACCAGATTATTAGTCATGATGGACCCAAGATAATCTGAACCAATCAAAAGCCCTATTTCAGTGTCCATTGAATAAATATCACTGATCTTAATATTTTGGCTTTTTAATTTTTTCAACAAAATGTCATCTCTTACTTTTGGTAGGTGTCCACATATATTAGACTGTTCTAATGCAATGATCTTAGTTTCAAATGAGTTGTTTAAATTTCTCACCTGTATTTCAAAGCATTTGTGTACCTTCGCAGTCTGTACTTCACCTCCGAATACCGTGTTGTGACTAACGTTTTCCGTGCCGACTAATTTTAACTTCATCTCCGCTGCCACTGATGACTTGATGTATGATCGTTGGGATCCGCAGTCTAACAGCGCCCTCACCTTCTTCCATTTACCATTGTAGGTGATTTTGACCATCAATGTCTGTAATAAAGTTTCATTATTATTTTTGTGGCTTAAAAGTACATTTTCATCTTTGTCGTTACCATTATGTACCTGTGGGCATAGAAACACATAATGTCTCTTGCTGCACGCTATACATTTAACAAAATTTCTACATTTACTTCGCGATGTGACCCTGTTTTAGACATATGTAGCAACAGCCAGACTCCCTAATGGCCTTTTTCTTTTGTTCCAAACTCATTTTGTTTGCTTTTCCACACTGAAAAACATTATGATTAGTTTTGTTACAAAAACAACATTGGGGGTCCTTACCTTGTTTTTCTGTCTTTGCATTTGATATAATGCAAGCTGCAGTGGGTATGTTGCTCTCAGGGTTGCTTCGCTGCAAGTAGTTGTTGGTAGGATTTCCTAAATTGCTGAAATCAGACCTAGCCATTCTAATTGACTCCTCAGATTCTACTTCGCGTTTTAAAAAATCTAACATAGGAGCTAATTGTTTTGCAACTGTGCTTCTATTCCAAACGACAAGTATCTTTCCGGCAATGCAGATTCAACTAAAGGGTACAAAATTGTTTCATATTTGGACTGGGTTATGCATAAGGTTTCTTATGACAATAAGTAGGTAGACAATTTATCATACAAGTCTTTTAAACTTAGTAGTGAAGTTTGTTGAGATATAACTAAGGTTAATAACTCACGAACATAAACCTGTATTAATGTGTCTTCTTTTCCAAATCTTGCCTTTAGTTGTTCAATCGCCTTCTTGTAGTTTTCCGCTGAAGGAGGGAAGCTTTCTGCCAGTGCTCTTGCGCTTGAGCCTTCTTTCAGATTCTGCAGCAAATATTGAAACTTGTCTTCCACACAAAGGTTTTCATCACGATCAATCTTCTTAAATTGCCCCCAGAAGCTCAACCAGTTCCTTGGATCGTCGTCAAATTTCTTCATTTCAATCTTTGGTAGCTTGAGGATATTTTTTGTCGTGTTATTCTTACCTTCATTTGCGTTAAATTTTGACTGTTTCAGCTCGTCGGTTATATGTTTAAACTTGATGAATTTTATTAAATTATAATCGAAGCGAAAAATTAAGATCATTGAGCTTGGGCTTTGAAAGCACGAGTGTCTATAGTGGTTCGTAGGAACCTAGATAGATGGAGCTGTGTGCACTCTAAGCACGTAGTAAAAAAATCGAAGCGTTAAATTATTTCCTTGGGCTTGTACGGAGACTTGGTGGCACAATTGGTAGTGCGCCTGTACGGCCCGGATAGCCCAGGAGATGCGGGTTCAAGTCCCTGCCCAAGCTCAATGATCTTAATTTTTCGCTTCGATTATAGTATAAAGTAACAGGCGTCATCTGTTGAAAAATCAATAAACTATTGATGAATT
Organism: Teleiodes luculella; assembly: GCA_948473455.1. Lineage (NCBI taxonomy): Eukaryota > Metazoa > Arthropoda > Insecta > Lepidoptera > Gelechiidae > Teleiodes > Teleiodes luculella. The sequence continues at coordinate 3,398,635 of OX419593.1, forward strand.
TTCTTCTATAATGTTCCGCTTCATCTATTTCGGCCGTGTAGACATTAGACATTGCAAACCGGGCCCGGGCGGGTCCGGCCCGGCCGGACCCGGTGCCCTTTTAGACATCCACCGGGCCTGGCCATTTATACCGAGCCCGGTGACCGGGCCCGGTAGGTACAAAATCTGCGGAAAACGATTATAAGATCATTATTTCAGACTGAAAAATAATTGTTTTGCTATATGCAAGCTAAAATATGCTTTTTGTTATATTATTAATTACTAATCCTACATTTTACCTTACATTTTGTTAGATGACCATGTGTGCATATGAAAGTTTGATTGTTTACAGTTAGGTACATTGCAGCCCAGCCAGTAGTTATAAGATTTTGCTATTTGCTTAATTACCTATAGTCAAGTATATTAACACTCATCAATAGTCATAACACCTAAAGTTATTGTTATTATCAGAAGAATTTGCTTTGTTCTTATTATTTACGAGTATTTAAAACTACCAAAGTTTATCTATCAAAGTTGATAATGATAGATAAGACAAGTTTAGTAATTAGGCTGCGTTATTAGTTTCTTATTCTAATAATATGTTTTCAAATAGTTACAATAGTATTAGTAATTAAATTGCGGGCGACTTAAATAAATCTGACTACTTCCCAAACTTTTTCTCGAAATCCTCTAAATCCAGGCATTTTATCAGCGCGTGGAAGAACATTTCTATCTTAAACTTAATTACTGAATACTAATGCTTGCTTAAAATTAATTAGGAACACTAATGTTAATATTCCGTTCATAAGTGAAACTAACTATGTATTTCTGTATTAAAAACTCGTGATTTTGAGGCTGATTAAGACTGATTATTGTTGATTTGCTGGATTGAAATCATTGTATTTTTCCTCCATTTACTTAAACCAAATTGTCATAAAATACTTTAAAGGTTTTATGCTAGAACATCAGCCCGGCCGGGCCCGGCGGGTCCGGCCGGGTTGGCGGCGATTGTTACCGGACCCGGCCGGGTTGAAAAACATACCGGGTTGCAATCTCTAGTAGACATCCACCTTATATTCTTTCAGCAAGTCAGTTTGTATAACCCGGTCTTGTTCTTGCATAAGTGCATAGTTTTCTCGCAGGTAAGTACTCGAATTCAATTATTGAATTTGTAACGTCTTTTTTGGTGAGATATTGTTCCAGAAGCTGTGTACTTCTATTGATGATACGCCGGAGATGATTCCTTTTGTTGTTTTCCGTCATATTTGAATTTGGACTTACTTTCTTTTCTTTGTTCCTTTCGGAGACCTTGTGTGGTCCCGTCCGTTATGTAGGTAGTACTTGCAGGTTATAACGTTTTCCAATTTCACGGTCGCCAGTTGTTGTGGCGGATCTCTTCCGCCGTGGTGTTGTAGATGTTTTGGTGGATCTTGAATGAAAGTCCAGGGTAATTTTACGAGGTTTTCTATATTTAAATTAGATAAAAACTTTACAGCGGTCTGGTTTGGCCGGCACGGTATCGATGACAGTTCTATTATTTTTTAATCTTACAATAGTGATGTACCGTGCGTCTAGTGATGTGCAATTATGTACAATCGATAAACAAGTAATTCACAACACTTTTCTTAAGCGCGTTTTAAAATATAGTCAGCGCCATCTAACGACGTGTGCGGGACGCGGGTATCACCTCCACTCCTCCGCGTGTTTACTAAATGTACCTTGTGGAGACGCCAGTGACGTCACGAGCTTGTCTATCTTCGGGTACAGTTAGGAGGAACAACTTTCAAAGTGTCTACTACTAAATATACCTCTGCAAGATACGCCGACTCGACCTACATCGGGTATAGTTAGTAGCACTATTTAAAAATAAACCGTTACTAAACATACCCTGCTTAGATTACAAGAGCCTTGCTTGGTTTTGATCGGGTATAGTTAGGACTGCACTTTTTTTATTGGTAGCTACTATCTATACCCGAACATAATTCGTAGCTTTCATTACTCTAATCGTCTCTGTCGTGCACCAGCTTCGCGTGCTATTTTTTTCCTTCTTAATTTGTTTGTTTACTTTGAATGACATTTGACTTAGTTTCGATAGCTGCCGTGTAGGTTAACGATATTAAACGTTTTTTTCTTCAATTTTATTGGTTTTTCGTGGTTTATATTATTTGAATAACTAAAAACTTAGTGAATCGTAAGTTTTGACACCAAAATTTGTATTAACTGCTAAATAAAGTGATTGATGTACTATTTGATTTTATGAAATTTATGTTCACTGTATCAAGAGTATTTTTTATAATAATAAAATTATAATAAATATGTGGGGACATCTCATACACGGCCATCTGACCCTTACTAGGCGGAGCCTGTGCTATGGGTGTCAGACAACTAATATACAACGTACGAGTATATAATTATATAGCATCCAGACACAAGGCAAACACAAGTGCTCATCACACGAATGTTTGCCCTGGCAGGGATTCGAACCCACGACCCTGTGCTTCTAAAGCAGACTACCAACCAACTAGGCTACGGGGCCGTCCATCTCATCATATATCATATCACAACCACATTACTTAGAGTTTAAGTATCAATTAACAATTGATTACTAAACATACCCCTTTATGGCATTCTAAGTCGGGTGCACTTAGTAGTTCAAATATTTTATCATGCTATTTATTCTCGACCAAAATCCTATGGGGAGGTACATTTTGTAGACATATGATGCTGGCATTCAAAATACTATTCACTCTTAAGCATACATACCCGATCATGAAATCACAACTCGGGTATACTTAGTAGTAAAAATATTTTGGAAGCGCTGTACTAAGTATACCCGACCAAAACTCTACAGAGAATCTCCACAAGGTACATTTGTAAACACTTGGCGCGCATCATTCACTCCTAAATATACCCGATCATGACACCCCAACTCGGGTATATTTAGTAGTTCGAATATTTTGAAAGCGCCGTGCTAAATATACCCGACCAAAACCCCACGGGGAGTCTCCACAAGGTACATTTAGTAAACACGCCACTCCTCCATCATATTTTTAGAATTAATATTTTAGTGTAATTTGTTTATTTAATTTGTATATTGTTTGAGTAGAATAAAGTTAATCGTTCGATCTTTCGACTATTTCTTCTTATCTTGTAAACTTGTAAGTATAATTAGTATAAAAGCCAGTCTAGTCTTTTCCATAGTTTTCCTTTAATTTTATTTATATACGTATTAAAAGCAGAAGGGGAGGCATTCGCCCAGCAGTGGGACGCTATAGGCTGGATTAAATTAGAAGATGTGTTCCACTATGCTGGATTTTTGCAATGACAGTCGATTTTTTTAGGTACCAATAGCAGAAGAGGGCGTTAGGTACCATATCTCTAATACAGCTGAAACTAGCCGAGGGTTCTTCATCAGATACTTCAGGCCTTCGATTTTTGACATCAAATGAAGCGGCCCACTAAGTTGAATATTTTTTGTAAAGGCGGTATGTCTCGATCTTTAATAGTTTGGTTGGGCTCTTGTGTTTTCTAATCAGGGTCACCAGGTACTCCACATTTTCGATTATCCTAGTTTTTATAGTTTTCCCTTTATGTAGCCATTAAACCCTAACTCTGTACCAAATTTCAGGTCGCTGAGTTTATGGGAAGTACTAGTTCTATTTTGATGATCATGAGTGAGTGTCGAAAATGCGAAACTTTGCTTTCGCTTAACTTCGGAACTAAATGACCTACAGACTTGAAATTTCGGATTTTTAGTATGTGATCATAGCTTAGTGGATGACGAAAATTTCTGCGTTCTGGTCTTATCCAGAGGTTCTCAATTAGGGCCTGAAAATGCGGCGAAATGGTTCCAGTAAAGATGGTACGGCAGTGTTGCTTCGCGCTCGACTTGGCGGGGGCACTCCCGTGCCCCCAGATCAGCAACAAGGAAGTTTACTTTTTAAAACTTTCACGGTAAATATCCCCTTTTAAATCTTAATAGCTATCAAGAAAGTTGTTTTGAGATCTTAAGGTGTTGTTGTGTTGGGTCGTTTTTTACGTAAAATAGGATAAAACAAAATATATTTCTGAAAATGTTACAAGACACAACTCAAAAGTTTTCTCTTGGTACTTTTGACTATTGGTCACTGGCAACACTGGCTCTCGTATCATCTGACGTGTGACGTGTGACGTCACACAGGCGCGCCAAAATGGCCGCATTTAAATCGCCCGAAAATAATAGTGATTTTAAGTATTTTTCTATTACTTAGAGATTTATATTTTGGCTGTGTTTTTTTTTGGTAATGGAATAACTCGTAGAAATGTTAAAAACATAAAAAAATCGTGCATATTCCCTATTAGACAATTTGACTCGGAATTTTACAGAATGCATTGGATTCGATGCGACTTGTTTTGACATTTTAAAAGTAGCCTTTGGCATATTGCAAAAAAACCAGCGTTTGTAATATGCCAATGCATTCTGTAAAATTAAGAATTCTACAATTTGCCGACGACTGATATACGAGCCAGCTAAGGCGGCTCTATAATTCTGACGCCAAGGTATGAGAAGTGATTAGCCCCGAAACCGAAACCTACACAATAAGCAAGAGTATATTCCATCTATGTTTTCAGTTGATATGGGCAAATACTTTATATTTAGGCTGTGGTGTAGCATATTATAATAATGCAACGAGGAACGCGACTTGGCTTGAGTTGTACGATATGAAACTGCGCCATGATTATATATACGTTTGCTACTATGGGCCGCCGTAAGTGTCTTTAGCGTTCTTTTCCATTTCATTTTTTAACACGTTCCCTGCAAAGGCGTTATTACCACACAACTACGGCCTGTATATCTAGACAAGCCAAGACTGCGTTACGACCAATATTTTGCGTTACGGCCAATATTTTCCAGTTTTAATAGGTACCTTCCTAGCTTCTAAGGTCTATTAAACCATGGAAACTAAAAGGATTTTTAAAAGTTTATGATTAAAACATAAAAATTGCGATCTTTAGTGATGGGCAATTGTATTAAATAGTTACTTCGATATTTTGCGTTTCAAAGTTGCCTTTGATTATATACAACTCCTAGATAGAGCCTTAGGTGTTCAAAAGCGTCTAAAAAAAAGAAGGTTGACTGTTAGCCTCACCTTGATTTTTCATCTGTCAGTCCGAATTGAGATGTCAAGCGAACCGCTAGTCCAAAGCGGCTTATAGAATTTTCATATTTCTTCAATAAAATTACAAGTTGCGTCATAAAAGTATGCCGGAATCAAAAAGGGGGATTTAAAATGTCTAAAGGGATAGTCTTCCATCAGTAAATAACGTTAAAACTGTAACGAGGTGTCTTGCATGTCACCTCGTTCCCACTTTGTTCTTACCTCATTTCTCATCTCATTTACCATTTCTTCTACTAAATTTGAATATTTAATTTTGGAATTCATTCAAAATCATCCGTCAATCATCCATTTTTTATTATTCATTCCATCACCAACGTTTGCTTCAGTAACATCAGTGTTTTCATTATTATCTATTATTGAGTCTGTGTTTTTGTAAATATTTCTATCTCAAATATACAGTGAAAGTCTAAAAGTCTTCTTCTTGATTTCATTCGCCTAACTAAGTAAACTAAATTCGGTGTGTGTGTCAATCTTACTCCTATCTTACTCCTACTAATCAACGTGTAACCACCTCGCTGGCTCGTCCAGGACCTAGACGAGCCGCGGGTGTGACAAAACTATGAAATTTCAAGTTAAAAGACTTTGAATTTACGTAAAGAAATTGCGACTCATTATTGTATTATTTTCTCGGGGCTGCCATATTATTGGTTTCATGTTTCTCCAGAAACCATTTATTATTTTTATTTTTTATAAAAGTTGGTTCTTGATTTGATGCTTTTTTTGTTTTTCATATAATATATAATACTAGCGACCCGCCCCGGCTCCGCACGGGAAAATGGTTATTGTGGGTTATTCTTGAGTATATTTTGCATGTATTATACATATAAACCTTCCTCTTGAATCCCTCTATCTATTAAAAAAAACCGCATCAAAATCCGTTGCGTAGTTTTAAAGATTTAAGCGTACAAAGGGAGGGACATAGGGACAGAGAAAGCGACTTTGTTTTATACTATGTAGTGATAATGTATGAAACAATAATGCAGCACCTATTTATTTAGAAACTCGCGTAAATATGTAAATATCCCGTTCATAAATAAACGTGTCTATTTAAAAAACAACGCAAACAAATATATAACCAAATACGCAACTCAACTTCTTAAAAAGTTTTTAATTATAATATTATTTTAATATGCTCATAACGTATAACTATGAGCAGAATTCGTAATTTTCCCGAAGTATTGAGAAGTAACGCCATACATGATAACCCTATGAATAGATGACAGTTGTGTAAAACATAAGCTGTCACGCACACAAGCATATAAAAGTTGGTCTGTTTTTTCGGTGGTGTCAACAAGGCGACACTATCTAGGAGTTGAGTTGTAATAATCAAAGGTTATTGCTATGAAGCAATCAACAAATCAAAATTTATACTATAAAGTAAGTGAACTAACCCTCTCAACGACAATTAAGCCTGAATGAATCTGAACACTTTTGTTATAAAACTATTCCAAATCTCAGTAATGAATTTTCATACAAAGTGACCCACTCACAGGCATGTTAAAAAATGCTGTTTTGTTGGTGTGAAAATACATCCATAACGCAGGAAACGTGTTAAGGGGTTCTACCATGCTAAGTGGCGCCGCCACCCTTTAAAAAATGATAACTCGGGAAATAATCAATTTTTCAAAAATCCGGTCCACAGAACTGGAGTTGGGGTGCTGTAGGATATATAGAAGCAATCACATATGTTTATTATAGTTCAATGTAGTTATAGATAGAAAAAATGCGAAAAGTGGCCGTTTTTCGCAAATTTCCTATCTCTAACTACAGCGAGATACAATAAATAAAGTTACTAGCTTCTATTATCCTACAGCACCCCGACTTCAGTTCTGTGGACCGGATTTTTGAAAAATTGATTATTTTCCGAGTTATCATTTTTTAAAGGGTGGCGGCGCCACTTAGCGTGGTAGAGCCCCTTAAGGACAAAAAGTCAATGTAGTTTTAGAGACATTCAACATAGGGCGCTTTCACACTGGACGATAACTGTAACGACATGTTAACTCACGACAGTGGTTTCAGATGACAACGGTATCGTCCCGTATCGTTATGTGGTATTATATAACCAACAGCTTGTTATACCTACTGTTTGTCACCGCCCCTGCTCCTCCCCCCGCGATCCTGCTACACCCCGCTATGTGTCGTTACCCGATATTGGCACGACAATACCACGTGCAATTTTAAAACATATTAAGGAACATCACTAAAAAAACGTGTCTTTGCATTTTGCCACTTACTAAAAAACGGAAAACCGATTCGCATTGTCAAAATGTCTAAAAATATCATAGAAATACGTTTTTTTTAAACCTAGCAAGTACTCAAGCATAATGCAAAATAATAATAAAAAACATTTACCAGACACGAGTCTGGTTGTTCTGTTGTAAGGTTCCATTCAAGTCTGTTGATCCACCATCCAAATACGGCAACTCTCGCACAATTGCTCACGATTTCTTGGTAATGAGAGGCGCTCGTTACAAAATCCTGAGCTCAAAATTGAGTAGGCATTCAAAGATAATTAACAAGTACCTACAGTTGTCAGCAAAAAGGAGATTGATAAATCTGATGCAATTTATCTGGCTGGCACATCATGCTGTAGTACGTTTAGAAAGAACTACTACCAAAGTGTGTGTAGTATTTGATGCCTCTTGCAAAGGTTCGAAAGGAGTGTCATTGAACGATAGTTTAATGGTCGGTCCAACTCTGCAACCTGAGTAACGGTATTTAATAAAACTAGTCGCTGATATTGTCAAAATGTACCGACAACATACCTACAATAAAAGTTTTAAAATTAATATACTCTTTTATTGAAGCCTCTCATATTTTTAAATTTGTATTTACTAGGTTTATTGCATGGTCGTCGGTGTTGTGATAGGTTAACTTGGTATAAAATATTAAAAACCTAGCAACGGCTCTTGCTAGATTCTAAAATTGCTAAAGATGCTATCGATGGTATAAAAAAGCAAATTAGTCCTTAGTAAGTGCTATAAAATTATGATCTATTAACTTATACCTACGTGTGTAAAATCAACTTGAAACCGTTTTTAAATGTTTTCCCCTTCCAAATTTCCTACCCCAGCCAGGCACTCTTTTTTTTTGTGGGACATCTCACACACGGCCATCTGACCCCAAACTAGGCAGAACCTGTACTATGGGTGTCAGACAGCTGATATACATATAATTATATATAAATATACAACATCCAGACACAAGGCAAACACAAGTGCTCATCACACGAATGTTTGCCCTGGGCGGGATTCGAACTCGCGACCCTGTGCTCAGTAGGCAGACGTACTACCGACTAGGCTACGGGGTCGTCAACTCACTGTATAGATTACGTCCTATTGGTCTAAATAAAGGCTGTGCCTAACTGACTAGAATAAACGCTTCTTATTGGTCAATACACTCAGGCTCAACGTACATTGCGTCTGAGTGGTTCAAAACCGAACAAGTGCGCCCCATTGGTTGATAACAGTTACACGTATTTGGTCCGAATTTCCTGCAAAGCGAAAAATCTGCTGCATCTTTTGATATATGTCTCATTTCTGTAGCTATTATAGTTTCAGCGCGGCAAGCTCTGAAAGTCACCAACCCGTTCTTTGGCTCCTGTAAAATTTTGTTTGTGTCCTTACACTTAGGTTTTGAAATTGCCCAGCCGAATATATAATTATTATGTCGTCGACGATAACGTTGACGACAACGACACAGTGTGAAAGCGTTTAGTAATAGGTATTTGTATCAAACTACCAGTCCGACGATATCGTGCAGTTATCGTGTCGTTACTGTTATCGTCGAATGTGAAAGCGCCCATAATTTGATGCGTGCATGAAGGAAAGAAAAAAATCCGCTTTTCTTCCTTCATGGATGCGTGCATCCGAAAACATCTGAACTTTATAAAAAACAGTGAAGTGCGAGATGAACTCGCGTAGAGAGGATTCCGTAAATACGAAGTTTTTTATAATCACCCGAAACTATTTTAGTTATATTATTATACTAGCATTAAGCCCCTCCGCCCGCGTTAACAGTTTTTCCCGTGGAAATAAGTTATTTTCCCGCGGTAAAAGTAAGCCTATTGGGGTTTGCTCCCAGGAATTCTCGGTACTAAAATAACCGAGGATACCCCGGAAATTTAAAGATTTGTAGTAGGTACCGGGAAGACTAAACTACTTATGTCCCGGAAATTCCCGGTACTACACAAAGGGTTCGTCCCCGAGCTTACCGTCCCGGAGCTTACCGATTTGTAATTATTATAAAAAGTCGATTAAAATGTCAATCTTGCTTAAAAGTACTATTAGCAGCAAAAGTGCAAAGTCGAATTTATACTTTATAGGAATAAATAATAAGTTCTAGATCGCGGTTAAGTAATCACGTTTATTAATCTGCTTGCAACAGTTTCCCAATACCGAGAATTTGATTATTTGTTAATTATTATCTTAAAAAATTATGGTTTTGCTATATTTAATTTAATAGTTACACATAGGTACATTTTTAGTCTTATAACTTTCATAATTAAGTTTACATAATTCTGCCTGCAGTAACCAAACAAAGACATTTCATACGTACTTTAAAACACTTTTGATGTCTATTGTACAAGTTGGAAATAGTAAAAAATAAAAAAAAAAAATGTAATCAATTTTATCAAAATCGGTAAGCTCCGGGACGGTAAGCTCGGGGACGAACCCTACACAAACACTAAAATTCTAGAACGTAATTCCCGTCCTGCCCGTCCACCACAGTGCCGCCGCACCAAACTTAGTACTGCGACATCCTAATAGAACGCGAATGCGCGATCATCGTAAGTTCGCGGGAATTTTACTCGTACGAACGCGGGATCAAACATATTGAAGTCGAATATGTGTCCTAATAGACGATCGCGCAATAGAACGATTTCTTCATACGATCGCGCGATGATCGCGTAATCGCGTTCTATTAGGACAACGCCTTAGTGAGTGTTTTGTTTAGACTAGTGAGTACAATATTTACACCGTTGTATCTTTATTTTATCGGGAACTAGATGAGTTTGTATACATAGGGTTATGTTTTGTGCATGTCGTTAGAGACATTCATCACAAATTACGTATAGCGGCGGCGGCGACGGCACGCCGCGCCGCATTCATTGTATGAAACTTTATTGAAAAATAGTAGTACAGGTGAAAAGTTTTGATTTTCACCTGTTTTGAATATTGGTACAGAGATAGAACAGACCTTGGAGTAAGATATAGACTACCTTATACCGTGGGAAAATACCTCATACCCACGGTAAAAATGGTAATTCAGACAGAAATTTTTGATGAAACTTGGTACAGATATAGAATAGATCTTGGGGATGGATTAAGGCTACCTTATACCAAGGTAAAATACCTCATTCCCACAGGAAAAATAGTAGCGCAGGTGGAAAATTTTCATGAAACTTGGTACAGGGATATTATAGATTTTGGGTATGGATACAGGTTACCTTTTATCACGGGAAAATACTTTATTCCCACGGGAAAAATGCTAGGTCAGGCGGAAAGTTTTGGTGAAACTTGAAACTACATACCTACATAGTAGTATTCGTTATGCAAGGTAAACGAAAATTGGGTTATATTATACATAATACATATTATATAATACATACGTTATATACAGCATGATAGCGGAATGTTTAGCAAAACCGCGGCTACGGACTCTATGACATGAATAAAAAATATAATTTCCCTAACTTTCCATTTTCTTTTATACAAAACAGTCTACAAATTTTTAAATTTATCCGGAAAATTCTAGTTTTCATGCGCACTTTGTTTATCAATGAGCTGTACCTACCTACTTGCGTGCGACTGACGACGGTCGAACGACCACTTCGCGCGCCCCCCCGCACCTCGCCCCTCCCGCGCCCGCCTGATACCGTGGCAAACAAAGTGTAATTTGATGTTTATTGCGTAGTAGCATTGTCTCAAGTGAATCATTTTGATTTTTATCATACTGGGTTTCCAATTTACGTCGAAATGTGAACTAATGGTGTTACAAAAGTTGCAATTTTTGTAGTAGGCACTTTCACGGGCTTCAGAATACAGAATTTACGGCTACATACCTACAGATTTTACGTTAGAAAGGTTAATGTGTACTGATAGGAATGAAATTAAGTACAACCACATCAGGGCAAACTAAACAAGCGCACAGTGATTCTGTTCGTTTTAAAAGATCAACTAAAGTAGGTACCTACCTATTCTGCGTAGCGTGCTCTTGACTGCACCTTGCAGGCCATTAATTTACTACACTTTGCACATTTTTGGGTTACGTTTCACTAAACTCGCGAGGCGGGTAAATGCGCGCACGCACGTGTTTCCATCAAAGGAACCGCAGGCGACTGACCGTCGGGCGATATCGATCGCCTCCCGGAGGGTGTGCGCGGGGGTGCGGTGAGGTGCATTGCTTCGGTCAAGGTCACCGTGCGAGCCACTCTGTCTGTCTGTGACGCGTTGCTTCATTCATAACTAGATTTACTACGCGCACAGATAACCTGTGACTGCGCGTTACGATATTTTCGGACAACTTTATGGAAAATTATGAAAAAAAAACTATTTTTTTTTCTTGGTGGAATATGTTCTATATACTGAGTGCCTGGTTTTTTTTTTGCCAAGGATTAAATTATCATCCTGTATTATACATAATATAACCCAATTTTCGTTTTATCAGCAGACCTATATGAAGGTCATTGACTCCAAAAGTCTCACAATTCAGTCATATAAATACACTACAGTGTCAGTCACATAATTGAATTGTGAGACTTTCGGAGTCAATGACCTTCATATAGGTCCGCTGATGAAAAAGATCTTCGTTTGTAGGTACGGAACTCTCTCCAGGCGAGTTCCGTACAAACGACGAACTCTTTCATTATTCTTTGTTTGTCTTTCGTATAAATTGTTATTGTCCATTTCAGAGGTAACGTGGTGAATGAAGAACCATATGAGGAATATAATGCGAAGATACATAAAAATACAGATCAATTATTTTGCAAGTCTACTGAATGCGAAAAATATCCTTACGGTGAGAAATGTTCGAAGCTAACGGACAGGGAATATACAAAATATGCGGACTATTCTCATTCAGATGCTTATTATTATGAACCGTACCATGATACCTCATCTTCGTCTGATTAAAAACGAGTTGAAATTTGGTACACCTACTTAAGTAATCATTTTTTTAAAACCTGATTTATCTATCACCCAAAATGGGCCTCCGCGTTTCAAATTATTATTTAACGTCATACGTCTGTGTGAGATTGTTTTAAATATATGACAAAATATTAAATAATGGCAAAAAATATTGCAGTTTTTCAGATTTAATTATATACTAGCTGTCCGCCCGCGGCTACGCCCGCGTTGTTTTTTTATTTTTCCGTGCACAGTTTCCAGTAGGAATGAGTTACTTTTCCGTGGTAAAAAGTATCTCAGATGTTCACCGGGGATATAAGGTACCACCATGCAAAATTTTATTCAAATCGGTCCACTATTTTTGGAGATTAGCCCATAAAATGTACTGAGCCGAATATCCCTACTAATATTATAAATGCGAAAGTAACTCTGTCTGTCTGTCTGTCTGTCTGTCTGTTACGCTTTCACGCCAAAACCACCGAACCGATTTTGATAATATTTGGTACAGAGATAGAACAGACCTTGAGGGAGGACATAGGCTACCTTTTACCACGGGAAAATACTCCATTCCCACGGGAAATGTGTTGGCAAAACTTGCTATGAACAACCAACACACCGATTGTTCAAAATTAATACACACTCATAGACACTAATTCTCTCCAGCCGATTATATTTAAATATTCATTTACCTATTTTTTATCACGCTTTTATTAATATCATAGATTTTTTGAGCACTTTTCCTTAAATTAGAGCTTCTCTCTTCATTTCCTTTGTTTGACAACCAAAATATTACAATGACGTTATGTTTCACGAAAAATGTAGAAAATAAATCCACAATTTGAAAAAGATTATCGAAATACTACTATAAATACCATAGTATTTAATTATTTTTAATATATTTAAGTTAGGGCAATTAAACTGTGTATTATTCCGTTTATTTTCATATTTGTATTATTATTATTATGAAACATTGAAACAATAAAATATTTAAAACTATTGCGTAGATTGGAATAGGGTAGACCGGGGACAAAAGTAACAAGGGGCAATAGTAACATCGGCGATATTTCCACACATATACAACGCTTAAATGTGTGCGTCGGCCAGGAGCTCTATTTCTCAAACGTTCGTGTCGCTAAGATCGCTCGATTTCTACTGATTTACGCTCGTCTAACGAAAAACGGCATTTTTGGATCGTTCGATTGCAACGAGTGGTCACAAGCACTCGTTGCAGCAAGCGAGTGATAGATTAAACGCCAAGCAATAACGTCTATATTCCAACAATGACGTTCTCGCTCGATTGACATTCGGATCACACACACATAGACACCCCCGACATGAAAGAGACGCCTATACGATCGACACGGGAGTGTGAGCGAGAGCGACAATCCGCAAAGTGGGAGCGACCATAGATTTACGTTCCGTTTTAGTTTCGGAAACTACCGGTTTTTGTTTTATCTGCGTAAAATGAACAAAACACCATATCGAAGACGAGTGACTCAGAAATACGGAAAAACAGCGTCCTTCGACTTGGAAGTCGACTGTGACTTATGTCGCATACGCCTACGCTAAGTCATACGAACGTTTGAGAAATAGAGCTCCAGATCACGCGTCTAACGTGTCTGTCACCTGCTCGCTCAGTGCTCACCAATCGGCAGCGCGCTCGCTGTGAAACGGAGGTGCTCAGAGGAAATTTTTGTTTTTCCACCACCACAAGTAAGTTTTTTACTCTGAATTACGCACTTTTTTTGTAGTTAGTGAAGGATTTATAGCCAAATCATTGTAATCACTCTGTTGCTAAGATGATTGGCTGCCGTAATTGTGATAATTCCGCTGCTAAATTTCGATAGTTTTCTTGCAAATTTCATATTTTGTCAAATGTACTACTTGAGGGCAATTTTAACAGCAGGGAAGGGGTCAATTGTAACGGTACAATCAACCCCGTGCTACAATTGACCCAACACGCATTAATTTCATATAATTTTGAATAAAACAAAAACAATTGAATTTTACATCGTATGTGATAGGTAAGAGCCCGTCCCCATGTCTACGACGCGGCGCCGCGTCACGATGCCACGGCGCCACGTCACGGCGCTGCGGCGCCGCGCCGTACCGTAAAACCGTGACACGGTGCCGCGGACGGTGTGCCGCGGGCCCCAATTCTCAGTCGATATTTCGCAGTTAGTGTTGTCGAACGAACTTGTGCGTGGATATAGATCGCGGAAGAATATACTCCTAATATTACTAAGACAACGAATGAAAAAAAAACAGTAACAGAGGAAATTTTGGGTAAATCCATATATTTATACAATGAACCAAGACGGAGGTTATTTTGAAAGGAAATATAGAGCGCTAAAATAGTGTAGGAGTAAAAAAAAATTTGATTATTTTAGAATGAGCAAATCAACATTTGAAGAACTATTTACCAAAACAGCACCATATTTATAAAAACAATATTATGTATTCAGAAAATCTGGACCAGGACTTTCATTTTTATATAATAGATTATTAGTAGAATTGGCGCCCGCTGACGTACACCATCCGCGGCACCGTGGCGCCGTGCCGCGGCGCCGTGACGGGCCGCGCCGCGCCGCGCCGCACCGTGCCGTGTCGTGGACATGTGGACGGGCTCTAATACTCTAAATTTAATGTTTTGTTTTCCAGATGCCTCAAAAACGTATAAAAACTGATCGTGGCTCAAAAGAAATTTTACTTTATAAGGAAAAATCAAATTTTCGACTTTCAATCTCCTGCTGGTGCATATTTTTTGAGAGTGATCCGTTTGCATAATGAGCAAATCATGTTCATCATAAGTCCATTTTCGATTTAGTATTTTTAATTCGGGGACGGTTGTAACAGGGGCAATTGTAACTTCATACAAAAAATAAATTTGTGTTTTTATACGTTTTACTGTCGTTATTTAACTAATATTAATCCTCAGAAGTTGTATTTGGCCCAAAGCGTTCGTGTTTACTTAAAGTTAATTATTATTTTGTTAAAAGCTACTAACAATCTATTTTAATTTTGTTAAATTTTCATGTTGATTATTTAATAAGTTTATGAAAACAAGTTTCCTTATAATTGAGACTGATAAATAAGTGGTTAAACTACGCATATAAGTAAAAAAAGGTGGTGATATTAATCTACTCTGTCTTTTATTGTCTTTTAAAATGTTGTTACAATTGACCCATACTAGGGGTCAATAGTAGCAGTGAGACCCCTCGAATTCAAACTGGATTTTCAGTACGATGAATGCAATTTAAGTGTAATTTAAAAATAAAAGCTTAAAGACAATGAAATTAACCTACTACCAAATGATCCAAACTTTGGATAAAGCGAGTAGATTTTATGTTATAGGTAATACTATTTCATCCCGTTTGCCGTTGAGACGGGAGGCCCGTGGGGAACCGAGGCCTTGACGTTAGTGAGGGACATAGGTCACCGGCTGGCCGATAAAGGGTATGATGTACGCTCCGGGGCATTCCTGGCGCAAAGACTGTCCATAGCTATTCAGCGTGGCAACGCAGCCAGCGTTATGGGCACCTTTGCGCCCGGTGTGTCAAGAGGGGGGCTCTTCGACTGATTTGTGTAAATAGTTAGGTTAGGCTCTGTACTTTTCTTTTTTGTGTATAATTTATTTTATTTTGTTGTTTGTATATTTTTGTTTAGTTTTAAAGTTTATTTGTTTTTGTAGTTTTATATTAAGTAATAAATAAAATAAATGGCAACACTTAAAAAAAAAATTAACAAAAAGTGTTACTATTGTCCCCGGTTTACCCTACACCAAGCTACGAAACGAGTCCTAACAATGCACGAACAAATAATGTATGGCCAGAAAAGTACAACCAATAAATTAATCCAAAAATTGATGGCATTTACTGGATCGTACAGTCGAGAGCACGCTAAGCGTACTTTGATCCGTCGAATACGGGAGAGAATTGCAATGAGCGTATTTAGCTTACCTTGAACATGACTGTATTATTTTACATACGGTCGGGTTTTATCAACACGGTCTGATAACTTTACTCATGTATAAATTTAGCTTACATTTACTAGGTACCATGAAAAGGAAGACACAGCCGTAATTAAAATGGGTTCGCGTTTAACCACAGTCTCACTTGATGCGAAGTGACCAAGTGGCCGCTGATGGATATTATTATGCTGAGCAAAACGATGTATGTACTAACACACATTTTCACGGGTTTTCTCCACGATTAAATTTTAAATTGAGCTAACCGATATTTCGCCCGGGTTACACCGATCATGGTCACGGCAGTTCTTCGTACAGGGTTGTAAAATACTGTAATCAAGGCAAGAATGAATGAATAAATCGTTTTGAACATTCTTAGATTTTCGAGGTTGTTAATTGCACTGAATAAAATCAATGCAGAAAAATGAAGAAAAATCAAATGAATGGCAGTTGAAAATCTCAGAATGTTCAAAACGATGTAAGTATGTTCATTCTTGCCTTGCATACAGTATTTTACAACTCTGTACGAGTACTAAGCTAAAAGTATAAGTTCAGTACTCCGTAGCCAGAAATGCAGAGTTATTAATTCAAAATCAACTAAACAAAATATGGAGCTACTCATTATCAAAAAGCCTCCACTTTACCGAGATCACAGTAGCAGCGCGGGACAGGAGCAGGGTGGGTAATATAAAAACTGCAATAAAGGAGATGGCGTTTAAAAGAGAAATTCTGTTGATCTCAAATAGATGGCGTGTATTTTGAGTAATATATCAAACGCGAGCCAATCAAACCAATAAGTCAGAGAAAAAACTGGCAACACTGTTGCTGCCACGCCATTAGGTACGTCACACACTTTGTGTTGTAAAAATAAAAACACTCATTTCCGGAAACCTGCCGCGATGATGCTTTTTGCGTGTCAATAGGTATTATTAAATTGTCCGCCTATTGACCGATTGTTTCACTTCTGAAATATTGTAACTGTCTTATATATAATCGGTGTTAAAATCCTATTTACTACTGTCCTACTTGAAGTGAGTTGGTGTGACCTACAGCGTGTCAGCTTGGAGCGTAAATTGTTGGATCGTACATTATCGTCACTCTTTAAGATTTGATGAAGGGTAAGGCTGCACCTATTTCACTGGCGACAAAAACAAAGACGTGCAAAAAGAAAGGGACGCAGTTATGCGTTAGAATGAGATACAAATACACCGCGCTCACTCTTGCGCATAACTGCGTCCCTTTCGTTTTTGCACGTCTTTTGACGTCTTTTGACTTTGTTGCCAATGAAATTTAAAAAAAAAGTTCAAAAAAGTTCTTATAAGTTCTATAGATTAATAATTATTTTTTTCAATGCTTAATTAATTTGAGATATGAAGATGTTTCTTTACAAAAACATTTTTTTATGAAATTCGTCACTTAGCGAAGACGAAACATAGAAATTTAGTTTTTAGGCGTTTGCTAAGTAACGTTTAACCAGATTTTCTAACCGACTTCAAAAAAGGAGGAGGTTCTCAGTTGGACACGTGTGTTTTATTTTTTGTGTGTTTTTACACAGAGCTAAAAAACATCTCATTCCCACGGAAAAGTCGAAAACCAACGCGGGCGAAGCCGCGGGCGGGAATGCTAGTACTTAAGTCATCATCATCATCATCTCAGCCGAAAGACGTCCACTGCTGGACAAAGGGCTCACCCAAGGATCTCCACAATGATCGGTCCTGCGCTGCCCGCATCCAGCACTCCCGCATCGGCATCTAGTACTTAAGTAAATGGAATAAATACTAGTATTAAAACATAGAAATATCAATGGATGCTCTCAAATTCCAAGCTTTAAAATTTTTAGGAAAAGGAGAAAATATTTAGCTTTTATCTTGTAGAATCTCGTTGTCTGCATCGTCTCGGCTCGCATGCTCCTGATATTTTAATTCCTTGACTATAAAAAACTATAAACTAAAAATATATTTTCTTCAAGGACGCGTCCTTTTAAAACAATATGGTCGAATTCGAATTCCTTTGTATTTTATTGCTTGCTCTCCAGATAAAATGATCATGATTTATAATAAACTATACTTAGATTATTAATAGATTTATATAAAATAAATTATATAATTCCGGAATGATTTTATAATATTTTTGTCTAAAAATGTTTATTTACTATCAAATATAATTAAAGTCGTCGAATTAATTATTTCCTGTTCGAAACTAGAGAATTGAATATTTGTATGACAACTAACGTCATCTATCGTCAAATTGTAGAAGCTTTGCCTTAACTAGCGGAGGATAACTAGGTACTCCCTCCTAATTAGAAAATTGAATTGAAATGTGCGGAGTTAGGGAGACAGAATAACACGACAGTAGTTGGTAATAGACTGAACATTTATTAAGTAAAATACAAGGGTTTATATATTAAATTTTCGTGTCGTTGAACTACATGCTTTAACCCTGACATTTACCATATCTAGAATAATATTAAGTTACATTGATATTTAATACATTGTTATTATAAACATCTTAACTAAGTTATTCCATATAAGGTACCGTTAAGGTAATCTGATATTCAATGTTTATGTAATAAAATATTAATTAATTTATCTTATCATTTTCCCAATATGGTTAAGTAGGACATACCTTTGTACCTACACTACACCTTCCCCCTTTTTTTTGAGACAAAAATTTATTAAACAATTTTTGGCTTAAAATACAAACTATGTACTATTTAGTAAAAATCAATATTATTATTATTACATAATTTGCTGTTCAGTAATACAATTTTTCACTTACATTTCTAAATTTTGACGATACAATGTCTTTTTTTTAACTTATTTATTTGGTTAATATATGTATTTCTTAGTTCTATTTTTATGAATTGTATTTTCTTTACCTAAATATAATATATTTGATTAAAAAAATAATAAAAAGAAGATAGAGTAAAACTGGATACAGTATAATAATATACGGGACTATATTATACTGTGCTCGAGGATATGGGCGTGAATGTAAAAATATTATATTCTTGCTCTTATATTTATTTCTCTATGTTTATTAGTTATATATTTGTTTAATTTCTTAAACTTCTAAATACTTAATTAATATGATTATACTGTTAAAATATTGTTTTCTTGTTCTTATATTTATTTCTTTATCTTTATTAGTTATATATTTTTTTAATTTCTTAAACTTATTTAATACCTAATATGATTATACTGGCGATACTTTTATTGTACTGTTGGCAATCTTTACTTTAAATTTTATTTTCACTTGTTTCTTACATTCATAATTCGATTACATTTCTTATTATTATTATAATTATCATTATTAATATTATTTTCCAAATAATTCCTCTTTAATCAAACAATATAATGCTTACCGTTTTCATTACTTTTTTATCTCAAATAGCTTTTACTCTACGTACCTATTACCTTTGTCTTATCTGAGTTTTAATTATTTCATCTTCATATCTTTTTTATTATTACTAGACCGATATATGTTTAACTTTTGATAGTGATTTTTAATCTTATTAACATCTATGCACTGTGTGCTTCGTCTTATTCATTGTCGAACGCCCTTGAGATTTATAAGTAAACTAGCTGTCCGCCCACGGCTACGCCCGCGTTGTTTTTTTTTATTTGTTTTTTTTTTTTTTTTTTGGGGATGAAAAATAGATGTTGGCCGATTCTCAGACCTACTGAATACGCTCACAAAATTTCATGAGAATCGGTCTAGCCGTTTCGGAGGAGTATGGAATCGAACACTGTGACACGAGAATTTTATATATAAGATGATTGTTTAAAGTTTCTTTCCGAAATTGTTTTTCGTATTGAGGTACCTATATTAATGTTATTAAGTGAGTTTTTGTAAGTACTGTCACTTTTTTATTAACGTAAGTATTTGTTTACTTATCGGGTAGCGATCCCTTTTTATTATATTATACATGGTACTTAACATGAGTCGACTCTACTATAAAATAATGGCAATACATATTTGTATGCCGGGTCGTCGTGGCGCCACGCCCTTACTATACGTAAGTACAATTTATTTGAGCTCATACAAAACCATTTCCAACATAGTTCACTGTGCAATCTCGTTGACACTATGATCACATGAAGGATCAGGGACCCAACAAAAACGTACCAATGTATGTACTTATAGTACTTTTTTGTGTCTTTGCTTTTGGTTACCAATAATTACGCGAGGAAAGCTCGTTTCGTTCACGATCAAAAATTAGTGTGGACACTCATTATATAGGCAATCATTATTTTGATTCACCCTACAGTATTTACTCTTCATATTGGAGCTCGTCCATCCTATGTTGAGTCAGTGACTAGTAGAATTTGACCTATTTATTACTTACTACCTCTTGTGTGTGTACTTACTTTTTAGCGCTATATTTACTCACTTTCATTTACTTTCTTTCTTTAATTAAAATTATTTTTCAATTTAATTTTCGTTCTTACTATAAGATTTTCATTTATTTTCCACTGAACAAATTGATTGACTGTAATTTAAAATAACCTTTGCCTGGCCAGTACAAAAGCTTTCTAAAACAGTTTACCAATCTATTCCCGTGTTTACGATTATTCACTATCTGTACCCCTACCATGAGTTGCTAACGTAACTTACGCGCTCGATATCGACTACGTAAACGTGCATTTAGTATGGAGAAATTTTACTTCAGATAACTGTCAATAGATGGCGTAGTTTTAATTCCATACTAAATGCACGTTTACGTAGTCGATATCGAGCGCGTAAGTTACGTTAGCAACTCATGGTAGGGGTACTGTTCTTATTTACTTTTACTCAGAGTGGTATTCTATCGGTTCGTTTTCTTATTATATTTTGTTCATTGGTGTTTTACTCTCAATCAAATATTGAGGAATTTAGTAGTCGCAACTGGGGACTTATTTTTGAAACTCTTTGTTACAAATATTCTTTTTTTTTTATTTAGTATTGATTTTCATTTCCGCAATAATAAAACTGTTTTATATCCATCTATTTTTGTCAAGGTGATCTGACTTCTACGCATTTTAAATGGTTATCAATTATTTTTATACCGAATTTTGATAATGTAAACTCATGTTCATGTTATAGCTTCTTAGAATGCTCACGACTTCGGGCAATAATAAAATACACGACTAATCATCTTTAGCACCTTGTATGTATTTTTATAATTTTCAAATTTTACCAAGACATAATTTCCTTCTGGGTTCAGACCCGGAATTATATTGAGTAATATTGTGCTAGCTTTTCAATTATACATGCGGTGTCATCATTTCATTATTTATTATGCATACTTCTTTTATTTGTTGTGTCTTGCAAAATATAGCTAAGTCTCTCTTGGTTGAGACACAATGTTAACAAGGATGGCAAGTAAATGATGTTTTTTTTTTGACTAGCAACATAATCTGGTTGCCTTAATATTTTGTAATAGTCCTGTTCATTGAAACTCAATTCCGGTAAATCTTTCGGTTTTTTTAAATTTACCTACTACTCTTGGATGGCCATTCCAATTATAGCCTGAAACACTATCACCGAACTATTATCTTGTTCTTTGCTTTCTTTTTGTTTCTTTTGTGGTATTGATGGGATAATTTTTGTACTACTGTGAAATACACAATTAAAATAAATTTAAAAATATATATTCTTAAATACCTTCATCATTTTGTTGTACCTCGGGTGATTATAATTTCTTTAAGTGTATTTTTTTTATTTAAGCCAATTTATACTTCTATTTATCTTATATCCTTTTTTTATAAAATATTTTTTTATTGTTTGTTTGAGGCTTTCGCGCTTTCTACACATTATATTACTGTTGTTTACGGGTCTTAGCGCGATAATTTTAAATAGGTAGGTATGTATTACGTACGATACCTTATTTTGCCCGACGTTTCGGCGGGGTTGCACCTGCCGTGGTCGCGAGCTGACCGTCGGGCAAAATAAGGTATCGTACGTAATACATACCTACCTATTTAAAATTATCGCGCTAAGACCCGTAAACAACAGTAATATAATATTTTTTTATTGTTGTATCCTAAGTAATTCATGTCACATCTATAGTTTATGTTATCTAACTTTGATTACGACACCTACATACGTACACAGCAAAGCCATCTTCGTTCGTCACTATCGTGTCAGCATATCATGTTGCAGTTTAAGGTGAACACTTTGTCATTATTAATTGGTGACTTGAGATTTTTTTTTTTTTAATTAATGTATGTTTTTCATTTATTTATATGCGTGTTTCTGAAAGCGCGTCAGTTTTGTCTTTTTTATAATATTTCCACATTTTTGTTACCTTTCTTTAAAACTCAGTTTATTGCGATTCGTTTACATCTTTTGATTAAATCGTTTTTTTTTTTAAATGCTAGATTTATTATTCGCCTTTTTAAAATTTTTGATCTTATTAAGTGAAAATAAAATTGTTTATCTACTTTTATTTCAAAACACTTTTAACTATAATTATTTTATTAAATTTTAATCGTTCTTTTATTATTTCTTTTTATTAATTATTACTTATATTGCCAACAGTATTTAATTGTGCTCACGGGTAATGTAATTAATTGTTTTTAAAACAACTGTTTTCCTTATTTTGCTTATTACTCATGATTTAAAAATGATAATTACTTTCATTTGTTACATGATCCGTGGCTATCTTAAACATACAACTTACATTTTAGGTTTTTCTCTGGCTACATTGCTCGCTTCTCCTTAACATCGCGTCGCTCTGGCGCACGGCAGGGAAACCTTACATTCAGCGCATCTTGATATTCATATCTCCCTGCAGCATCCACTTCAGACACGAACTTCTCCCTGCGCCCAGCAAGTCATCACCATCTTCTTCATAATCGCGATTCAACATCTTCATTTGTTTCCTGGTGTAGCCGCTTTTTTCTTTTTTTCTAATCTGGCTGTAATATTTTCTTCTTCGGTATACCTGATTGCTCTTCTTTCGCTTTCTTCTTAAACCTGGCGTTGTTATATTTTTTTGCCTTTTACTGCCGCATACGCTAGTAATGATCTTGATCTTCTTCCAGCAGGAACTTGTTTTTTCTACGGATCTCAGCTAGTTAATAGTCATAATTACCGTCGTTGGATTTCATCATTTGTCTCTTCTGACTCTGTTTCTCTCTGATTTTCTTCTACCTGTTATTTTTTTTTTTTTTTTTTAAATTCAAAATTCAAAATATATTTTTTTGCAAGAATACTTAATTTACATTTCAGATGTTACATTTTTAGTAGGTAAGTCGCAGTATTCCACCTTGACTAGGCATGCAAATATAATGTCATAATAAAGGCTCATATTATAAAATAAAATCTAAAGGCTCATAAAACAAAATAAAATCATATAAAACAAATCAATAAAGTTACACATTAGAAATCAATTATCAATGTCAAAATTAAAAACTAGCAAAATATAAACAATGTCAATTAATACTTAAATTCTAAAAACTCGTCAACGGTATAAAAAATGTTATCCAAAAGCCAATGTCTCAATTTATTTTTAAATCTATGTGACTCTAATGACTTCAAGTCTGCTGGGAGTTTATTATATATGTCGATACATAAATTATACACATTTTTCTTATAAATAAAAGATCGACAAGGGGGCTGGAACAGCTTGTCCATGTATTGAGCTCTCACAGGTCTAGTGGTGCGATCTTTAATCAAAGGAAACTGTCCATGATTACTCTTTACCAAGATGCATATGTCCTTTATGTACATACAAGCTATTGGCAAAATCCTATATTTCTTAAATAGAGGTCGACAGCTATCCATGAATCCAGCACTTGCAATAGCACGTATGCATTTCTTCTGCAATATAAACACTCTATTTACATCTACAGAATTACCCCATAAAACTATACCGTAGCTCAATAGGGATGACACATATCCATAGTAAGCAGTTATGGCTGCTTCCAGTGAAATGGTTTCCCTTAATCTACGTAGAGCAAAAACAAATCTGTCCAACCTTTTGCACAATGAGTCAATGTGAGATTTCCAGTTAAGATGTTTATCTAAAATTAAACCTAAAAATTTATAACTATCAACTTCATTAATAATGTCATTATTGTAACTAATTTGTAGAGGTATGGGGGATGTCTGGTGTGATAAAAATTGCATTATATTGGTCTTCTCCACATTAACTTTAAGATTATTAGCCTCGAGCCAGGATATTACATTTTCAAGAGCTGTATTAACATGCTTTTGAAACGTGTCTTTGCTTTGAGATTTGACAAGAACAGTGGTATCGTCCGCAAACAGAAAACATTGATTTGTCATAGCATTAGGTAGGTCATTTATGTACAGCAAAAATAATAACGGCCCAAGAACACTGCCCTGGGGGACACCAGAAGAATTTTCTAGCAAATGGGATCTATAGCAAACCTTGGTGAAAATATTTTTCGAGTTTAACCCAGAATTTGCTGACACTTTCGTTATTTCTACACACTGAGTTCGCTTTCTTAAATAGCATTCTATCCAAGAGTGAGCCTGACCTCTGATTCCATATTTCTCTAGTTTTAATAACAATCTATCATGGTCAACAAAATCAAACGCTTTGCTCATATCCAGGAATATAGAAACAATTGGATTTTTATCATTTAAGCTCTCAGTAATATATTTTACCAGATGAAAACAAGCAAGTGAAGTAGATGAATGTTTCCGGAAGCCAAATTGGTTAGGATGAATGATTTCATGTTTATTTAAAAACATATTAATTCTGGGTAACATAGCTTTTTCAAATACTTTAGAGAAGACCATTGGTACAGCTACTGGCCGGTAATTATTTAAATCAGTCTTATCTCCTTTTTTATACAAGGGCTTAACAACAGAAATTTTAAGCTTTTCAGGAAATACACCTTGTGTAAATGAAAGGTTGATGATATAACTCAATGGCTTACATATACAACTAGCACAAGATTTTATTATTTTTGTGGGAATGCCATCATAACCAACAGCTTTACTATTTTTAAGGCTCATCAAAATATTAAATGAGTCATTTTCAAAATTGTTGTACATTTTCCGAAAATGTTTTGTCCTCACTCAATATCAGGTTGATAACGACGAATTTATAGCTTGTGGGATTAGAAGATGCCTTATTAATGTTTTAGTTAGGTGTTTAAATGACTTTGTAGTTTTTATCTATTAAAATAACAGATAAAACAATATTACAAAAAAAAAACTATTTATCTCTTCCATACAAATTTCAAATGTCTCACTGATACTCTTCCAGGTTCATATTCCTTTGATGACTAAACCGTTCGAATATCGTTATAATTATGTACTGGGTATATAATCTGACTTACTGTAATATTATAAAAAGAATATGAAAATAAGAATAGCAATTAAATAAAGGTAATAATCGAATTTAATCACATGTCCACTTTTCGTCACTTTTTATTACTCCAGTGTGTAACGTCAATATCACGAAAGTTTAGTTTATTTGAACGCATTCTTAATTTATTTTGAAGTGGCAACACCAACGTCTACCAACCTAACAAACGACAGCGCGGCCATGTTTCTTTTTTCACTGTGGTGTATATGAATGTGTGCTGCTGGAGATTTGTCGCAAAAAATATTCCTTTGTATAGCGCGAATTTCAAAGGTAAGTTACTATACTATAATAGAAAATCTTTGTTGAATATTGTGTTTCGTCTAATAGTAACAGAATATAATGTAATTAAGCCAATCTAATAAGATTTTACTGCAACTTTTTTGAAGTTATGTTGATGTCGCAAGGTTTTTTTGTTCTTCTGTGTAACACATTTGCGTGACACAATCCTTTGTATAACGTTACTTTGCGTGACACAGTCCTTTGTGTAACGTTACACAGAAAATAAAGCTGTATTTCACTGCAAAAACAAGTATTTTTTCAGTGTATATCAGAATATATTTTTAATTTGCATTATTTGTTTACCTGACCTAGATAAAATGAAGAATTGTTCTTTAAAAATTTAATTTGTTACTTAATAAAACGCTTTTCCTTACTTAAAAACGTTAATATGAACTCACCTTTAGAAATTCTTTTGTGTAACTTGTGTAACGAAAGACTGTTTCCGCTGTGTTTTTTTTTGTGTAGCGGTCATCTATTTTGAAAATGACTCAAATGTCTCTTTCTCGTCAATAGGTTTTAGAAAAATAGTACATGGGTTATTGGGTAATTTAACGAGATGTTGTATTTTATTGATATTATTATTATTATATTATTATTATTATTATATTATATTATTTTATATTAATCGTTCTGCTGCTATACTGGTTCTTCCTACTGAATTCTAGTGCGATGTGCAGTTCCGAACTATATCTATTTTGTAATTTTAATGGTTCCAGCTGTTTTTTGTTACAATTGAATTTATTTCTTTTCCGTCGCGTTTTTTTTTTTAACTGGATTTTGATACTAGCTTTTATTTTTTTCGCGTTTTTCGCCGATTAATTTTTTGTTTTTCCCGTTGTTTCAATTTTAGTGGGCGTAGGCGTGTAGCAGGCGTGGTCCCGATTTTTTTTGAAAATATTGTTTGTAAATATACTTTTAGCGAGATAGATTTTTTTTTAGTTACATTTTTTTTTATTGATTATTATTAATTTTTTTTTTTTAACTCGCGGCACTACATTACAACATATGGCTCGGAACCCACAACGTACCAGCACTGCCAGAAGGCAGTGGCTGGCAGGGTCGCCATGAAATGTGCGGAGTTAGGGAGACAGAATAACACGACAGTAGTTGGTAATAGACTGAACATTTATTAAGTAAAATACAAGGGTTTATATATTAAATTTTCGTGTCGTTGAACTACATGCTTTAACCCTGACATTTACCATATCTAGAATAATATTAAGTTACATTGATATTTAATACATTGTTATTATAAACATCTTAACTAAGTTATTCCATATAAGGTACCGTTAAGGTAATCTGATATTCAATGTTTATGTAATAAAATATTAATTAATTTATCTTATCATTTTCCCAATATGGTTAAGTAGGACATACCTTTGTACCTACACTACAGAATGTATTACTTTAAATCTATAATTAATATTTTAATTATTTGTAAAAGACTGAATAACAGAGTTAATTTGTTAGGTAATTCATTATAGAACGATCCTTTTTAGACTTGAGATAAATAGTGAAATTTCAATTATTGCATAGAATTATTTCTAGCACTACTTTAGACTTCTTGTCTTAAGTAAGGATAAACAACTTTAATATAGAAGTGGTTGCGCGTGTTATAGTTTTTCGCACTATTTTGTAAATAGCATTGGTTTGTGGATAAATGCATCCCTTTCCTTCCAACACTCTCTCCCTCCTGCACAATGCCTGCCCAAGATGTGCAACTGTGCAAAAGCCTTCTCGCTCTCGCGCATTGGAAGAATGGAAGATTCGCGACGCGAGCAACACAAATCAGTTCTATCTATCTAGACTTATACTATCTAGCTTGGACAGCACGCGTCCATTTTTCGTCGTCTCGGCTCTCCGTAACTACAAGCGTCTCGGAGATGCAAAACCTATAGTTTTTCGTGATAAATAGCAGTGATTACTTGCTCAGTGATAAACAGTCGCTCTATGGCGTTCGCTCGACCACACGCCTTTCGTATCATATCGTATCGACTCGTCTCGGAGCTCCGCAACCGCGAGTGTCTAGTAAAATACCTAATTGTCGTTTTATAATAACTGTGAATATACCTATTAGTGAAAAACTTTGTGCCAGTGCAACCTCCAGGACAGTGCAACACGCTTGGAGCGATAGCGTCGCCTAGCGAGATCACTCTGCAGCTTCCAGGTATGTGCTCCTTTCTGGCGAGCTGACTCCAAACCTTTCAAAATCCGAATCAGCTCGTCATTTCCCTCATTACCTAATTCGCAAACCAAATTATATCGTGTCGTATTCTTTCGATTCATTTGTAGCAACTTAGCCGCCATCTTTTCCCTCGCGCTTTCGTAAAAATCTCAAATACAGTCCACTGCCCCACCATTATTTATGGTCCTAGCGAGCCGGATGATATGTACCATTTTATGGTCCTAGCGATCCGGATATGTACCTATTTATAGCAATTATCAACCGGATTTCGAATTAGTATCGCAATTAGTAGCTATTATTCCATAGGGAATAACGCATCTCGCCCTAAATACCTAGGTTTTATTTGTAGTTTCGTTCGCGCCCTAGGTACTTAGGTATTTACTTCTCGGCTTAGGATTCCTATCTAGTGTATAGGCACGAAGTAGGAACCTAACGCATACTACAGTTTGAATATTGTCGTTTCGCTCCGCGCGCTTTGTAACTAGGTAACCACTCGTACGTAGGTAGACTAGACATCGCGCCCCATTCAATTCGCTCGTCAACTTTTCGTGTCGTTCATTTGTCGCAGTTACTAGGAATAAGAAATACCTTATTTCTTTCGTTTAGTTTTCACCCTAGTAACTAACTGTACAACTTATTTTTCGTATTTGTCTCGTTTTGCTGTCGTTTGCTCGGCCTACATAGGTAGATTTAAGTACACAGGTACTCAATTAGCTCGTCGCTCGATCTCGTTTGTTTAATTTTCTCGCTACGTATCGTCGCGCCGCAACTAGCTAGCTAGCAAATAATAAATAGTGGATTTACATTAGTAACAACCTAATAAATGCTAGTTCAGCTTTATTTAGTGACTGTCGCATCTTATGTATAGTACTAATAGTGGACAGAGACGCTCGTTAGATATTTATTACTGTGTTTTCTCGTTTCGTTGTCGAACTACATTATTTACATAGGTAGGTAATTAGTTATCCCCGCACCACGGTAATAAAGTACTTACGTAGCTTGATAACACTCGGTTACTGTTTCTGTTCTCCATCGCGTCGCTTGTTAAATATTTATTACTGTGTTTTCGTTTCGTTGTCGAACTACATTACTTACATAGGTACGTAATTACTTATCCCCGCACCACGGTAATAGGTAAGTACTTACGTAGCTTGGTTTCTGTTCTCCATCGCTTCGCTCGTAGGTAGATAATAAATACATAAGGTCACGTCTAGTCACGGAAGGGTAGGCAAGTTACTACGGTAATCTTACCTATTTATTTACTATTCTTTATCGTTTCGTATATTAGTATATTTGTCGTAATAATGGCTCCTACCAAAGGAAGGGAAATTCAAGTCAAACGTGTCTCGGCTAAAAAGGATATGTTGTACTCTCGCATGCAAGAATTGTATGAACAATCTCTGTCGCTTAACCAATTAGATATTGTCGCGCGCGATTCTTTTCTTAGTGACATAGAATCTTTAGATACTTTGCGTCAAGATTATGAAGAATGTCTTGATCAATTCAATACGCTTCAATTAGAAATGGATTCGGATTTTAAGGTCGATTACGCACCTTTAAAATCATTCGATACGTGGTATAGCCGCATTAAGCGCGCCGCGAAATTGCTGACGTCAGATAATAATAGCAACTCGAACTCGAACTCGCATAGAAGTGATCGCCCTAAATTGCCGCCAATTCAGATTCCACAGTTTGACGGGGATATTAAAAATTGGCCTTTATTTTTCTCTAGTTTCGAAAATATAATACACAACAATAAGTGTTTAACCGATCACGAAAAATTGTACTACCTACTCGACAAATTGAGTGGTAAAGCCAAGGCCGTCTGCGCAGGCATTACGCCTTGTGCCGAAAATTATTATTTGATTTTAAATACTTTGAAGTCAAAGTATCAAGACGTAAGATTAGTAGCAACCGCCTACTTGGATCAAATATTTAATTTGAAAAATATTTCGTCCGGTAATGAACAAAATTTAGAAATGTTTCTCGATGTTCTCGCTTCGTCTGTTCGCGCATTGAAAAACCTTAAACTCGACAACTTAAGTGATTTTTTGTTCTTGTATATCGCACTTAAAAAACTCGATCCCGAAACTGTCCGTTTATTCGAAATGGACAACCGCAACGATTCCGATATACCTAGTTTCGATGATTTGGAATCATTCGTTCGCGGACACATTAAAATCTTACAACGTACGTCGCAAGAAGCTCCTAGGAAGTCGAGTAGTACTGCACCGACCGAGCGTCGAATGGAAGTGGCATCGAGACCACATAAGTCCACACATTCGTATGTTAATATCGCATCAGCTTCTTCTTGCCCGTTGTGTAAGATTCAACACGACAACATTACTCAACATCTGTACAGGTGTTCGGGTTTTCAAAAGCTCACTCCTAGCGAGCGTCATATATTTGTTCGATCCAACAATTTATGTATAAATTGTTTTAGTGAAAAACATCGCGTTTCGAATTGTACTTCGAATTCTAGCTGTCGTAAATGCTCAAACTAACATCATACCATGTTGCATTTTGAGAACCGCGCATACCGCGTCTAGTGTTTGCACATCTGTGGTAAATAGCAGACCGGCAGCAGCGCCCCCGCTTGCCTCGCGCAACCCTGCTGCGCTGCAACGGGCTTTGCCGACCTCCGCCGCGCCGCCGCCGCCGCCGCCGCCGGCGCAATTGCAGCCCTCGCAATCGTACATTGCTTCGGATCGCTCTCGCGCGCCCTCTGGCCGCGATTCGGAGCGCGCAAGCGATGTTACACTCTGCTCGCTCACTTCTTCACGAGCGCCTAGTACAGTTTTACTGGCCACCGCTCGCATCGTGGTTTTCGATTCTCGCGGCAATAAACATATTGTCCGCGCCTTATTAGATAGTGCGTCGCAAAGTAATTTTATTACTCGCGAATGCTGTGAACGTCTCGGTCGCCCAAGCAACCGTTCGGGTTGTTCTGTAGTTAGGGGGATCGGAGGTTCTACAAAAGCCGTTCAAGGCTCTCTAAAAATTGAATTTTGCTCTCGTTTCGATTCGAATATTTGCTTCGATATGGATTGTTTGGTTGTAGATAAAGTCACCGAACGTTTACCTACAGTTTCGGTCGATACTGCCGCGCTGTCGAATTTCGATAATTTGCCATTGGCCGACGATACCTACGCCGATCCAGGGGATATTGAGATGTTAATTGGAGCGTCAATTTTCCCGCACCTCTTGCTATCGCGTAAGGTTCAAGGTCAACCCTCGCTCGCCGCCTCCGCCGGCCCGCTCGCATTGGAGACAGTTCTTGGTTTCGTTATAGTTGGTTCTGCTCCCACGCGCGTAGATGACTACGCTTCTGTCTCTTATTGCTGCTCAGTCGATCCACTGGAGTCAGCAGTCCGTAAATTTTGGGAAATTGAGGAGGTCAACGTCCCTCCAATTCTTAGCCCAGACGATAAAGTCTGCGAAGAAATTTATTGTCGTACGACTACTCGTGACGTCGATGGTCGTTATGTCGTCGCTCTCCCCTTTAAGGGTGATATTTGCTCGCTTGGTGATTCGCGCCAAAAAGCCGAATCTCGCTTTCTTTGTCTCGAACGCAAAATGCAAGCTTCTCCGAATATGAAGAACGCTTACGATAATATTGTGTCGGAATACCTGGATAAAGGTTACATTTCGCCTGCGCCTCCTGAGTCTGAGGAATCTTCGTCTCCTTCGTACATCATTCCTCATCACGGAGTGGTTCGTGATGATAAACTCACCACTAAATTGCGCATGGTTCTGGATGGCAGTGCTAAGACTAGCAATTCTGTCTCTCTTAACGACATCTTGTATAGTGGTCCGAACCTACAAGGAAATTTATTTGACATTATAGTCAATTTTCGTTTATTTTCGATCGCACTTTCCGCTGACATACGTCGGATGTTTCTTTGCATTGGCATTCGCGAATGCGATCGCCGATTTCAACGATTTTTGTATCGATTTTCGCCGCAAGAACCTTTAAAGACCTACGAATTTAATCGCGTTTGCTTCGGTCTAAAGTCAAGTCCCTATCATGCGCTCCGCACCGTCAAGCAGCTTGCAGCTGATGAAGGAGATTCGTTTCCAAAAGCGAAACATACTATCGAAACAGGGCTGTACATGGATGACTACGTCTATTCTGTCGATAGCGAAGCTGACGCCATAGAAACGGCTTCTCAAGTAATCGATCTCATGAAAGCCGGTCAATTTGATCTCGTAAAGTGGTCTAGCAATTCGCAAAAGGTGTTAGATTCGATTCCGCCTTCACACCGTCTGACAACTATTAAAGAGTTTGACGACAGTGATTCTCAAAAGGTTCTTGGTCTTTGTTGGTCGCCTGAAACTGATGTTTTCAGTCTTAAAATTTGCACTACTTCGCCAGTTTGTACTAAACGCGCCATATTATCTTGTGTCGCAAGAATATGGGATGTAATGGGCTTCGTAGCTCCTGTGGTCTTGTACGCCAAGGTTCTTATCAAAGAGCTTTGGCTCGCTAATTGTGATTGGGATGATGCCCCTCCCAATCATATAATTAAATTGTGGTCTCGTTTTCGTGAAGAGCTGCCTGCGCTAAATTATATACAAATCCCGCGCCACGTTGGCATTAATCAACATAGTGTCGTTACTGTCGCTGGCTTCGCAGACGCGAGTGAGAAAGCGTATGGGAGTGTGGTTTATTTCCACGTTCAAAATGAGAATGGCAACTCCGTCAGCCTCATCAGCGCCAAGTCGCGAGTCTCCCCTCGCAAGGTTGTTTCACTCGCTCGTCTCGAGCTCTGCGCTTTGCTCGTATTAGCGCAGCTTATAGGCGCTATCATCAAAGCATGTAATAATCGCATAAAAATAGATAGAGTTTTCGCCTTTTCGGACTCCACAGTCACTTTGTGTTGGGCTCATTCCTCTCCCCACCGTTGGGATACATTTGTCGCTAATAGAGTGGCTAAAATCCAGGCTGAATTGTCGCCTCAGAATTTATACCACGTCGCTGGTACTGACAATCCCGCTGATTGTCTTTCCCGTGGACTTACGCCCGCTCAAATATTGAGTCACCCGCTTTGGTTTTACGGCCCTTCCTGGTTGTCAGACTCACCTGAAGATTGGCCAGTTAATCCATTTGATCCTGTCGTTGTGTCGGAGCCTCCCGAGGAAAAGAAACACACGTTTGTTACCTCCACTCCACACGAATCCCCAATATTGTCGCTAGCTAGCCGTGTATCGTCGTGGTCGAAATTGCTTCGTATTGTCGTATACGTTTGTCGTTTCATGAAGAAGTTACCTTTACGTGCTTCTATAGTCGCTTCTGATTTTAACAAGGCTGAGTCGTTAGTTCTTCGCGAGCTTCAACGTTCTCATTTCGCATCGGAATTTAAAAATCTAGAGTCGAAAAAGATTTGCAAACCCGCCTTTCAGCGGTTAAATCCGTTCATCCACGATGACCTTATTCGTGTCGGTGGTCGCTTGAGTCAATCGGACTTAATGTTTGATCACAAACATCCTGTGATTCTCCCTGGAAAAGATCACATCGTAGATCTTTTAATTGACTATCATCACAAAGTGAATTGTCACGCTGGTCCTGACTTATTAATGTCGATTCTTCGCCAAAATTACTGGATCTTGTCTGCTCGTTCGATTATTCGCACTAGAGTGCACAAATGTGTGCCTTGTTTCAAACTTCGACCAAAAGCTTTAACGCCTGAAATGGCCGATCATCGTTCTTGTCGTGTCGTGCAATCAGCCAAGCCTTTCGTCCACACTGGCACTGATTACGCCGGTCCATTTAGAGTCACACTCACTCGTGGTCGTGGCGTCCGCTCTACGAAGGCTTACGTCTGTTTATTCGTTTGCATGACTACTCGCTCCGTGCATATAGAGTTAGCCGGAGATTTAAGCACTGCTTGCTTCATGTCGGCGTTCAAACGCTTTCTTTCTCGTCGCGGTCCTGTAGGTCGGATGTACTCCGATAATGGTACGAATTATGTCGGAGCTAAACGCAATATCTCAGAGCTACAGGAACTCTTACATTCTAAATATTTTAATTCGGAATTTGCCCGTAATTTAGCCGAAAATCGTATCGAATGGTCGTTTAACACTCCCGCCGCGAGTCATTTCGGAGGTAATTGGGAAGAAAATATCAAAAGCCACAAAACTCATCTCTATCGCGTTATAGGAGATCAAATTTTGTCGTTCGAAGAGCTTAGTACTGTGCTAGCTCAAATCGAGGCTGTAATGAACACCCGTCCACTTTGTAGAACTTTATCTAGCGATCCTTCAGAACCGCTAGCTTTGACTCCGGCTCATTTTCTAAATATGACTCCGCTCAAATATTTGCCTGCCGTCGAGGTGGAAGAAGATCGTCTACACGTTCTTTCGCGTCACGCTTTGCTTGATAAATTAGTTCAATCGTTTTGGAAGCGTTGGAGAGCGGATTATTTGCACACATTGCAATCACGCCAAAAATGGAATACCCCTACGAATCCTATTACTGTCGGTACGGTGGTGATTCTTCTCACCGAGAACGCGCCTCCTCTTCATTGGCCCCTTGGCATCGTTGAGGAAGTCTTTCCTGGGTCGAATGGGGTAACTCGTATAGTGCGGGTAAAAACTGCGACTGGTTCCTACATGCGTCCAGTTGTACGTCTCTGCCCACTGCCTAATCAATAGTTTAGTTTCGTGTTCCTCATTAGGTAGTCTTAGGTTTAGGTTTAGTTAGCTTAGTTTTTCTCTTTTGAAGGTAACCCTTCAAGCCGGGGGGGAAATGGTTGCGCGTGTTATAGTTTTTCGCACTATTTTGTAAATAGCATTGGTTTGTGGATAAATGCATCCCTTTCCTTCCAACACTCTCTCCCTCCTGCACAATGCCTGCCCAAGATGTGCAACTGTGCAAAAGCCTTCTCGCTCTCGCGCATTGGAAGAATGGACAGCACGCGTCCATTTTTCGTCGTCTCGGCTCTCCGTAACTACAAGCGTCTCGGAGATGCAAAACCTATAGTTTTTCGTGATAAATAGCAGTGATTACTTGCTCAGTGATAAACAGTCGCTCTATGGCGTTCGCTCGACCATACGCCTTTCGTATCATATCGTATCGACTCGTCTCGGAGCTCCGCAACCGCGAGTGTCTAGTAAAATACCTAATTGTCGTTTTATAATAACTGGGTGAATTTCCCGGGGCCAAAAATTGCATGGCATCGATGAAATCGGTATTAAAAAATATAGTTATGATGTTTAGACATTTTTTTCTGGTTAGGTGAAATAGTAATCTATGTGTAGCACTAAATATTTTATTAATAAGATTAATAGATACTCCAAAAAAATTAATTATACCTCGAATTCTTTCATTGCCATGTTTGTCCACACTTCACCTTGTTGTGTATTATGCCTCATTGATAAAAAACTACCGGTTATTTATATTAAAATTTAGTTTTATTTGATAAGTGAATAGTTAAAGTATTGCTACGGAATATATTTATTAAAATATTTAAACAACACAACGAATGGTTAATCAAAATTCATTTGTCCCAGAACTACCTTTCATTGCCGTGTCCTCATCATGTTCAAAGATATTGTTTTATCTAACACCTTGTGTCCTGCCATTGGTGTGCTAAACGTTGCGTATGAGTGCCGTCTAAGTGCTCGACGTAGAAGGACGGCCACACGTGCCTGCGTTTTCGCGCCATAAATTTAAGTATCCAATTTTTTTGTTACTGGACATTTTTTCTTTCATCGCCGTGGATAGGTATAACTTCTATTTAAATAAGTTTGTCTTCTTGATTAAATATTCAATAGAACGTCATTTCTTTTATGTTTATTTGTGAGGTATTTATGACTTTGAATAATTAATAGATTTTTTGTTATTTACATTTTTTGCCCTGATTTTCATCTCCATGCTTTCATTGCCATGGTTTCCGTGGCCTGAATTTGCTATGGAAATGAAAAAAAAGACACGGAAATGAAAAAAATTTCATTGCCATGCCTTGCCGTGGCCTGATGTTTCATTGCCGTGGCTAAATATTTCATTTCCGTGTCTTACGTTTTCATCGCCATGTTGCGAATAGGCAAAGAAAACATCTGTTGGAGCACAGTTCTTTCATTGCCGTGGACACTTGTTTCATTGCCGTGTAGGCATGTTTCATCGCCGTGGCACGAAATTTTCGATCCTTTGTATCTCGTTAGTTTTTTAAGTAATCTGCTAGATATTTAGCGAGAATACTTAGATTTTCAAAAGCTTTAATAAACGCAGACCATTATTAACATAAACCCTAAGGTAAAAAAAACCACGGGAATGAAGATTTTATGAGACCTGTTGAAATTCACTCAACTGTGAATATACCTATTAGGGCCGGTTTACACGCTCTTAGTCTTTAGTTAAGTACTTTAGTACAACTTGAAAGGCAAGTTCTTTAGTGATTTAGTGCGCTGCGAGTGAACGTTTACACATCTTCCAGTTGAGTATCATTTCGACGCCACAACGAAGGCGCAACGACGTCTCGCATACGCCAATGCCTGTGTATGCCGAATGCCTAGCCTGTTTATTTTTGTATAAATTGTTTTTAACGTTCCACAAACAATATTGAACAAAATATTCAGGCACAAATTTATTATTCGACCAAAATTAAAATATAAATATTCTTCATTTCTTTCATTCTTATTATAGAGATTCAAAAATAATATTCCGACCATTTGGTTTGAAGATAGATTCAAAAATAATATTCCGACCATTTGGTTTGAAGATACAACTAAATAGCCATCTTTTAAAAAACAAAAAACACGCACGCCGCTTTAGTACTTGCTTTAGTAGAACCGTACTAAAGCAAGTACTAAAGCAAGTGACGTCTACTAAAGCAAGTGACGTCCACACGTTTCTACTAAAGGACTTCGCTACAGAACTTAACTAAAGACTAGAAGCGTGTAAACCGGCCCTTAGTGAAAAACTTTGTGCCAGTGCAACCTCCAGGACAGTGCAACACGCTTGGAGCGATAGCGTCGCCTAGCGAGATCACTCTGCAGCTTCCAGGTATGTGCTCCTTTCTGGCGAGCTGACTCCAAACCTTTCAAAATCCGAATCAGCTCGTCATTTCCCTCATTACCTAATTCGCAAACCAAATTATATCGTGTCGTATTCTTTAGATTCATTTGTAGCAACTTAGCCGCCATCTTTTCCCTCGCGCTTTCGTAAAAATTCGCAAATACAGTCCACTGCCCCACCAAGAAGCTTATCAAAGATCCAGCATTTCGGTATCTTTAGCATGTTCTTTTTGAATTAATATATTCAGGCTATACTACAATTTTAGTTAGACTCTCAATAAATAATAAAATCTAGATCTCTTAATGCTTAGATTTATACAAAGCCTAGAATGATTCCTATTCACCATCCTGACAAACTCTATGTACTTGTTCTGGCAAGAAGTTTAGTTTGACTTAACTTTTAGTACAAACTAAATGATTATTTAATCTGAAAGTAGGTAGAAGTTCCAATCCGCATGGTATGGATGCTTACTACAGGAGTGCTATTGCTTTTCCTCAGTCAGACTATAATATCATCAAGTAATTTAATACTCTTGAAGATAAGTTATTATGAAGTTATTTTACTTATGTACATTAAGCACATAGAAGCCTGAACAGTCAGGTAGAACAACAATCATTCGGTCTTATTATTCTCAATGATCAATTCATTAAAATTTACTATTTACTTTTGCATTTATTTATAAATCTCAAGATAGATTCTAGACAGAAACAGTTTATATAAATAACTAGCTTTCCGCCCCGCGGCTCCGCCCGCGTTAACCATTTTTCCCGTCTATAAACCTCACGGAGCCCGAGACCTTTCCAACGAATGCAAAACCGTGGAAATCGGTTCGTGCGTTCTGGAGTTATAGCGTCAGGGAGGAAAACTCGACTTATTTTTATATAGTAGATATAAATATCTTCTTAGCTCAACTAATAAGCATGAAATTAATTTATAACTTAATTTTTATAAAACATTTGTGAAATCTGTTTGGGATCCAGGTTGGTACCGTTACACAGCGCGGGCGGAGCCGCGGCGGAAAGCTAGTATTAAGATTTATTTGGAACAAATTGTAACTGATGCTCGTCAAACCGTCGACCGACGGATATTAGAGCGCCATTGGGCCCGATTCTACATATTACGCTCTAACTTAAAGGACAGGAAAAAAATCGTATGGGGCCCGGTCTTTTATTCACAGAAAAATCTAACCACTAATATAGAAAAAATATATAGATTCTAGACATAAAACTGAGTCCACATGTCCAGTTGTGGAATTTAAGTGCCCCCCATTTAGGAGATATTAATTTTTTTCAATGTGAAAAAGTTGTACACTCAGCAAGTCTATAAAACGCACCTGCCACTACCTATCTCTTTCTAACACCTAGCTAAGACTACTCTTGTCTTCTCTTTCTTACAAGGTTATTAAAATAGTTAACTAAACCGCGAAAACGATTTTCAGTGACATTATGCGAGACATTTACAGCACATGCTATTGTAACAATCCTACCCTATCCTAAAGCACCGACCCTAGGTCTTCCCGAACCAAATTCTACCTAACTAACCTGATGCACCAAATTGTAACGTTTCCCTAGCTTAACGCACTAAAATATACTGAGCAGATTTTGATAGAAAATTAAATAACTAACTGAATTGTGAATCCTGTGAAAAATAATCCTAGTTTAACCATAACAAATTGTAACCACCCCGGCAATGGTTAAAATGTATGGAAATTGGTAAGTATAATAGTAAATAAGTAAAAATGTGATAAGTAAGTGATAATATGGCCAGTGATTCGTCAAGTGATAGGACTCTACGTTGTGTGAGAAGTATCCCAGAATAATGTGAGAGCTATTACCAGATAAGAACTCTAAATAGGTACTATACGACTAACTTGAACGCTTAAATGTACAGTAAAACTAAGAGACATCATAGATGGTAAGTATGTAAACTTTTATGTAAATCTTAGGTTTGAATTTAATATTATAACTTCAGTCAAGACCCCAAATAACTAGTGAAGATGCTATTACTTTATTTTAATGCAAAATAACCTTTCAGTATAACTTTATCAAGAATGAAGTATTCTATAGGAAGCAAAAGTTTATAAAATAACCTGAATGAATGTAGTATGCATAGCATAATGAAAATTGACATATTTACTTAATAAATTCATAGAAATACAGCTAGGTAATAAATTATTTATAGTAAAATAGAAGGTACTTAAATCTCATTATTGTGACTAATTCTACTAAGAAAACAATATGACAAATTTTGCAATATTTACAAGAAGAATTTAGTGTATATTATTTGTTAATTAAGAGGTTATTGACCTAAAGAATGTACTTATTTTTGCTATTTGCTTTCTAAAGATTTAGGTAAGTAAGGTAGATTGAGAAAATTATGACAAAGGAAATGAAAACTGAATTAAGTTTTAGAAAGAATAAAATGATGAATTTACTTGAATTTATGGACTATTTTATGGATTATGATAATAGGTGATTATAGAAATACCTAGCTGTTGGATTACCTTTTAGGCAAGCAAGAACACAAAATAAAGGTAGGTAGGAAATATGAAAAAAAATATTAATCATACCCGGCGTCCGGTGTACTTAGGGCCTGGCTGCTCCCTCTGCTACCCTGGTGATGCGCCATCAGGTCTCCTACTTTGTCTATACTACTCAAGTATATTGTACGACCTGTAAATTTAAGAGGAGTATGATTTCGGTGTTTCCACATATTACCGGAGCTGTAAAAGGATAGGAAAGGTTAAAATAGGAGAATACATTACGAAAAGTAAGTAGTACCAGAATAGTAGGTCACTATTCCTGAGTGCACTCAGTCTTCACGACCTGTGAAAATACACATTTTGTAAAGCAGATCATAGGAAATAGAGAGAGAGAGAGAGGATATTTGGAGAAATATACTTAAATAGATAGAATAAATACTTGGAAGAAAATTATTATAGGTAGGTAATCATGTTACACCAAAATCCACTTAGTACTTAGCTTTCAATTTTTGTAGAATCCCGAAGACTGCAACCACCGACACGACGATTCGCCTGCACTATATCGACGTTGGAATGGTAAAGTGACTAACGTGTTTCTAGTGAATTTTACACTAGAGCAATTTAAAGTTTTTATTTTCAGTTAAAAAATAATTACTCATTATCTTTGATATTTAGAGGAAAGTATCCTATGAGACAGATAAATATAATTCTGTGATCCGTGTAAAACGGGGTAAATTGGGAAATTTTTGCACTTCGAGTTGCATTATAATTAATTCTCTGATAGTTATCGCTATCTGACCTATGTAAAAAGTTTAGTCTTGGCGGCATCTTGATGACATGTAATGGAAAATTATTGTATTTATTCTCCTGTTTGTTAAAAATGCCAAAATATGGGTAATCCCAATTTACCCAGAATTTGGGGTAAATAGGGACGCCACAAAGCTAATTTGGGAAATTTGTCAGGGTTGTCACCTTGTTAAATATAATAA
Organism: Teleiodes luculella; assembly: GCA_948473455.1. Taxonomy (NCBI): domain Eukaryota; kingdom Metazoa; phylum Arthropoda; class Insecta; order Lepidoptera; family Gelechiidae; genus Teleiodes; species Teleiodes luculella. Next base: position 3,439,146 of record OX419593.1, read on the forward strand.
ACAAGATTGCTTGCTTGCTTGCTTGCTTGCTTGTCGTGTGGGTTACGAGGTGAACCTACCATATAAACCCTGGTGTTAGAGTTATTGAGCCGTCTGTGGCTCTCGACAAATATGCCTCCTATAACGACTAAATCCGTAGATCAACGGCTTTACGTGCACTCCGAAGCACGGAAACATCTTTCTTTTCGGACAATCAGGTGAAAAGTCTCACAAAGTGATATTTGTTCGACGAGATTCGAACCCGGGACCGCTGTACCGTCTAGCGAGCTTGTCTTCGGTTACACACATTTAAACATACAAATATGAACCCTAAAATCATATTTCCTTTTTTTGGGAATAATGTAAAATTACTTTTCAAAACCTATTTAAGATAATCAACATTGGACACAACCCTAAGAAGTTATCCCAATTATTACACCTTCCGTCTTTATTTTACCAATTCTCGTCCCAATTTTCCCAGTCTCGTTCCAATTTACACTGTTAGCGTCCCGATTTCCCCCCAAAAAAGTAAAAATTTACACATTTTTACATTTTGCTTAAAAATTATAATAAACAGTAGAATTACGTGACTAACTGTTTTTACCAGTATTCACCAAGAACCATAGTACAGAGCAGAACAGAAGTTTTGCACAAAACACAAATACATGGGTTTTTTCAAGGAAGTTAAAAGTAGCAACGAATATCCTTACTTTCAATCGCAACTTTTGACTGCATTTATCATTGTTTTGCGGCTCACTTCACTCCAGTTCAGTATTGCCATTTAATTTTTCAGATTTTCTACTATAAATTTAAAATAAATTACCAAAAACATACAACAGACACTCCGTTTCCTTGCCAATTAAAAAATAATCCCGGGCTTTGTCCCAATTTACCCCTCGATCCCTATTTACCCCATTTTACGGTAATATGTGCTTAAGAAAAAATACGTAATCTTGTAAATCACAGAGATAAAAGCACGTTAGTCAATGACATATTTTTGACAGCCTGTAAAAAAGTCTAACGAACTAATTTGTATAATTTTTAATCTGGTAAAACCGGCAGTTGACAAACTATTATAATATCATATTTTTGTAAATTGATTTAATATAAGTACTTAGAACTTGTGTTTGCATAGCACCTATAAAAGGATAACGTATAATCTTTATGTAATGTTTAACGTTGTAAAGCAAATAATCTTACGAAGTTTCTAGTTTCTCAGTAAAGTAAAAAGGTAAATGTTAACCAGATAAGTATTTTACATCGGCCTATGTAACTTATAGTACAATTTATTTGTTATCATTTATTCAATACACATTTTTGTCGTCCAAAGTTAAGAAGAAAATTGAAGGCAGTTAGGTATCGGTAATGCTTTTATTTAGTAAGTAATAAAAATCTTCAATCAAACTCATAGGTAAAGGTAAAGTAAAAAACGTTTATTGTACTTTAATTAATTAATTAATATCGTCACTGTAAATCCAATTTTACTGAATCGCCAAAATGCAGTTTCGAGAAAAAGCCGTTTAAAGTTTTTTTTTTTACGAAAAAAATTCATAACGTTTTACCTTTTGAAAAAAATAGGTAAAAATGCTTTTCCTTTCTAGTATTTTTATTAGTTTTCTGTTTGTTGTTTTTCTAGCTAGTTACTTTTAAATATTTTTTCTTACTGCACAAAAGTAGCAAAATTCCTTATAATGGCGGCATATTACCAAATAAACACAACATTATTTACTTTTGCCATAGTAATATTTTTCTCTAGAAGGCTCAATTTTATTCAAGGAACAATTTTGATTTGGGAATGATTCGCATGGCTATATGATCGAATCGAAAATAAATAAATTATTTGTTAGCCAGCCACGGTCACCACACCAACATGATATCTCGAATAATTTCTAAATTTAATTGTTTAGGTGAGGCAAATTACTCGGAGAGCTAACAGATCTGGACCAGCAAACTTATCGAACCGCCCGCGCCCTTTCGAGGAGCCTCTACGTCCCTTTGAGGTAGAGCAATGGATTTTGTGAGAATATTAACTTCATACCAGAAAGCCACAGGGTCGATTGTCGTGATTTTAAGATTTCAGGGGATTCCTTTCTCATAAAGGTGTAGATTAATTTCTCATTTAAAAGTAAAACAAACTAATAAAACCTCGCTAGATGAAGTTAGCTATAATCCAACCATTGCTCATCCAAATACAAATTTGAACAGCTAGAAGTTGAAATGGAAACCAGCTTTAAATGACTAGCAAAATGCAAAGGAGTGAACAATTACTAAGGCAGGTTTATGAACACTCTCCTTACTGTTGGGTCTGGGTTCTTCAAGACTTGTCAAACATGAATAAATAAAAGGTCTTCAATTTTATTAAAGCAAGACGCGGGATAGTTTTTCAGTTTGAAGAAGATGCTTTGTACTACCAGCGTTACAAAATATTATGATCTTAGAGCCTCTGACTCGCGATTACCACCAATTTTACACCTTGATATACGTTTATCAAGCGTTTTATAACGCTAACCTTTATAGGTTCAAAATTGTTACTAATAAGAGATCAGAGAAATGCGGACGTTAAAGTTGTGGCGACTACGATAGCGGGACAAACTAAGCTTTTCATCAATGTAACTTGTCAGTGACCCAAGAGTGCCGCCAGGCTGACCTGATACTGAGACAAAAGTCTGTCAAAGAAATGCAGACTCTTCCCTCCCCCTTCTAAATCAAATATAAAAGATATTCTCAAGAACTTTTACTAATTTTCTCGCAAATAGGTCCAATGACTTTTAGTCTACCGGTCAAACACCATGAAGTTCACTCCCAATAATTTATAAGTTACATTAAACAGACCACCTACCTAGTTGGGCATTGATGAGCTAAAATAAAATGTTCCAATCGAAACTTGGACCCTGCTGGAGTCTGTTCAGAGATGCTGAAGTTATAACCGATATAAAGAGATGCTGAAGTGATTGTATAAGACAGCTACTGGGGATATCCAGGTTTAAAACTCTCGGATGACAAAGTATTTTGGTCAAAAGTAGAGGATGTATTTAAGCTTCTGGGCTGTCTAAAGTCTAAAATTTCATCATCATTTGGCTGAGACTAAAAACGACCTTTGCATAAATCAAAAGTTTGCTGATTCTGTCAATCAGACGAAAGATAAGCAGTGCAGGAGTTGAGAATAAGGTGAATCGTGAAATCAAAAAGAAAAAACTCAAAGAAAGGACACTCAGTGTGTGCAGAAACTTATACCCATACTGAGACTGCCTACTGTGCCCACTTTGTCGTTTATAAATACTTATGTTTTTTTTAATATCTCAATATTTATATATATTAACTTCTGCAAAGCAGGAACAAATTGCACGGCCTCCCAGTAATATTTTCATACAACAGATGGTTATTCCCTTAGCACCTCTGTCACTGTCAATTAAACACGAATTTACTGATATCCTTCTGATCGGTCACATTATTACCATTGAAATAACTTATCAACTATTTTTTTAAATAAATTATGAGCAAAGCAAATATACTAATAGCCACAAACTTGGTAAAAAAAATAGTGGCTAAATTACGTATGAGCCAATGCTTCTTTAAACCCGAGGTGTAAAATTTCTTATTCGCCATGTATCATTCCTAGTAACATAAGCCAAAATTACTTAATCATCAACTATACATCAACAAAGCAAGGCAATACAACTTATACGACACACGTCAAAAAAACGCCGGATTTTATGTCGCTTCAGTAATGGCGAAATAAATAACCGCCTTTTTTTGGGTTACTGAAACGCCACAAAAGTGCTTTGATCATAATGCTAGTTAGACAGATCGACGCAGAAAAATTTGCCTCGTAAGTCAATATGGCCAAGTTGGCGGTTCAGTAATATTGCCTTTCCAGTGACGATATCTATATATATACTAGCTGTCCGCCCACGGCTACGCCCGCGTTCCTTTTTTTTTTTTTTGGGGATGAAAAATAGATGTTGGCCGATTCTCAGACCTACTGAATACGCTCACAAAATTTCATGAGAATCGGTCTAGCCGTTTCGGAGGAGTATGGAATCGAACACTGTGACACGAGAATTTTATATATAAGATTACGCAAGCCCGATTTTTGTACAGGCTATCAAATCCACATCTAAGGTCCGATATTGATAAATTATACCTCATTAGCTTCGTCTCATCCTGGAGGGGTGCATAAAACTCTTAGTTTTTACGTTTTTTAACAAAATACCAATTGAAATACGTAAAAATAAAGCAAGGATTTGTTTACATTAAATGACATAAATGACAACCACTCAAATTTTAGTTTTTTTTCCGTATAATGGCGTTTGACTTCTAGGGCATTTTGCCAATGTCAATAGACTGAAAAATAATAATTAGCTAGAAAAAACCAAGCCATTCCAAGCCTTTTCATTTCGCACAGACTCGAATAAGAATAGGTAAGGGATTATAAGTTATTCTAATATAAATTTTCCGACGGAATTTCTTAACAGTATTGAAGTAAGTGGGCTTCCCAGACACGAGCTTAAATTAAAAATTGGTGCTATTGTCATGCTCATGAGAAATCTAAATACGACCAAAGGGTTGATTAACGGAACTCGGTTTCAGTTAATAAAACTATATACCTACCAATTCTTTAGATTGTCAGGTTCTGACGGGTGCAAGTTCAGACGAAAGAGTTATTCTTCCTAAAATAAAGCTTAGCCCTTCAGACTCCATCCTTCCATTCAAATTACAAAGATTTCAGTTTCCAGTTACTCTTGCATTTGCGATAACAGACAATAAACAAGAATCAGGGGCAATCTTTGAAAAAAGTAGCTGTCTATCTTCCAAAACCAGTATTTTCTCACGGGCAGCTTTACGTGGCTTTAAGTAGAGCACAAGTTTTTGACGGTATAAAGATATTTATATAGAACAATCTAAAGATCAAAGAATAATCGGACAATGCCAAGGTTTTACTACCTACTTCAAATATATTATAGTCTATCACGAAATTTTTGAAGTTGGTTATATTTTATAGGGTTTTTCTTACTTTTCAGTTTTTTCGGCGGTTTAATTTTTTAAATTATTTCAATTGGTGTAAATTAGATCTAAGATACATAAATGTTTAATGGTTAATGGTTAAATTAGGATAGTTAATGTCAAAATTTTGTTATGAAATAATCCAAAAATGGTCGAATTTGTGAAAGAAGCTGTTTTACTTTTATTTTTTCAACGCTAAGTAGGTACAGTCAAGGTTCTATCAGATAATGTGAGCGAGCGAGAAATCCAACCAATATCTGACGGTGACTTTACCTACTTATTAAATGTTATCATTGTTTAGAGTCCGTTTCCTATTAAAAGGGTCGTGGTTTGTATGGGAGCCTATTCCACGACTTTTTTCTTTCCTCACAGTCTCTATATCGTCGATTGTAGGAATATTTATATTACAAGTATAAATAAATATCCAGGGTGTAATTTAAGTCGTGTTTTATTAGTGTTATTCTGATTCGGTAATAATAATAATTAAAAGGTCAGAAAGTCATAGATGAATATCGAAAATCATATTTTATTTTTATTTCTGCCGTGAGCATTTCTCAAAATGTTTGCACATGGCCCCGTCAGCAAATTTTAACTTTTATTAAAATACTTTGGAACACAAAAACTTCTAACGATACATATATTAAAATCATAAAAGGCTAACTTAACTTTTACCAAAAATTTGACTCATATCTTAGCACGTTAGCTACATGATGACGAAAAATGTGCGTCTTTTTCAACGTCTAAAGAACTTTAAATTCGTCAGACTGCGATGAAAGCCAGTTCGTTAGACGCAGAAAAATAGCTGATTCCAATTATATATATATAGGATCGAGATGGCCTTCTAGATCTTTATTTGATGATGACATTTTGAGGTGTTTTAATTAATAGACTTTATAACTTTTCAAATTACTCTAATTTAAGCTCCACAAAAGTTACTTAAAGTAATTAATCCTAACTTCACACTAATTATAGTAATTATTGTCCTTTCAATGAATTTATGTTAACACTACGCAATCTTTTATCAAATTATGAAAACGTATAGTAGTTCCTTAGGACGAACGCGCCCTCCACAGGCGAGCTTTGGATTAGAACTGCTCTCTGGAGCTGGCACGCCGCACCAAGACTCTACTGAAACGACACGCGGCAGGACAGTGTCGCTTGCGTTTTCTTGATTGTACGAAGAATGACCATCCGACACGGCCATCCTGCGATGCGCACGTCCTCGTGCGTTTACTCTGCAAGGGAGAAAATAATTCGCAAAGTATCATCCGCTCGGCCAATGCTGACCCCATTATAATATTACTTTGATACCCCATATCACTCAAACAATGCTAAATAATTACATAAAACTGTGCTTAAAACTTATAACTCTTTTTTTTTTTTTTTATTACATACACATCATTAGGTACATTATCAAGGAACCTTTGATTATAGCACTGAGACTGACATAAAATTATGATTTTAAATTGTCTCGTAAACAGCTAAGTAGCATTCATTAAACCCAGTTATTACCAGAGACCATGGGAGACACGCACCGGGGAATATACGGCCGACTCAGGACACGGGGCATTCTCTCGCCCCCCATCCCCGTGAATGCTCTCCCTTCTGGGGAATATACGGTCTGATCAGGACACGGGGCATTTTCTCGCCCCCCATCCCCAGAAAACGCATTTCACCTTGGAACTACGCCTCAATCATCTGGTAACCTGCTCCAAGGTAACCGAAATACCAAACTCCCACTGACTACTCAGAGTAGATCCAGATTTCTCTCAGGCTATAGGCTACGGCTACCAAATAGAGTAAAACCCAAAACTTAATGCCGCTATTCAGCTATTTCAGATTCAAATTCTTCCTCGCTGTCCAGATTGTGCATTTCAAAGTTTCCTTGATTACTAGGCATTTTCCTAAGTTTATCATGGGCATATTTAAAGGTACGTTGAGAATTTAGTGCCCGTAAGGAATATCTATCTCCTTCTAAAATTTCTATCACTTTGAACGGACCTCTATATTTTGGGTCTAGTTTTGTTTGATTGCGTTCTTCATTTTCTATTAGAACATAGTCACCAATGGCGAATTTATTCAGTTTTGCTTTATTTCTGTCAAACCTAAGCTTATTATAAGCAGCCTCTTTCTCTATATTATTTACAGCATTGTCTCTAATTGTTTGTAAATCTACTACATCTTCCGTTTCGTCACAAGTCATTAAAGTCAATGGTCGCGCTACTTTACCTATCATCATTTGAAGTGGGCTCGCCTTTGTGGTACGGTTCACAGTGCAATTAAGTGCTAACTGAATGTCACCTAATGCATCTTGCCAGGATTTATCTTCAGAAGTTTCAACCACCGTAAGCATGGATTTTAAAACGCTCATTACCCGTTCTACCTGTCCATTTGCACGTGGAGATCCAGTTGAGATAAGGTGCAAGTTTATGTTTGAACTTTCACAGAATGATTTAAATTCATTACTGGCAAAACAACGTCCTTGATCCGCTATTATTCGTACAGGTGTACCGAATAAATTAACACTCTCTTTAACGGCCCGAATGCTGTTCTTGGTATCAATCTGCGTTGAATGCTTAAGTATAACAAACTTTGTGAATGCATCTATTAAAACAAAGACGTACTCTTTTGTATCCCGTTTACCACTGAGTTTGCCTGTAGCGTCAATATGTACCGTATGCCATGGTACCGCCACTTTCGGGATTGGATGAAGCTCTACTTGTACTTTCCCTGAACGAGATTTTGCGACTTTGCAAGTTACACAGTTGTCTACGAAATGCTTAACGTAACGACACATTCCTTGGAACCAATAGTGATCGTAAACCTTTTCTAATGTCTTATCGTAACCGAGATGGATAAGTGAATTATGGATGTTATTAATGACCGACCACCTTAAGCCGCGTGGAACGATTGGTAAACATTTTGTTTGTCCGTTCCTTTGTATTTTCCGATAAAGAACACCGGATCGAATCTCATATGTATTGGCAACATCGCTTTCTATCTGACCGCTGTTCAATTTCTCTATTAATTCGGAAATATTTTTATCGCGTTGCTGTTCAGCAAGAATCCAGTTCTGAGAAAGTTCTGTTAATTCGATACGCTTTTCTTCTACTTTCGGTCCCGAATACACCGGTCGTTCCTTCAAAAGGTTGCGCGAAAAGAAATCTACATGCGTCATTTGTTTTCCCGAAATATAAACTACCTCGAAGTCGAATGATTGTAGATAAGCCCACCAACGTTGAACACGTGGAGTCAAGTCCAATTTTTTACTTGAGCACTTGAGTGAGTTACAGTCCGTTACTACAATAAACTTTCGGCCATATAAGTATTGTCGGAAGTGTTTGATTGCGTTGACGACGGCAAGTGTTTCAAGTTCGTACGAATGATACCGTGACTCAGCCGGCGAGGTTCGTTTACTGTAATAAGAAACAACATGCCGTTTGTTATCTACAACTTGGAATAATATCGCGCCATAACCCTCAGAGCTTGCGTCGGTATGAAGCTCAACGGGATATTGTGGGTCGAATATCATCAACACGGGTTCATTTGTTAGCATAGTGATGATTTTTTTTCGTCTTTGTTCGTGGGAATCTGTCCATTTAAAAGGGACCTTTTCTGACGTCAACCTGTACAATGGTCCCATTATTTTCGCAAATTCCGGAATAAATTGCCGGAAATATGTTGCCAGACCTATGAACCCTCTTAACTGTGCTACGGTTTCTGGGGGTTGTAAAGCAGTTAAAGCTTCAACTTTACGTTTATTAGGTCTAATTTCCCCTGCCTGAACTTCATATCCTAAAAACTCAAGTTTCTTTTTTAAGAAAGAACATTTCTTGAGATTCATTGAGAAGCCTGCCGATTTTAATGTTTCGAGTACAATGCGCAGGCGTTCTATACCTTGTTCAATGGTTTCTGATACTATTAAAATGTCGTCTGCGTATACGATTACGTATGTGTAGGCTAGGTCACCTAGAGCTTTATTTATTGCTCGTTGAAATACAGACATTGCGTTGCGCAAGCCGAAGGGCATAGACAAATATTCGTATTGCCCGTCAGGTGTTATAAAGGCAGTACGCTCAATCGAATCATTGTCTTTTATTGGTATCAAATGAAATCCACAGGCACAATCTAACTTTGTAAAGTAGTTAGCGCCGTGTAACCGTGCGATTAAGTCAGAGATTAAAGGTAATGGGTATCGATCTGGAACTGTGTTACTATTTAATTCCCGATAGTCGATGCACATTCGGTCTGATCCATCTTGCTTTTTTACTAATAAAGCAGGACTTGCAAATGGAGAGCAACTCGGTCTAATAATATTTGCATTTAATAATTCCTTAACTTTTTTTCGCATAATTTCACGTTGGTCGGGGTTAAGTCTGTATGGTCGTCTTTGTACAGTTTTATTTGGATCAATTAGTCGAATCTGAAGTTCACCTGTCGTTACTCGAGTTTTAGGCATTTCGGTCGTGAAATATTCTGAAAATGTATTAAGGACAGAAACTAGGTCAGGTATTTTACATGGATGTATGTCAGTGTCTACTTCTTGAAAATTATGTGTAGTCTCTGAGTTGATAGTTACACTGTCGATTTCATAGTACTGTTTTGTAATTGAGAGTTCAGACGCTGTAATGTTTATAACAAAGCCCTGACTCAAAATCTCGCGACCCAGCATTATGTCACAATTTAAATAAATATCAGGCAAAACGTGAAATAAAATCTCTATTGGGTAGGTACATAAATCAACATTACACAAAATTTGTTCGGTGCTGAATATAGATGTTTGGCCAATTCCAGTTAATTTAACATTATTAAAAAAATTATTCCCAAGAAAATTTACAGCCACGCTTTCTTTCATAAGGGAACATTCAGCACCCGAATCAAATTGGAAATTATAGAACACACCTTTATAGTTAAGTTTTCCAGCTGGGGCTTCTACGACGCATGTGTGCACACGTCGCACTGTATGGGGAGCTCCACCTCGCGTAACGTCGCCGCCAGCAGCGGCGCCACCGCCGCTGACAGAGCTCGCTGCACCACCACCGCCAGCTCCGCCACTGCTTGCCGAGCACCGAGTTGAGATGTGGCCTCTTTGACCACATTTGTAGCATTGTATGTTATTCGTCACTGAATTCTGTTGGTGTCTCTCTTTAATGGGGGTGAAAGTAGTTGACGACGATGACTTATTTTTTTTTGCATCTTCAGCCTTGGTTCAGCACTCATTAGCCTTATGTCCAGTTTTCCCACAGTAATGGCATCTCACTTGACTAGGCACTATAGGACGCATTCGTTTTGCTTCAACGTGATCGTTCTTATCTTGAAAGTAGTTAAACTTATGTTTTCGGTATGAAAATGCATAAAGTTCTTTCAGTAAATGTTGGCGTGTTGTAATATCTGTAGTAAATGCGATGCGTTGCAGTCGAGGTTCAATTCTTGCCAAATGTGATAATATGATTGAAATTATTATTTGCTCGGACTGCATACCTTTCCATTTAGTGGTCAATGATGTCAATAGACGACTCGCGTATGCGGCGTATGTTTCGCTGTCTTTTGGTTTATCATTATTAAGGTTTATCAGTGTTGCTGCAGTCGTTTCTAACGAAGCAAACCTTTCTAAAAATAAATCCTTAAATTGTTCCCACGTTATTCCAGGATAAGTGATCTGGGATATCCATACTGATGCCGCTCCTTTTAGCGCCTTGCTTAATGCGACGATCAATTGACATCCTTCAAGTTTATTGTCGGAAAAACATAGTTCGGCCGTCGCACACCACGACTTAGCTTCCATATCTCGATTGTCTGGATCAAAATCTGGTAGTTTGAGTAGGTTGTTCATATTGGGCGTCTTCAAAGTTTCAATTAATGCACGCATTTGTTCCGACTGCATCTTGAACATTTTCTGCCATAATAGATCATCACGATTTCTTCTAGTCTCTCGGTGATGATCTTCTCCTTCTTCTTCTTGTCCTGATCCCGCTTCTGATATAGGATCGAGATGGCCTTCTAGATCTTTATTTGATGATGACATTTTGAGGTGTTTTAATTAATAGACTTTATAACTTTTCAAATTACTCTAATTTAAGCTCCACAAAAGTTACTTAAAGTAATTAATCCTAACTTCACACTAATTATAGTAATTATTGTCCTTTCAATGAATTTATGTTAACACTACGCAATCTTTTATCAAATTATGAAAACGTATAGTAGTTCCTTAGGACGAACGCGCCCTCCACAGGCGAGCTTTGGATTAGAACTGCTCTCTGGAGCTGGCACGCCGCACCAAGACTCTACTGAAACGACACGCGGCAGGACAGTGTCGCTTGCGTTTTCTTGATTGTACGAAGAATGACCATCCGACATATATATCTGGGGGCACGGGAGTGCCCCCGCCAAGTCGAGCGCGAAGCAACACTGCCGTACCATCTTTACTGGAACCATTTCGCTGCATTTTCAGGCCCCTATTTGAGAACCTCTGGATAAGACCAGAACGCAGAAATTTTCGTCATCCAGTGAGCTATGATCACGTACTAAAAATCCAAAATTTCAAGTCTATAGGTCATTTAGTTCCGAAGTTAAGCGAAAGCAAAGTTTCGCATTTTCGACACTCACTCATGATCATCAAAATAGAACTAGTACTTCCCATAAACTCAGCGACCTGAAATTCGGTACAGAGTTAGAGTTTAATGGCTACATAAAGGAAAAATTATAAAAACTAGGATAATCGAAGATCTGGAGTACCTGGTGACCCTGATTAGAAAACACAAGATCCCAACCAAACTATTAGAGATCGACATATACCGCCTTTACAAAAAATAATCAACTGGGTGGGCCGCTTCATTTGATGTCAAAAATCGAAGGTCTGGAGTATCTGATGAAGACCCCTCAGCTGGTCTCAGCTGTATTAGAGATATGGTAATGCCCCCTTCTACTATACGTACATAAAAAAATCGACTGTCATTGTAAAAATCCAGCGTAGTGGGACACATCTTTTATTTAATCCAGCCTATAGCGTCCCACTGCTGGGCAAATTTTTATTATAAAAAGATTTCTTTACTAATTGAATCCCTTACAGCTTGGCCATTAAGGCTGCCACACACCGGATACGTCTGCAGGACGACGCGTTGCGTCTGCAGCACCGAGCAACAGAAGGCCGTTCACTCAGTATCACAGACGCACGCAGACGCATGCAGCAGCGCGGTGTCAGTGTCAATAGGAAATCCCGTGTAATACAACCTTATACAAAGTTTACATTCGGCTTCGCGCGTGGGACGTTCCCGTTCCGCTGCCGCGCGCGCCAATTCGGTCACAAATATCACAAATATAAAGGAAAATGAACTAAAATGCACGATATTTTTTACGCAACTGACATTTATTGATTTGTAACCATGGTAAGTCATGTCATGTCAGTTTGTGTTGTGTTCGTGCCGTGCGTCTGATGCACGCAGACGTGCTGCATTGCATCTGCGACACTTTCAGTGTGAACGTCGTATTTCAGGTTAATACATTAAGATCGTATCGCACGCAGATGCAACGCAATGCGTGTCCGGTGTGTGGCAGCCTTTAACAGTAGAAAAAAATTAAGGAGGAACTAAAATGTTTCCGCAAATGGCAACACCACATCAGCTGTTGTCAAACGTCAGTCGATATGTCAAAATTCCAAAGAATTTTTGACTCGTTCGACATTTGTTTGTGATTTCTGGATAAATATACGTTTTAGTCAGTGAATTGTTGTTAGAAATGGGTAAAACGATAAAAAGTGGCACCAGAGAAGTAATATATAATGTTTTTAAAAGATGTTTGGCGGAATATCATGCCGAGAAACTTCTCACAGAGTTGGATGACCTTTACAAACGAGTTGCTTCTATGACAGGTATTTATACACTCTAATTCTATATAAAATACGTAGTTCGCGATATAAATTGCAATAATTGTTAGTTAAATAAGTACGCAAAATCACGACATCGATGTTTTCTACGGATTAATCTAATTTGAGAGGTTATGTTTAGATTCGAGAAAAGAAGTTTTATATATAGCGCGACTGCATAATTTTGGTCGTTACACACTACATTATAATGTTTTATTTTGATTACAGGAAAATCGGAATGTACTGTCCGACGCTTGATAGATGAAGGGAGGCCTACGCCGAACAGGCGACTTTCATAGAATGAAATAACAATGAAGGATTAAGAAATATTTTTTTATTAAGCATGCTAAATAATAAATTTAATAATGTAATGCAATCTATGATAGAATAAAGGCTCATTTTATTTTATTTTATTTATTTTATTTCAGGTAAAAACAACCCATTTGTACAATAGTACCAATAATTTATAAAAACACATTAGTAGGAAAATAACAAAATTAAATACCAAGTCATGTCATACATATAATAACAGAATGTGAGATTTCAGGTCTCTTTTCTGTCATGCACAATGATTATGAATGACAGAAAAAAACTATTTCATTTGTTTGGTTGGAGAATTGATGTCAAAAATCGAAGGCCTGAAGCTTTGGCCTGAAGTATCTGATGAAGAACCCTTGGCTGGTTTCAGCTGTATTAGAGATATGGTACCTAACGCCCCCTTCTGCTATTGGTACTTAAAAAAATCGACTGTCATTGCAAAAATCCAGCATAGTGGAACACATCTTCTAATTTAATCCAGCCTATAGCGTCCCACTGCTGGGCGAATGCCTCCCTTTCTGCTTTTAATACGTATATAAATAAAATTAAAGGAAAACTCTGTATAAGACTATAAAAATAGAGACTGGCTTTTATACTTATACTTACAAGTTTACAAGAAGAAATAGTCGAACGATTAACTTTATTCTACTCAAACATCACACAAATTAAATAAAGAAATTACGCTAAAATATTAATTCTAAAAATATGATGGAGGAGTGGAGGTGATACCCGCATACGTCGTTAGATGGCGCTGACTGTATTTTATAACGCGCTTAAGAAAAGAAAGATTTGTAATAATATAAAAACAACTTCTAAAAAGAAAAAAAAGTTAATAAAAGAAAATCTAATAAAATAAATCAATATACCCACGTTTCTACAAAAAGAAGTGAAATCTCACCAAAAACATTCTGTAAAAAACTAGCCAACTCTCGATGGAGCTGCTTGTTTATCTCTAAAAAGTAATGAAATCTAGACAAAGTCGTACCAAGTCTAAGGTTCATTACTGCGATTTCTTTATTATTATAGTTAATGTTGTGTTACTTGGCTGTTGAAGGGTACACAAGGAGTTCTATAAACCAGGTGCTCCATGATACCATGGCACCAATCTGTCGCCAGAACCGTTACCCATTGACGTCAACGGCCAAGACACACAACATTAACTATAATAATAAAGAAATCGCAGTAATGAACCTTAGACTTGGTACGACTTTGTCTAGATTTCATTACTTTTTAGAGATAAACAAGCAGCTCCATCGAGAGTTGGCTAGTTTTTTACAGAATGTTTTTGGTGAGATGTCTATTTACTATAAAATATAACTAAAGGTGTCGAATTTATTACTTCCTTGTTCAAAATTTTAGGGTTCCGTAGCCAAATGGCAAAAAACGGAACCCTTATAGATTCGTCATGTCTGTCTGTCTGTCTGTCTGTCTGTCTGTCTGTCTGTCTGTCCGTCCGTCCGTATGTCACAGCCACTTTATTCCGAAACTATAATACCTATACTGTTGAAACTTGGTAAGTAGATGTATTCTGTTAACCGCATTAAGATTTTCTTACAAAAATAGAAAAAAAACAATAAAGTTAGGGGGTCCCCATACATAGAAGTAAAACTAAAAAAAAATTTTTTCATCAAACCCATACGTGTGGGGTATCTATGGATAGGTCTTCAAAAATGATATTTAGGTTTCTAAAAAATTTTTTTCTAAACTGAATAGTTTGCGCTAGAGACGCTTCCAAAGTGGAAAAATGTGTGTCCCCCCCCCTCTAACTTCTAAAATAAGAAAATGATAAAACTAAAAAAAATATACGATGTGCATTACTATGAAAACTACCAACGAAAATTAGTTTGAACGAGATCTAGTAAGTAGTTTTTTTTTAATACGTCATAAATCGTAAACTGCAATTTACCTTACACTATTATTAAAACATCGATCAAAGTCACAACGAACTACAAAAACTTTTATATTATGTTACTGGCTGCTACGGAACCCTTCATGGGCGATTCTGACTCGCACTTGGCCGCTTTTTTTGAAGTTTTGAATACAGAATAAATCGTTTTCGCGGTTTAGTAACTATTTTGTAAGAAAGAGAAGACAAGAGTAGCCTTAGCTAGGTGTTAGAAAGAGATAGGTAGTGGCAGGTGCGTTTTATAGACTTGCTGAGTGTACAACTTTTTCACATTGAAAAAAATTAATATCTCCTAAATGGGGGGCACTTAAATTCCACAACTGGTCATGTGGACTCAGTTTTATGTCTAGAATCTATATTATATTTTTTCTATATAGTGGTTAGATTTTTCTGTGAATTAATAGCCCAAAAATATCCATGTCCTTTAAAAACCATATGTCCTTTTCACGTTCTTAACAAAAAGGGACAACTTAAATTTAGAGACGTCAAACATCGATTTTCCGCGTAGTTCGCACGAATTTAGCAGGCATTTAAAAACATCCCTACTAAATTTAGCTAAATTTGACAGCTGCGCTGCTCATTGAAAAATTAAATTCATTCATCTACCATCCTTTTCGATTCCCATATGAATGAAAGAGACCAACAACTTAAATTTAGAGATTTTAGCGGCTACGCCAGAATTGAGCCCAATGTTATTATTCGACATTAGGTACTGTATCAAAAAGATAAGAAATATACGGCATTCGAAACTGGTGGTAAACTTTATCAATTTACTAGAATTACTTTTGGCGTGACTAATGGCGTAGCTGCTTTTCAACGTGCTTTGAACTATAATCATCGAAACTGAAGAGCTTCAAGGCACTTTTGCATATTATCTTCATGACGTCACGGTATGTGGAAGAACGCCAGAAGAGCATAATGCAAACTTAAATGAATTCATGGAAGGAGTAGCTAGGTTTAATTTGACACACAATGAGAACAAAATTAAATGTTTATTTAACACCGAAGTTATCAATGTATTTAATACATCACGACTAATGTTAGAACGTGATCTCTGATAGCAAATCTGACGTTAGAATGGGAAAAAGCCGCCATTTTCTTTGCCGTTTTTTAAATTAATGTGTTGGCCGGCACAGTGTCGATCAAAAGTTATGTCGCTCTAATGTCCGTCGGGCAACGGTTTGTTTCTCAAAGAAGTTTAGAATCCTAACTTTTTATTTGGCAGACTGATTCGAGTTCTTAAACGAGGGGAGTTGCGTGATGATGCTTACAGAATTCCAATTCATACGTTGTGGTGTCCACCTATCAAGGCTGGCACCACAGATGAACTTGTGTTTACAAATAAAACAAACATATCGACGGTAGAAAGCGTAAACGTAGTAACCCGAAAATAGTAAACTTTACACCAGAGCCAAAAAACTTTGCGATTTTTTTAAAAAAAATCATAACTTCTTATTCCTTTGGCCTACAACAATGAAATTTGGAGAGAAGTTGTATTATAGGTAAAGCTATAAATTTATGTACTGAAAATTTATCTAAAGTTCTTCACAAAAATGTTACGATGGGTTACAGCGTTTGCAAAAATATTTTCTTTCTGCATAAATGTTGTAACTAATAAACATCAATGTATGAAAACTGAAAATTACTAATTATCACAGGCAGCATAAGTGTCGTAAGTTGAAAAGTATTATACGTTATTGACCGAAAAATATTTTAACCTCATTACTATTTTCGAGAACGGAAAAACAAATTGAAGTAAATGTTAAATTAACTTTAAATTAGATCGTAATACTCGTAAAAGCGGTGAAATACCAGTCGTCGCGTCGTCGGCAGAACTTTTGGCTAGTAATAAAACGTCACAGTTTTGTTTTATTAATGTCGAATTAGGAATAATGGTCTATTTGCGTCAAATTGGCAAGGTAAAAAAGCTTGACAAATGGATGCCTCACGAACTCAATGACGTGCCTTGCACTGCTCAACAGACACACAAATTAAGCAATTTTGAACCGCATGATGTTACCTGCGATGAAAAATGGATTCTGTTTGATAAACGCAAGCGCTCGCTCAGCAAGTTGGTTGGATCCTGGTTCAGCACCTAAACAATGCCCTAAACGAAAATTTACCCCTAGAAAAGTGATTGACACTGTTTGGTGGTCTAGCAACGGTGTGATTAATCACAGCTATTTACCCAACGGAGTGAGCATTACCGCAGATGTGTAGGTACTGTGAAGAACTGAACAGAATGATGGAGAAGCTGGCACATCTCCAACCAGCATTGGTCAATCGCTCGTCTCCTGCACTGCACGACAACGCGCGACCTCATACTGCACAGCAGAAGGTCTCCAAGTTGCAAGAACTGGTGTTGGAAGCTCTCCGTCATTCGCCTACTCACCAGACCTTGCGCCTACAGACTACTACTTTTTCCAGAATTTGGATAACTTCTTGGCGGGAAAAAAGTTCAATACCCGAGAGGCAATACAAAATGCCTTAGAAGATTTTGTTGCCTCCCGTCCAGCTGACTTCTTTAAGAAGGGCATCAATAAGCTGCCACTGCGTTGGCTAAGATGCATTGACTGCATGGGTGATTGATTGCTTCGATTAATACAAAAAAAATACATGAAAAAAAATCGATTAAATTTTTTCATACAAAACGGCAATTTCATAGGTAAAACCTAATATAAAAGTTTGTTTAAAAAAAATGTTAATTTAAACAGGTTTCATCATCTATAATGTCTTCTTTATCTGTATTTTCCAAATCTTTTAATTTCTTGCTAACTTTTAAATTTAAATATTCTTGTGCATACACTTTGCGGGATAATCTTATGGTCAACAAGATTTTTCAAGTTATTGAACTTGTTGACTGTGACCGGTAGTTGTTGAGTAGTAGTCCTTGATTAATTCGATTCCGAGCAAACAAACACAACCACTTGCAAGACTACGCGGGGACATTCCTTGGCGGGGAGCCGGGGACCGACTGCGGCATTTCAAAGGTACTATCAAAGCGGGCGCGCTTCTAGGTAATAATGCTATAAAGTCAACAAGGCGTTTTGTGACACACGCAAAAAAACGACGTAAATTGATTAAAACTAATATTTACATGGTGTTTAATACGCTGTAATGGATCCAATCTTAGCATACATTTTCGGGGTAAATGTATTAACTATAAAAAGCTTGCTTATAATTATATCGATAAAAGGCCGTATCATATGAAATCTAGTTTTTTAATTCCCATAGAATGGTTTATCGTATATCTTTAATATTTTCTCAGTCAGCGTAATTGCTGTTACTCTCTATTGGTATATTTTCTCATTCTGCGGAAACGCTGTAGCCTGCTTTGTTTAATCCTGTTCGTGCAGCTTGAATGAAGTAACTTATTGATCACTGAAATAAGTAGTTTTTTTAGCAGGTTAAAGCATTTTACGGGCTGTAAAATTATAAAAACACCAAAAAATTTTACGCTGTAAATAATTTTTAAATCGTCGTAGAACAACGAGAGTCGGCTCATTCGACGCAGAATTTTTTTCTGATTCCAAATATGTAAAAAAAAATTTTTGGGTCAGGGGCAGGTTACAGCGTTTATGCTTTCCACCGTCGATATAATCTCAGTAAGTAGGACACTGCCAACAGGGACGTCTGCTCACCACGGGTGGCGGATTGCGACTGACTAGAGGGCGCCACCACTGATCAGTGTACTACATTTATTAGAACACCACATCTCTTCCTTTTTATAATTTGATTAAAAGTCAGATTATATTTAACTTCTAAATTAAGAAAATAATATTGTACAGTATCAAACAAGCCAACACGTCACATTAAACTTTTGTTTGATGGTTCTTCATGGACGACAACTTCTTCTTTCTTCAGATGTACGATATTCCTTCTATACTTCTGACCAGTTTCATTATTTCCGGATCTCTCTTCTTCAGCAAAGTGTTGATCAGCCATCTCCACATTGGTATCAGATTTTTTCACGGTTCTACATCCATTTTTCGGTCTGTCTTATCCAAATTTGCACCCTCGTAGACGCTAGTGTCGCCGCCGCTGGCCTAGCTGCTTGTCATCAGCGATCAGTGTATCTTTAAACCTCCAGCTACCTAGAAGGATGGCTTAATCGCATGCACAGTACAGGTTTTATAAGCAAATAAAAACTTGTCGGGTCTTATAGACCCAACCTCCATGACGTCGGGTTAACCATCTAAATTATAACTCTGTAATATTAAAACTGTTAGATTTAACTGAGTATTGTAGATAACTTCAAGTCCACTTTTATTATCTAAGTCTATCCACAAGTTATCTTAAAATACGTTTGAAAATCACAAGCTTAAGGTAGAACTTTGTTTAAAAACTTGTAAACTTGTTGTACTAACTAGTATTAAAATTGTCTAGAATACTGTGCCCACTTTTACTCATTTATTTATTTATTTATTTATTTATTTATTTATTTATTCCCTTGGCTCAGGGAATATCTAGAACATACCTTAAGGAACATTTTGTTTTCACAAACTAGTCAAATAGCCTTCAAGAAATCTACAATACTTTTCCGGGACATTCAATTGCTACGTAGGTGTTGGACTTGGAATATATAATTGTTATTTATCAAACCTTCCATTGGATTCATCAATAGTAGTAGCTCAAACTTTACCTTTATAATTACATACATGTGAAAGTGCTCGATTTCCCAAACCAAAGCTGACGCCAAAGGCCGAAGCTTCTCTTCAGCCCAACAATACCTGGTAAACACAGCGCCATCTAGACATTCAAGACGTTATCTTTAGAGTTTGTCATTGTCAATATATCATTGATAAACTAGTTCGAGACAGTATTGAGAGATGTCGCTAATAGTTAAATAGATGTATACTGTTATATAGGGCTAGGCTGCGGGGCCGCCTCCTTGTTTGCTTCCGATCGATCCATAATAAAGATGTATCAATTATTCGCTCCTTTCATTTGGGCATCCATTTTACAATACCGTTTTTCAACGTCCGTCAGGCTTTTGCCTCCTTTCAGAATGATCAGAATGATACAAGGTCCTTGGTTATCGCAATTATCAATCAATACAGCCTTACCTTGAAGGATTCGATAATTACTTGGCTGCAATCTTTTGAGTCATAGTAGCCCAGACCCAGAGTATAAATCTTATGGAAACAAAGTTATAGATATTTGGAATCCATTTCCAAAGAATATATTAGACCAGGGGTTTTTGATTCTAATGTTATTATGTATTTGTCAAGTGGGTTAATAGCTGACGATGGAAGTTCGTTGCCCAGAAATTGAATTGACTTTGAATTAAGAACGCATTTGCTATTATTCTGGAAAACATTACTATCTCCGTGTACCATTATACACGTAAGATGTTGGAGGCCAGCATCATTATAACTCATAGACCCGGTAATATTGTAATATGTAACTAAGTCTACGATATAATTAACTATGTTACCAAGTCCATGGGCATCATGTTATTTTACGTGACGTCGAAAAGCAATAATATTATTTGAAATTTACAACACAAATATAGATAAATCATTGTCAAGCTTCAGAATTAAAACCATCGGAGAAACCCAAAAAGACGGTTTTTTATTTTTTCGCCTCTATCAAGTTTGATTTAATAACTCAATGGGAGATTTAGCCAGCGTTCTTTAAGATTTCCATAGATGACGCTAGTAAAATAATGAGAACTGTGAAATTTATTGTTAGACTACTTACCCCTTTTTTTTTCAATACATTTGTATTTATACTCTAAGTTCACTACTTACTAGTGCCATCTGTTGAGGCGTTATGTAAAGAATTTTTTTTTCTTAATTTGCTGCTACTGGAAATCTTCCTATTCACTTATAAGACAGTGTTTTTATCTTTGTGCCCGGCAATCAATCATTGCATTGCCATTGATGTGGAACATATAGTCCTCCACAAAAGACCGCACATTTTGCTTTGCTGAACTCGCCACTAATTTCATTTGAAATAATTTCAATTCATTCGAAATCATTTCATTTCATTCGAAATCATTTTATTTCATTCGAAATCATTTTATTTCATTCGAAATCATTTCATTTCATTTCATTCGAAATCATTTCATTTCATTTCATTCGAAATCATTTCATTTCATTTCATTCGAAATCATTTCATTTCATATAATTTCATTTCATATAATTTCATTTCTTTTCATATAATTTAATTTAATTTAATTTAATTTAATTTAATTTAATTTAATTTCATTTCATTTCATTTCATTTCATTTGAATTCATTGATTCTTGCATCGTCATCGATGTGGAACATATTGAACGAAAGGTTGGCATCGGCCCTGGGTTTGCTTGTGTTTTAAACACAACACTTGAACCTTTAATATATATATAGGTATCTGTGCTTGAACCGCATTTCATGCAGTTAATTAACATTAACCACAGGGCATTCACAACATCCACATTTGATTGCTGTTGCCACATCAGCAACAGCAATCAAACCTTTTTTTTTTTCTATAGCACTTAGTACTAAGTATATAGACCTTTCGTTATTCGGTAAGGCTAGGTACTTGTGCCCTGTCTATCATGAAACTCGTTTAGCTTCCGTTCTACAGATTCATGAGAGTTTGTTTGCTTCTACTATGATTTTTCCTAAAGTTTCCGTGACACCCAATAACAAAATATGCTTCCGCAACTTATTTAAACTACAATTTACCGATACTTAATTAAGATTTATATAAGTTCTCGTTCATGAAATTTATTAAATTTTAAAATTAATTACTTTGATTGGGAGAAAAGTAGGTGTTTATTTTATTTCCGTTATTTATACTTTATACACGCGGTGTAATATATACTTATTTATAATTGTTATTTATTTTTATGGCTTTATTTTGATTTTTAAACAGTTCACAACAGCTTATCTGTTCCCTTAGTCTTTTTCCCTGCCCAAAGGTTGCCTGGAAGAAATCGGTTAAAGCGATAAGGCTGCCAAATGTCTTTTCTGACCTACTTTTATTCTCTGTACATACGCGTTTTATGTGCAATAAAGTGTATTTGAATTGAATCGACATTTTATTTTATAGGATCGGGTAGGTATATTAAAATATACATCTAGTAATGGCGTGTTTCCGGAATGTAGTCGTATTGCACGATTTTTGTTTTGATCGTTAATGTTTGAAGCAATGAAATATATTTCTAAGGCACGTTTCTATAGTTCCCAATGAGAATTATATTACGCAGGTAAGATCTCCTTCACAATCGAATGCTTCTAGTGTCGGTATTTTGTGATTGGAACATGTTAGGATAGTCTGCAAATAAGGGAGATTCTGTATAAACAAACGGATGTAAGTTTATTTACGAAGTGGTTTACAGCTAATTTTAATGTTTATCCGTAAGTAATAATGAGTACCTATTTCTAAACTATTTAAGTTAATGATAACCCAAACCTTTTGGACACATCACTAAATGTACACGGAACTCTTATTAGTCGAGTTTAACCCTCATTTGTGGTATTCGTAATGTAAATTGTAAATAAACAAAACACTTCCACAACGCTCATACAAACTGTCACTTTAGATTTTTTTTTTCCTGGACCATACTGAAGTAAAATTGCCATTATATTGTTTCATAAACTTCCTACCATTCGTCAAACCGCACAAGCGAACCTTGCATGGTTTAGCCGTAAAAAACCGATTTCAAAGTCGAGAATCTGAACCATTCATGTATGCGTCAATCATTTTACGGCGCGCGCGTAGTAGAAACAATCATGTTTTAATTGTTTGTTGTAATTTAGGTAGGTAAGCTACTAGTTTCATTTAACGATAGACAGTGCAAATTGAGCTCTTACAACTTGTCACACTTGTGTGATACCCTACTTGTTTCGTTTTGACGGTAACTTAATACCTTGATCGAATCATTTGATCCGATAGACATTGGTGAACAGATCTGGTCAACAATGTTTTGACGGTAACTTAATACCTTGATCGAAGCATTTGATCCGATAGACATTGGTGAACAGATTTGGTCAACAATGTTTTGACGGTAACTTAATACCTTGATCGAATCATTTGATCCGACAGACATTGGTGAACAGATTTGGTCAACAAAAGTTACTCTGATCTTCCAAGTGATGCAGGTAGGTACGTAGGTACTTTTACATCTTTACAGTTACAAGCATAAAATAATATGCAATAACAGTAATTTTCATAACAACATTGTGTACGACTATCAGTTTCTGAATTACTGAAACAAATCGAGCATAGGTAATTAATAGGTATTAACCTCGATTCAACTCAAAAATGCGAAAATTACCAACTCCACAAATATTTTGTTGTAGACTTGAGAAGCCATCAACTCCACTTTGTTAAGTTCATGCAAATCTAACGCGACGCGACGTAACGCGTTCTAAAATTTTAAAGACCTTAAAGTGATTCAACTTGACACATCTAAAACTTGTTGCACTAATAAATAATATTTTTTGAGTAACAAAAAGGTATAGGATAACAGAACTGATAAAATCTAGTTTTGTAAATATGTACATCTATCTAAATACATCTTTTTCCTTCTTTTGTAAGAATAGAAAGCACTTTTGTCGACCAATTTCTGTAGTCATCTTTTTTTTTTTTTTTTTTTTTTTTTAAAGGAATGAAAATGAAATGAAAATGAAAATATTCTTATTCTTCTTCTTTTTACTTACTGCGCTTTTGCTCGTCGCCATTATGTGGTGTCCACCTATCAAGGCTGGCACCACAGATGAACTTGTGTTTACAAATAAAACAAACATATAATCTCAGTAAGTAGGACACTGCCAACAGGGACGTCTGCTCACCACGGGTGGCGGATTGCGACTGACTAGAGGGCGCCACCACTGATCAGTGTACTACATTTATTAGAACACCACATACGTCATTCCATTTGATTCCTTCTTACATAAATGTCATTGTACTGGATAGTGGGTGCTTGGCACAAGTCCCCGGACTACCCAATGCGTACACGAAATAATAAAACGGTTGGTTCTCGAAGAGACAGTATTATTTATTTGGTAAAAATCGGTACAAAATGTGGACTGTATAATTCGGTACGATAACGGTGGAACAACACTATTGACAAAAATCGATGGTAACGGTACAACACTACGAACGGTAAGAAATTACTACAATATGGGTACAGCACTACGGTGACAGGTTAGAATAACGCGGCACTTTTAAAATAGTACAGTGAAATTAGGTTTTAACTTGGACATTTAAAATTACTAAACGGGATCTTTTGGATTATGTTCGGACACCTTCCGGGATGATGCTCAAAAAAGTCCCAGGACCTCCTTAGTGGGATACCCTGGAAATCCTGGAAAAACTGGAATTTCAAGGAAATTCTTGGAGCAGCGTACCTAAGATTGTTATAAATAACGCAATTTTTTTACATACAAGACATCTGAGTTTATAATTTTATTATCCAATACATTTAGTGTCAAAAAACCTGGAAAACCTGGAACTGAAAGGAAAAAGTTAGGATTGGTTTAGAGCAATCGCAGAACGCCGTTTTTTAATCCTAAAGGTCTTTCTATTTTTCTTAATAATGTTGACGTCAAATATTTTCCATTCCAGGACACCTGGAAGTTACCTTGGAGCGAGATAAAAATAGTCAAAAAATAAGCTGCTTTAAAAGCTTTTTTCATTCTTATGCATTTATTGCGCTCTACGCAATCCATTGCCTCTACAAGTTGCAATTTGGGGAGCTGTAGGCGAGTAAATGAAACGACGGAGTTCGAGACTATACTAACTTTTATTATAAAGTTTTTTTACCAACATTATTGACGTCAACATTATTAAGAAAAATAGAAAGACCTTTAGGATTAAAAAACGGCGTTCTGCCATTGCTCTAAACCAATCCTAACTTTTTCCTTTCAGTTCCAGGTTTTCCAGGTTTTCCAGGTTTTTTGACACTAAATGTATTGGATAATAAAATTAAAAACTCAGCTATGTCTTGTATGTAAAAAAAATTGCGTTATTTATAACAATCTTAGGTACGCTCCAACAATTTCCTTGAAATTCCAGTTTTTCCAGGATATCCCGGTTATCCCACTACGGAAGTCCTGGGACTTTCAGGAGCGTCATCCTGGGAGGTGTCCAAACATATTCCAAAAGGTCCCGCTTAGTAATTTTAAATGTCCAACTTTGGTCAAAAATTGCCCTAATATGACTGAGCTAAAACGGTAGGTATTCGATTTCACACGGCTCACTATTATTACTAACACTACTGCACTGTACTCGCGGTTAATTATTGTAGTCGGTTGTTTCTTCTCTTCAGTTTCGATCGCTCCGATTAGCTCGGCTGAACTGACTTTTGGAACTGACTCGGTTTATTTATTTATTATTAAATTACATTATAAGCTTACAGTAAAAACCAAAGCGCTTATAAAGTTACATAGGCTACATACATATAAAAAAAAGAAAATGAAAGAGTAAACAAGGAGTAATAAAAATACATCTATACTATTGATTAACGAAATAAGACTTCATGTTGCACTATGGCTATAAAACAGTCTGACTTCCTTTACAAGGCTTTCTATAGAGTCACAAAATATGTCAACATCCTGGACCTCGGCAAGGAAATTATTGATAAGGGAGATGGCTCTCGCAGTGGGCGCGTTAGCAGCACTGTGCGTGCGGCACACGGGCTCCGCAAACAGCTCGCGCCTGCGCCGCCGGCCCGCTCGCACGTACTTATCCGGCACAAACAACTGGATCTGGCTCAACACCACGGGGTTGCTAATCACGCCAAGGACCAGTGACGCATAATGGGTAACAAGCTGCACATTCCGTCTCAACTCCAAAGTGTCAAGACCTACCATACCACTCACAAATAGGGATGGAAATAGCCAAGGGTAATAACCATACATTCGTTTGTAAATGTATCTAGCAAACTTCCTCTGTATCCTTTCGATGACGATAGAATATTTTGCCTCACGTGGATGCCATGCAATGGCACAATACTCCAACTTGGACCTCACAAACGAGTTATAGAGCAACATTGCTACTCTCGTATTTGGAAATTCAGAGGCGGTTCTGATAATGAATCCCAACGTATTGGAACACTGGATCTTGTATACGATACAACTTTGCACTTCGAAACATTAAAACACAGATTATTGCGTTGACACCAATCTACAACAGCGTTAATATCCTTCTGTAGTGCATGACAATGTTCCTCATTTCTGATGGATAGAAATAGCTTTAGGTCGTCAGCGAACATTAGACACTTAGCTGTGGTCAATACCTTAGGGAGATCATTAATCATAGCCAAAAATAACGTCGGTCCTAGCGTGCTACCTTGGCTAACGCCTGAACGTGTGTAGTAAGCATCAGACTGGTATTCGCCAAGTCCGACATACTGACTGCGATCTCGAAGGTAACTAGCAAAGAACTGCAGTAGTAAAGGTGTGAAACCTAGACGTGACAGCTTATAAATAGGTACACACAAACACAAATACAAATAACGAATACCCATAAACACAAACGCACGTTTACGCAAACACACAACACACACACACACACACACACACACACACACACACACACACACACACACACACACACACACACACACATACACACTCACACACACACACACACATACACACGCACATGCACATATACACACCTTGCAAGAGTAGGTAGTTCAATGTTTTATAGGTAGGGTCCTTTAAGTTTTTATTATTATTATTTTTTTCTTTATTCATTGTTTTGCTCCTCGGCGCGAATACGCTACACCGCAGGTAATGGCTGAAAATCAGCGCTGAGTTAAATCCTGGTTTACCTCAGCATACAGCTGAGCCATTTCCTTTGCGCAAACACCACAACATTTACCTGTTCTGTTTGTGTCATATTATTATGCTATGTTATAATAAGGTATATTGTTGTACAGCAATAAATATTATTTCTTTCTTTCTTTCTTGATTAGCATTAGGTCGTTATCCACCAAATCAAACGCCTTCTTAAGATCGAAATAAGTAGCGTCGACCTGCCGACTAACATCTAGATGTGACGCCACATAATCACCGAAAGCAACATGATTGGTAGTAGTAGAGCGACCCGAACGAAATCCATGCTGACAATCGTCGAATTGGCTGCTTATTTGCTTAAGTATGTGATAGTTCAAGATTGACTCGAAAACTTTCCCAAAGACTAGCAAGATTGCTATTGGTCTAAACATACTAACATCTTTAGACGACACACCCTTGGGCACCGGAGCCACTCGCGATATTTTCCACTTGGATGGATAGGAACCATTCCGCAGTGAAAGATTAAATATGTGGAGAAGAGGCAGTTCTAAAGCTGCAGAACAATCTTTCACCAAAAAGGCTGGAATTCCATCAGGTCCCTCAGCAGAGCCAGCTTTTAGGCGGCGAATAGCGCGACGCACATCACTCACCGAGACGCGGTCGATGCGCACGCTGGCTGCATTACTAGTATCGCTCGCGCTCCGCTCAGCCTCTACGTGGTCTAAACTAGGAATCTTCGAATGAAAGACTGATCCAAAATATTCAGCAAATGCCGAGGCGGCCTCTTGTCCTGTAACTGTCGTATTATTGTGTACATATTCGCTATGTGACTGTTTGTTCACGCGTTTAGATTTTACATATGACCAGAATTTAGTAGGATCCCGAGATATATTGCAAGATAACGATTGCATATACGCAGAATATGCTGCATCTATAAGACCCTTAATATGGCTTCTGTAATATTTGTATACTTCGCGATTGAAATCCAGCCCAAAAGCTTTAAATTTTTTCAAATGAAAATGTTTAATTTTTAGTTTATGTATTATTTCGCTGGTATACCACGGTGGATAATGCCTTTTTGGTCCTTGCTTACTACGTTTAACAGGAACATGACGGGTAATAGCAGCGTAAAGTAAATCATAAAATGTATCAACAGCTGAGTCGACGTCTTGCTGATGAAGCACTTCATCCCAATTAATGTGTAATAGCTCATTATATAGAGATGGAAAGTCAGCTTTACGAAAATTCCACTCGTCAGTATAGAAAGAATGAGGTCTCTTCTTAGGTTCTGGGGGCAGAGGATTTGGTAGAGGGGATGGCGGCGGTCGACTCTCGTTACAACACATTCGCAACACCACGTCGAGCGGAGGGTGGAAGCGATCAGCCGTCACCAACTTACCCGATACTGATCCACACACTTTCACGCTCTCGGCCGGTATATCAGTTAGAACCAAGTCCAAGATGTCACCATAGTGATTAGGAATATAGTTATAATAATAATATAATAATAATAATAATTTTTATTTCGGGAAATTGTAACAAAAACAGATTGTACAGAACCCATATAAATCGTACATATCTAAAACACAAATATATTTTCTACTTTTTGTTACGTTCACTGTGCACGTGAAGCCAGTGTTTACAGAACCTATTCCCATAGATATCCTGGCAGACAGCCGACAAGATCTCATTTTTCGAATTGCGAATTCGCTCCCAGAACCCCGCTGTCCGAAGCCTTAATATAGCGAAGAAATCTGGAACCCCGGCGTCGGCGAACATGGCTTTCGCGCTGCAGTATCTAGGGTATCTTAATAAAATACGGAAAGCGTCATTGTACTGTACTCTAAGGATGCCATACGCCCTTCTTGTGTAATTAATCCATAAAGGACAGGTATAAAAACTTTGACAATAGGCTTTGAGAGCGTAAATTTAACATCCTCAGAGCACTTCGCAAACCTGCGCGCGAGCATGTTACACCGAATCGCCAGGGCTCTTCGTTCCCTCTCCATATCGGCATCGTCATTCAGCTGGCTAGTCAGCACGTGTCCCAGATACCTGAAACGATCCACAACCCGAACCGAAGAATCGTACATGTGTACCGGCGGAATACTCTCCGGACCCTTATCTGCACGAAAAACCAGAAGCTCACACTTTTTGACATTATATTTCATTCCATGTTTCTCTGCAAAGTTTACGCATATGGCCACCAGTTTCCGCAGACCGTTAATCGAGGGGCTGAGGAGCACCATATCATCTGCGTAGCTTAAGTTGTTGAAACATACGCTGCCGATGTGGCAACCGATTTTGGTACTCCTCAACTCCTCGATCAGGTCGTTGATATAGATGTTAAATAGGTCCGGAGAGGTCAACCCTCCTTGGCGTACGCCACACTCTAGTCTATATTCACTAGAGTGAACGTCACCCCATCTAACAGTATTAACTTGGTTTTCGTACCAAAATCTCAACAGACTTACTAAGTTAGCAGGTACATTGTACTTTTTCATTTTAGACCATAACTTCTCATACAAGGTCGAATGCACGGCTGAGGTCTAGAAAGCAGGCGTAGACTGATGTCTCCCTATCTTTATAGTAATTTACTGCATGTTTCAAACTTAGTATAGCTGAGTCTGTCGAGAGATCAGCACGAAAACCAAATTGAGCGTCACTTAATCCTACATTTTTCATCAGTTCGGGCTGTATTATCCTTTCAAGTATCTTACCAGTTACCGTACCTAGAGAAATAGGCCTGTAGTTGGCTGCGTCAGAAAGATCGCCCGTCTTATTTTTGACAACTGGAACCACCACTGTCCTCATCATCAGGTCCGGCAGGTAACTATATTTTATACATAAATTGAACAGTTTAGCCAGAACGTCAAAGACTACATCCCCCCCGTACACGATATGCTCTAAACAAAGGCCGTCATGGCCAGGTGACTTACCTCGCGTCATTTTTTTTACTGTCAACGCTACACAATTAGACGTCACCTGCAAATTGACTGGTGGCCCGTCTGGCTCGTCATTGACGACCTCAGTATCGAGCACATCGCGCAGAGGAAGCGGTGAAGCTGCAAAATGTTCAGCGAAGGTTTCAGCTATTAGCAACTTATCTTGCATATTATTTACGGATACTGGTAAACTTAGTTTATGATTTAGGGCTTTTGTGCTATTCCAAAATTTAGAGAAATTTTTGTGTGCTTTATGGGTTGCCAGTATGTCCATTTTAATCTTTTCCGAATTATTTTGACACCAACGTAGTTTAGACTTAAATTCTTTTCGGCTATTATACATATTATTATAAATAGGACCAGTTTTAGGTTTACCGTAGTCGAGCCAAGTCATAAAATGCAATCTTGCTTTTACGTGATGAACTCTGACATGGCGGTTCCAGCCAATCACTTGAGGTTTATTTTTCTTATGTGCACTTGTTATAGGGCTTGAGCTTAAAATTGATGCAGTTTGTAAAATTAATATTATTTCATTGTAAAAATTATCTATAAAACGTAAATTACTACAGCTACCATCATTAATAATATCACAGATTAAATTATCACACTTATTTGAACATAACACTTTGTCGCAATATTGACTAGTAGTATGGAGCAACTTAGTTAAGTTTACATAGCAATATTCTGCATATTTATTAATTTGCTCTACATTCCTCTTACCCCATTTTACATTACGTTTCTCATCCGTCATTTCCTTCGTATCACAACTTTGTTTACTGCATAACATACCCCAGTCACACTCAATAACTAAAGGAAAATGGTCAGATGTCAGTACGTCATACTTCACCCTCACATCCACAATTGTACCGCGTGCAGCCGAGGTCGCTACACAATGGTCCAACCACCTTTGCGCACCGCACGATTCGCTCACAAAAGTAAACGTGCCCGAGTCCATACCGAGCAGTTCAAAGTCCGCAATGTGCCACGATTGCTCTTCACAGAACGTCAGCAACTCATTAGCAAACCGCGTGTCAGGGTGCGCGTTGTAGTCCCCCAGCACGTACACGGCCTCTGCGTCACATTCTTCTATTAATGCGCTCATAGACGATAAGATATCGGTAAATTCAGGGATATTTTCTTCCTTGTCACAAGGCATGTACACCGTCACTATTAAGTATTGCCTGCTATTAAATTCAATTGTAATAGCTGCCAATCTATTATTGGCGCAGTTTATTACTTTTACATTAGCACAGGTAGATTTACGCCAAAGTATGGCTAAACCGCCATACGGACGTCCACGAAGAATCCCTGCGCCGCAGTCGACTGATGACTTAGAGAAGGCGCTAAACTTATCATCAATTTCATTCACAAAGCCCAGGTCATGCTGGAGAAGCCACGTCTCCTGAAGGACTACTATATCCGCAGATTTGCAAAGTTCACGAATATTATCAATGGATCTTTAATACCTTTACAATTAAACGATACCATCGTTATTTGCTTATTATTCGTATGTCGACTATCCATTCTGGTTATTTTTAATTTCGTGACTTACATAACGTTCCTTGTATCTTCTGTACACTAACCCAACCGGCCAAAATTTTCCCTCCAGAAAAATATTCGCCTTTGAGCTCGGTACTACAATTTTAAATGAATTGAAAGACGTTTCGTTATATTGTTTTAATTGTTCAACACTTAAGGCACATTCACCCATCTCTTTTATATGCTCCTCTAAATCTGTGGTTTGAATATGCTTTTTTAATCGTGATACATAAATAGAACATGTAGATTCCTCCGCCTGCAGTCGATTACACGTTTCTAATGCGCCACGTAAGTTCTTTTGTTTACGTTTTTTATGGGTCACCTGTATAAAGCTATCCGTGTCGTTAATTACGCTTCTTGAGTCCTGATCAGTATTTATTACGCCTGTCCTCCGATGCGTCATAATGACATCACGATAAGAAGGTTCAAACGGCCGTTGGTCAGAGTTATCTATGTGAGTGTGCGTTTGCGCTTTGTTATCGTTAGCTGGAGTCATAGAAGAAACCGGTTCGAGAGCTCCCGGTAGGCACCTAGCGTCCGTATTACCCTGCGCTTGCGCATGTGCTCGCGTAGTCGGTGGCTTACGATGTGTTATCGCAGGAGCTCGTGGGGACTGGGAGGGGAGCCGTGCCGACAACGGCGAGAGAGGCGCGCTCACGCTGCGCTGAGATGACGAAGATGGCTCCAGTTTATTTTTTCGCGTATTTGAAACAGAAGTACCTTCCTTCGCTGTTTGCACGCATAGTCGGAGTTCACTCAACTGTGTACATATCTTTGTCTCAAAGTTATAAATCTCTGATTTAGAGACCGTGTCATTCTTAATATTAGATAGCTCAGTTTTCATAATAACTATGTCTTTTAGTAGGCGCGTCACGTCCACGTGTTCAAAAGTTACTGGTGGCAATTTGTTTAAATTTTTTGCAACAAAATCAGGTTGCGTGTCTGGGTCCGATTCTTTCAATAATTTAATTACATCTTTAATATTATTTTTATTTTTGTCCTGACCTTTTCTACTAGTTATGTTGTTCTAGTTATGTTGCTGCAAATTACAAAAGGCCAAAAAATATTCAAACTGTTTCTTTACATTAGAATTGCCAGATTTTAAATTGAAATCACCTACAATTACAATATTAATAGTAGAGTATGTGGTCACAGCATTCTCCAAACAATCCAATAGGTACCTCTAAATATTGTTTTTCAGTATAACTAGGTGGCATATAACAAACACATATCAAAGATTTAAAGTTTTTACGAGAAACCAAAGCAAACAGCAATTCTTTATGCGGGGATAACCCATCAATATTATTCACCAAACGCACAGAGTAGTGGTCTCTGACGGCCAGCAGTACACCGCCCCACCCATCAGCACGATCGTTTCGCAGCACCACGTAACCAGGAGGAAACAGTTCAGCGTCCTCTACTGAACTATTCAGAAAAGTCTCAGTGAGCGCTACTATGTCACTCGAGTTGAATGCAAGGATATTATTGTAGAACTTTGGAGTCTTGGTTCTCAAACCTCTTACGTTTTGGTAGAATATTTCTAAAACTTTCCCATTATGGCAATTTCTGTTCACGACCGTTTCTTGCTCGAAAGTTCTGCTGCCAAGGCTTTACACATATATCCTCAGTCCAGTTTTCAGGAGACATAACAGTCATAAACTTCTTAGATGGAACACCTAGTTTAAACGACGCGTAATTTCCGCGCGATTTCAGAGATTCAACAGTACATACTCCGGTTCCGCATAGAGAGTCTAGATGTTCAAGCACTTGCGATTCGGTTGTGCCAACTTTGACATAACACAAGTGAATATATCTGAACCTTTCTGCCGCTTCTAGATTTATAGTACCTGGGCGCGCAGTTCCGTGTGTTAATCTCCAAGATGAAGAACTAGAACGCTTCTTATATTCTATCCAACCCTGCTCATCAGCAGTGGTAGTACTGTTATATACTTCTGTAGCTGCAGTGAAAGTTTGACCCCGTAAGGTGCTTTGTGTAGAAGGGATATCAACTTCAGCTGTAGATGGCAACACTAAATTGGTATCATTTTTTGAACCAGATGGCATAACCGGTTGAATAGGATTTGATTTAGGGTTATTCTTCTTCTTTTTGGACTTCTCCACGCTCTGACAGTGCGTATCGCCATTATTAGGCACATTCACGTACTTGTTACACACATCCTCCAGTGAGCTCAGTCTTTCGCCTAGTATAGTCAATTTATCATTAAGACTATTTATCGCCTGGCTTACCTTGACGTTAATAGTATTTTGCTCACTGTCAAATTTGCTCATTACTTTAATCAGGCGCTCATCTAAAATACGCTCCAATTCCTGTCGAATCACAACACGAATACTATCCAAACAAAAAGTATCTTCGGCATATGACTTTTCCTTATTGATAGTGATATTTTTAGATAAGGGTTTGCGCATTGTTACATTTCCAATGTTCCCGAAGGAAGCTCCTAGATCCGATGACATGGGCTTGACTGATTGGTTTTCGTCGTCAAGCTAATCAACAGGAATAGCCTGCTCGTCATTACAAGTAAAACTTGCGGCTAAGTTAGAGCGTGAATCAGACGCCTCGGCTACATTAGTGTCGAAGGACGCGCCCACCGGAGTATTAAGATTGCATGTTTTCGGCATCTTACTTCTACACAGATGGCATTTCCAAGAAGCTTTTATTTCGGTGCTCCTGGTGTTAAAAAACCGTTTCTCAGACACATTTGCACATTCCAGATCAAACACAAGCTTACAAATGGAGCAATGCAGATATAATTTGTCGTTAATCTTATTTTTACACCCTGCACAGGACATTGTAGTTGGCGCCATCTTGTGACCAAAGGTAGCAACTGCACGGTATACCCAATAATGTAGTAAGCAACCCACTGTGCGTATAGATACGTTCAAGTAGTACTTCAACAAATGACCAGATGTCGCTAGTAAACTCGGCTTGTGTAGACAAAATTTCACCGCTGTGCCTCACCGCTTATTAACTCAGCGGCTATAGTCGCTCTACCCTTTGAGTCGAAAAAAATTGTCACCGTCAAAAGAACCAATTCATGAGATGCCGCCTAAGTTCATTTTTTTTAATCTACAACTGTAGTTTCTTTCTAAAAGCCGCAATTCTCTCTGTTGTTTCAGAATGTGCGTGTTATTGCCTTGCAAAGACAGATTCAAATTATTTAGCTTTTCAAATTAAATATATCGCACAAATATTCCAGTTTTAGCAAAAACTCTGGTTCTGCAAAATATTTGGCGTTTTCGTTACGTTCTTGCTGTCAAAATTATCGAATTTCTTCGTGTAATTCTAAAACACGCAATAAGACATTTCGGCGAGACAGCCACGGGTGCGGTTCATTTCGTATAAAAACAGATAATATAATTTCAAAAGACATAACGTTATTTTCATATAACATTCATTTGGGATAACGTTTATAAGCTATAATTTTAGTTCATATAAAGTTCATTTGGTATAAAGTTCAGTTTTTATAAAAACATTTAGTATGACACTCATTTCATATAACATTCGTGTCACATAACCTTTATTTCAACTAATAATCATAAGATATAATGATCATTTGATATAAAATGCCAGATTATTTTTATTGAAAAAAAAGACATAATTATTATATTAATGTACAATTTAAATTAGGGCACCGTAATTCAGGGCGGGTGCGAGCGTAGCGAGCACGGAAATCCGGGGCACACCGACTTGGATAGGTTAGGTTTGAAGGGTATGGCGAAAACGAGTGAGGCGAGCGTAGCGAGCCCACTCGATTCCGCCATACCCTTCGGGTTAGGTTGACATGTATGCATCCCTGCATGCTTTCATGCATGCTTGCTTGCTTGCTTGCGTGCTTTCTTGCTTGCTTGCTTGCATGCTTGCTTGCATGCTTGCTTGTTCGCACGTTTGCATGCCTGGATGCTTGCATGTGTCAAAAAATACAAAGTATCTGCTGTCGTTTACTTTTGAGTACCTAAAAATCAGGCGTTATACGAAAAGTTTATTATGTCTTCTTTTTATATAAATTGTCCGTTATGACAAATAATTATTAGTTAATATGAACATTATATGAAATAACTGTTATACTAAGTGAAATTATACTAAATAAAATTATATTAATGGTAAATTATATCAATTGAATCGTTATACTAAATGTTTTTAGATCATATAAAATTATAGCACTTGAACGTTAGTTTATCTAAATTTATATCATAATATAATACACACCCGACAGCCATCGTGAATTGCAGTAATACAGCAGGGCCGTATGTTCTGCACTGTTAGGGTCCTAGATTTTATGTACATAGTTTACTAGTGACGGCAACTTGCGCAACATTGTTTCTTAACGATGCGAGCGCTCTAATAAGGTTCCCGCAATGATTTGAGGTTTTGGATAATGATAAATAGAGGATCGACTCACGGCGCCCCTCTTTACTTTCTACGGCGCACCAAAGCGCCGCCGCGGCGCACACTTTGGGAACCCCTGTTTTACAGTGTCAATTTTGACGTTTTAAAGTGATAAGCGATTGTCAAAGACAAATTCGGTATTTTGTAAACAGCGTCGACGAGATCGTTTACGATAGCGAGTGAGTGAATGATTTCCATACAAAAATGAACAATCGGCATTTTGTAAGGTCGATTAGCGTGAGAAACTGTCAAATGATTGCGGCAGCTCATGACTTGCCGCTAACGCAAACGCTTATGGTGTTTGGTAAAGATTATTGGATTCACACATCATCAGCAAATCAGCATCCATTATAATGTATTTTTTGTGTAATGATAAGCAGTACTAGTACACTGGGCGTCTCATCAAGTTACTCACCCTATATAACAATAAGCATGCTACGCATGTATAGGAGAATCGTTGGAAAGGGACTAGACATGTATACGCTGACCAATCACAGAGCAGTTCTCTCGGCGCCTACCCGGCATCGTATCAGATCGGTATCACTCGGTATTGTTTCGTTCAGACGCTCGCCTCGTGAGGTGCTTGTTAGCGACGCCTCTTTGGTGACCGCGGGTTGACCGCTCTCTATGGTTTTTTATAATCTGCTGTCATGTGTTGTGTTTTGTCTTTCCTTTATACTTCAATAATACGATTTGCAATCTGGTGATTTTCTTTATTATTTATCTAATTCCTCATCGAGAGCCACGATCCAGTGCTCGTGCGGCAAAAGTGGTTAAAATAAAATGGTTCCTCAACTGACCCGCCAGCAAAGAGAACATATAGTGGTGTTGCGGGAAAGCGGCTACACTATAAAAGAAATAGAACGCCGAACAGGGATAACAGTAAGTATTTTTTTCACGATGATATTTCGAGATGCTAGAAGCTTAGAACGAACGAACGAACGTATAAAATGAAATAGCCCAGTAATTTAGCTATCCGCATTTTCATTTTCATTTTGACGGTTAATGCTCAGAATTTAGCAGTTACGTGTCAGAAAGAGATCTAGTTGTTCGCATCTAATATTTATTAAATTTCCTCCTCCATACATATGAGGGTATAAAAATAAATATTGAAAAAACTACCGAGATTTTCACCGTGTCTGAGCAGGACTCGGTAGCTCTAGCTAGTTGGCATGGAGACGATATCTGGAATTAATCGTCTCGAGTGGGTCCCGGGTTCGATTCCCGGCCGCGACTTTTTCGTATATTTTCCAATAACGTTAAACGTTATTGGAAAATATACGAAAAAGTTGTAATGTTCAGTAAGTATTATTTTATCATATGATTTCATGTTGTCTTTTAATACTGTTAATGGTGTTTTTTGAAAGAAGTGAAAAATCCTCTCTTGCGCGAAATGATGATAATGGCTGTCCTGGGTTCATATCCCGGGGGACATCACTTCGTTTAAACGTATTTTAAAAGTTTGTGCTGATATTTAGAATACTTTTTTAATTTCATTTATTTTGTTTCAGGTATCAACATCTACGATTCGACGTAGATTGAAAGAGAGTGGCCTAAAAACTAGACGGCAAGCAAAAAAAATTGTTTTTTCGGAAGCCCACGCTCAGGCCAGGATTGGCTTTTGTTTACAATATTATAATTTTGACTGGGAAAACAACGTTGTCATATTTGTCGATGAGAAAGTATTTTAATCCAATAGAGACGGGAGGAAGATTTTAAAACGGCGAGACAATGAACGCTATAAGGCTGCGAATTGTTTACCCAACAGATCGAGTGGTCGGCTGAGCATTGGGTTTTGGGGTTGGATGAGTTCGGTAGGTCCTGGAGAACTGGTAGAGATATCAGGCCGCATTTTTTTACAGCGAGGGGCAGGCTTTAAAATAATGATCTCAAATTAGGTATAATAACATTGTGATTTGTTGATTTTAATTATTAAAAAGTTTATTTATTTATCTGTTTGTTATTATTTAAGTGATATACCTTACCATTCATCCATATCTTATTATTTTGAACAACTCATGTCGATAGTTAGTGCCACTTCCTTAGAGCATTATCGCACTAAACGAATTAAATTCCTAATTCGACCCTTGTCTTTCCTAGCAACTTCCTAAGCCAAAGTTCGAACCCACCTGTGGTGGGCTTACTCTTGAAAAATAATTCCAATAACCAATTTCAATTTCAATAGAAAAGCAGTGCCTTTATATTAGCAGTGCAGTGATATTGATTCTTTCATATAAAACTCAACAAAATAATTGAAAGTTTTATCTATTCCTTTTCTCTTTAAAATAATTATGAAATCTACTTTTGAAATCTACTTAAACTAACAACATAGTATGCACGTAAAAAAATATTCGTAATGCGCGCCACCCAACCGTAAATCCATGAATCTTACTTGGTTGAATCAAGAGAAGCTAAACTTTATACCAACAAAAATATTATTGAAGTGTGAATGAATACAAAACCGGTAGCGGACGACGAGTCAAGGCCGCGTGCGCTGTCATAACACTGAGCGGGACGAAAGACGAAAAATACATCGCACACTCTCGCACCTTTCTGTGCGTTCAACTCTTATAGGGTCAAAGTCCATCAAGGGTAGGTTGATCTGACGCCCAGTGTACCTAAGTACTTTTTAAACTAGGTTTTTTTTATTACTTATAATTCAAATTATTTCTAAATGCGCCAACCCATTTTTTCATTTTAAATCTCGTATATCCTAAGGTTGCATGATAGAAATTGCCACCTAAGGTACTCCAGGCATTTAACGCCCACCTAACTTAATTTATATATTTTTTCTTTAAATACTAAATAAAAGGAACAAATAATGCGATAAAAAGGTTTAAAGTAGTTTTTTGAATCAAAATATGTTAGTTAGGAGATGTAGCTCATTGGATTTTCCATAATAATAACATCTTTTTAAAAACCTTGTTTTGGGCGTCACTAAACACACTATGTTTAATACCGCCCGTTTTATAAATGACACGCTGGACACAAAAAAATCAGTCTTAAGGTTATTTATCCATACAAAACATAAAATCCATATAAAAAAATTCTTTAATAATAATGGTAACATTGTAGGGAATCAACATAAAACATAAAAACTGTCAAACTTCTTTATTAACGTAAAATAATGTCAAACTTCTTGTTATTCTTATTTTTAACAATTATTTTCCAGCTTACATTAAAATATTAGTAAAAAGTAACAGTATAATAACTGTCTTTAAAAAAAAAGAAAGATTTTCTAAAAACCTACATCGGGCGTTATTAGACGGTATAGGACAATGCCGCCATGAGACTGTAGGATAATGACGCCTACTGAGAACATTGATAAATTAAAAATAATAGTTACATGTAATAAGTCTTTAATGAGATCTATCAATCAACTTAAATCCTAATTTATCTTCTTTCTTTGATTGCTTTGGCAATTATTAATTAAAATTTAACATTTTTTCAGGCTACAAAGGTTAAAATTATACAAAAATATTCATAAGAAATAAAGACAATTTAGTTTTAGGAAAATTGTTTGTTTGTATGGACTTGCCCGAAAACTTAAATGAATTTTTTTTTACGTATAGGACAATACTGCCCACAAAGGCTAATAGCGCCCAACGGTCATTTCACCGGGCGTTATTAACCAAGTGGGCGCTAATATAATTATGAACAGTTTAGCATGAAATAATGTAAATTTTCTTTAAAATATTAACGTTGTAAGATATTTAGGAGCCTGCATTATAACACAAATATAAAATGATACAAAAAATACAGCAAAAATCACTCAAAACTTACAATTTCTTCGGAGCACTTTTTATAAAAGCGACGTGCGTGATCGAGGTCCTTCAAGTGTGGCGCGTCACTGACAAGATGGCGGCTCGGGAGCCTTGCACTCACGCTAGATGTCACTCTATTGGTGTGTTCTATGTGTGCGTGAGCATTGACGCGACTCACTTGAATAAAAGTACGTTTTTTGTAGTTTGGGCGTTATTATACATACAGGTGGCGTTAATACCCATGCCTACATGGGTATCGAAATTTATATATTTACTTATATCGAAAAGGCCGCTTTCGCTATAAATGATTTTTATTAAGAAGTTTATTATTATTTGTGTGCAACAAAGTATGTACAGTAGGCAGCACATGCGGCTGAACATTATGACCTTGAGATCGCCCGTATTCCGTAGCGGTTCGGGTGAATTTCGTAGTGCGAGTGTCCAACTGTATGTGCTGACTTCTGTACCTACATATACATGGTAGGCCTAGATAGCCAAGGAGATGCGGGTTCGAGTCCCTACTCAACCTCAATTAGCTTCTATTTAAATTACTTAGGTAGTAAGAATACTAAGAATAAGCTTACAGACAGTAGGTATTTGGTAAAAAGTAAAAAACTATTAATAAAACATATTTATATTTCCTTACATTATAACATATTTCCTAACATATTTATATTTCCTTACATTTATTATTATTATTATTTATTATTTGTATTTGTTAGTTCAAAAAGCCTTAACAAATATAAAATGAGTAAGTATCTAATACTAAAGTTAAAAATCCAAATGGACTGAAAGCGATTCAATACAATACAAATATGCTTCATTGACACCCAAGGAAAAACACAAAAGAAATAAATACATTATATTCAAAATACAGAAGTCAACAGGCGGCCTTATTGCTTATTGCGATTCGGTAGTAAGAGCGGGTGGGACGGCGATTGCTTTAAGGGCAGCTATTATTTCCCGACATCTCTATCATCGCCATTATCAACAGAATAACAAGAAGAAACAGCATGCAGCAGTCGACTGCCCCGTATAGGTGCATAGGTACTGTGGCGTGCATGCATCCTACATGCTCGCCGCGTTCGTGCTGGCAGCCTCTTTCCGCGTTTTGAGCCATTTAATTGTGAAAAGTAATATCAGTTTAAATTTCGTTGATGGGATAGAGATGGCCGTAGCCCGCGCTACGAGCCGGTCACCTTTTTTCTTGCTCTTAAGAAGCAAATGTAATATTTCGATAAGATTTCTATCAATAAACTACCTAGTGTATTCCCTATTACTGCATTTTCATTCAGATAGGGATTAGCCTCCACCCTTAGGGCGCGACTTGGTGGAGGCTTGTGTTCGATTTAGTGCCTCTCGCACAGAGGCGAAGCGAGAAGAAAGAAGCGGCAGAGCTGCTTATTATCTGATGCCCCCACCACTACCACGATGATGATGAAGAAGAAAAATGAAGATGAAGGCTTGACAAGATGACATGTCCCGCACGATGTGAATGTTGATTGTGCAGCACGACGTTGCAAACATTGCAAACGTTGCTGACGAATGAGGATATTTGTGTTCTCCAATGGATGTGAAGATAAGTGATTTAATACTGTTTTTATCAAGTGCGTCCATACAGGTTTCAAGAAGAGGCCTTTATGAAGTTTCGAGCTTCATGTGATTTGCTTCTAAAAGCAAATATGTTGTTACGATCAATGCGAAATTTGAAGATGCGTTTTAGAAGAGTGCGAAGTGGAGAGACGACTCAAGAGTCGCCGTTTTTTTTACCTACCTAGTTTGTAGAATTAGCTTAGAAAGTGTATTATTGTGTAAATAATTTAGCTGATTTTCCCTTTTTAATTTAGTTTCTTATTTTCGTAATTTGACGTAGTCATGGAGATAAGTTCGTTGTAAATAATGTCTTTTTGTTTATGTCATGAACATAATGACTCATGACAATTTTGACGGAATTCTGTCAAACAAATCGTAAACAATGAAATATATGAATTTTTGATTAATTTTCACGCTAAAATATAGTAAATATAGGTTAGTTTTTAATTCTTTATTGTCTTGTGTTACGGAGCGCGTCCGCTAGGTGGAACCAGTGTGCCAAGCGGATAGTTTGGTGAAATGCTGACTACACACTGTTGAGAACTGTCAACTGGCTGTCATCGTTTTTGGCGGCAGGAACTGATTGAATTGAATTTGAGCCTATGTTTTTGTTCTGTTGTAATGATAAAATCTTTGATTATATACCTGTGGGTCCTGTGAAAAACGATCCAACTTAAAAACGCTACTTTTCAGGAGAGCGAAAAAACAAATTTTGGGAAGGTTTTTTGGCCATAATTTTTAAGGGTCTTGGTCTTTTTTTATTAAAAATATATTTTTAAGATCAGCTTTGAGAGCTCTATTTTATGGTAAAGAGTGAATTTCAACAGGTCTCCTAAAATCTTCATTCCCGTGGTTTTTTTTACCTTAAGGTTTATTAAAAAAAAAGTCTGCGTTTATTAAAGCTTTTGAAAATGTATGTATGCTTGCTAAATATCTAGCAGATAACTTAAAAAACTAACGAGATACATAAGATCGAAAATTTCGTGCCACGGCGATGAAACATGCGTACACGGCAATGAAACAAGTGTCCACGGCAATGAAAGAACTGTGCTCCAACAGATGTTTTCTTTGCCTAATCATAACATGGCGATGAAAACGTAAAACACGGAAATGAAATATTTGGCCACGGCAATGAAAAATATGGCCACGGCAAGGCATGGCAATGAAATTTTTTTCATTTCCGTGTCTTTTTTTTCATTGCAATAGCAAATTCAGGCCACGGAAACCATGGAAATGAAAGCATGGAGATGAAAATATGGGCCAAAAATGTAAATAACAAAAAATCTATTAATTATTCAAAGTAATAAATACTTCACAAATAAACATAAAAGAAATGACGTTCTATTGAATATTTAATCAAGAAGGTAAACTTATTCAAAGAGAAGTTATACCTATTATCTAGTATCTTATTGTTTGTTGTGTTGTATTGTGTTCTGTCAAATAAATAATGTCTAGGTATGTCTGTCTACAGGAAGTCATAGTCATATCTGCAAGAAGTGCTGCTTTCGGGACTTGAAATCTTTATCAAAATACAAAAAGAGTCGGCAAGTTGTAGGTTTCTGAAAGCATAAAACTATGTTTGATCTGGAATATAGCGGAAATTTTTTAAAAATCTAACAAATTTTGATGGAATACAGTTGAATTAATCTTGCAGCAAAAAAACTATCTAATCTGTCTGTCATTACTCAAAATAAACACCAAACTAGACCTTTGAAACACACATTAACTCAGAAGAATATCTCTTACACACAGTGATGAACTAGGATGATGATGATGATTCAGAACTGAGATGATGGACTATGCTTAATGACCTTAGACCATGTGAAAGTGGATATTTACAGGTAAAAATGGACAAAAAATATAAAGCCATTCTCAATAAGAAAAAGATTGTTACCACATTCAAGATGGTGCTCTTTGGATTTCGTTTACACAACATATCGGTCACATTTGAAGACCTGATAGATATTGTTGGTGGTATGCTTGGAAAACCTTTTCTTAATTATCTTTATGACATCATATTAAGGAACGAGAGAAGATCTTAGTCCAATTATCGATCATAAAGTTAAATTTAAACTTACTGTTATTTATTTCCGTTAATCATTTAGAGAGTTGTTAAACTTTAGAAATCTTCAGCACAGATAAAATATATTAAGCATCGTAACGTAATGTTTTTCATGGAGACTATGTTTAGTTCAGAGGTTTGTAAGTACTACGCCAAGCAAGAAGCTAAGGATTTGATATAAGTAAACACAACAAATGAGTGGTAGTTAAAGTGATTCGGCATCAAACCTAAGAGCGTATAGTGTAGAAATTTGCAGGTCAGATCAGATCTACATCAGTTTATATTCAATAT
The DNA here is from genome assembly GCA_948473455.1 of Teleiodes luculella. Taxonomy (NCBI): domain Eukaryota; kingdom Metazoa; phylum Arthropoda; class Insecta; order Lepidoptera; family Gelechiidae; genus Teleiodes; species Teleiodes luculella. The sequence continues at coordinate 3,482,553 of OX419593.1, forward strand.
AAAAGATTTCATATTGTCTTTTCTTAGCAAGTATTTATTGTCCTGTCATGTTTTGGTATCAAAAAAGCTATAATTGTATAGTATTTTAAATGTAAGAAGATCTGATTCGGCATAATTACCTCGACAGACGGTTTTAAGTACAGTTGGATCTTTTTTCACAAGCTTTAGTTTTGAGTTTTTCAAAGTTTCAAATGATTTAGAACTATTTATAAAAATAAATAAAGGGTTTAATACGTATTAAACCCAAATTCACCAAGTAAATGAAATCTTCCGATTGTTTAAGAGAAGTTAAATTCATTTTCACAATTTTTTATGCTATTTAAACCACTATGCACAAGTTGTAACTCCGTTATCTTTTGACTTAGAAGAGCGTGGATTAGACCCATCGATAGGTAATTTTCAGGAGAGTCCAAATCAAAAATAAACGCAAAAGGGTCTAATTCAACTTGGATCGTTTTTCACCGGACCCACACCTCCTAGATAGAGTGTCGCCTTGTTGATACCACCGAAAAAACAGGCCAACTTTTATATGCTTGTGTGCGCGACAGCTTATGTTTTACACAACTGTCATCTATTCATAGGGTTATCATGTATGGCGTTATTTCCACATATTTCGGGAAAATTACGAATTCTGCTCATAGTTATACGTTATGAGCATATTAAAATAATATTATTATTAAAAACTTTTTGAGAAGTTGAGTTGCGTATTTGGGTATATATTTGTTTGCGTTGTTTTTTAAATAGACACGTTTAATTATGAACAGGATATTTACATATTTACGCGAGTTTCTAAATAAATAGGTGCTGCATTATTGTTTCATAAATTATATTATCTATATGAAAAACAAAAAAAGCATCAAATCAAGAACCAACTTTTATAAAAAATAAAAATAATAAATGGTTTCTGGGGAAACATGGAATCAATAATATGGCAGCCCCGAGAAAATAACACAATATGGAGTCGCAATATCTTGACGTAAATTCAAAGCATCAAAGTTGAAAATTCATAGTTTTAACGTTATTTACGGATGGAAGACTATCCCTTTAGACATTTTAAATTTCCCTTTTTAATTCCGGCATACTTTTATGACGCAACTTGTAATTTTATTGAAGAAAAATGAAAATTCTATAAGCCGCTTTGGACTAGCGGTTCGCTTGACATCTCAATTCCGACTGACAGATGAAAAATCAAGGTGAGGCTAACAGTCAACCTCCTTTTTTTTAGACGCTTTTGAACACCTTAGGCTCTATCTGGGAGTTGTATATAATCAAAGGATAAAATACATTAATTTCATAACAAATTACTTCATTATTTAAAATTCAGAAGTGGTATAAACGAGAACCCGAAATGAAGCGAACGAAACCAAACAAAGACAGTGCATATACGCGAGTGACTAAAATGTCTAGACTTTCTTCATCGACAAACAGTGCTGGAACAATTCGTGTCGATTCCTTACCAAGTGAACCATCACCTATAAACAGTGATTCTGATGAAGATAATGTGCAACCCAATTTACTTCTCGAGAAGCTTATGACACAGAAGTTAGAAAAAATGGTCCAAAAATATAGCATCGAATCTCGCCCGCTACAGAATGTGTCAGGCGAAAAGATAATACCTGCTTTTGATCCAGACTCGAATGAGTACAATGTTAAAAACTGGCTAGCCAAAATTGATCAGTTAGGACTCGTTCACAAATGGGACGACTATTCAAAGATTGTTATCATGCAGACTCGTCTCGCCGGTCAGGCTCAGCTGTGGTTTAGCCGCTTAGAAGATTATGACCGTACGTGGGAACAGTGGAAATCTTTGTTGATTGATGCGTTTCCTCGAAATTTCGAATTTGCTGACATGTTAGAGGAATTAGTAGCGAGGAAAAAGCTGGCAACAGAAAGTATTACCCATTATTATCACGAAAAACTTGCCATGTGCCGCCGTTGTCGGCTGGATGATGCTGCCAGTTTATCCTGTATAATTAAAGGGCTACCCCTTGATCTCCAAAATAACGCAAAAGCCTTTAAGTATGAAACCCCAGAAGAATTTTACTCCGGCTATCTTTTTGCTTTTGAAAGTTATCGAAATAAGCCTGATAATAAAAATTCGACGAAAGGCCTCACAATGCTTATTCACGTACATTTAAATTGGATAATGAGAGGAAGAATATCTTTAATCAACCTGTTGCATCATCATCACGACAAAATCCAGTGGTGAATCAACGTAAGATGAATTGCTACAGGTGTAATTCTACTGATCACATGGTAAAAGACTACCCAATGCCCGATCGACGCATATGTAGGTTTTGCTCTGAAGGAGGTCATAATATTAATAGATGCCCGAAAATTGAAAATTTGATGAGGAAGGGAAGAGAAAATCATGCATCAATAAATATTGTTCAAGATGTTGATGATATTTACAGGAAAGATGTAAAGGTTGAAGATAAGAAGTGGAGCGCTTACTTGGACACGGGGGCCCAACTGAATATTATAACACTGAAAACTGCTAACAATCTAAAGGGTCCCATAGTTGAAACAAATACAGTGCTAAAAGGTTTTACTGGTGATACTGTCCCTGCTATGGGTTGTATAAATTTTTCAGTTGAGGTAGATGGCTTGACCTTTGACACTTCTGCTGTTGTTACTCATATGAAGTTACCCGCAGATGTAGATATGATTATTGGACAACCAATTATAAATTCTCAAGGAGTTACATTAATGACAACTCAGAATTCTGCCACTCTAAGAAGTGTTACTGCTGATACTGAGTCTGGTGATAAATATAAAGTCACCATGTGTTCGAATATTACACTGCCTCCAAGGGAGTCAAGTATTGTAGAAGTAAATATTGTGGGAAACAGCGAGAATGATAATGTGTGCACAACCCCAAGAATCTTTGACATGGATAGAGAATATTTTGTAGTTCCAGCCACTTTATTGAAAGGACCGAGGGGATACCTTCGTATATACAATATGGGTGAAAGAGAAATATCATGGAAATAAGGAGATATGATCATTGATATGATTGTAAGAGCAGCCCAATGTGAACCTGACACTACCACGGAGCCAACTGATGGTGAACATAGCAGCACTTCAACTATTTCTGAATCTATGCTGAATCTCAAACAAGGCAATCAGCCAGTAACACTGAGGTGCGTAGTCTGTTTTTTTTTTCCATTTATTCTGCTGCAAAATTCATTCTGTTATTCTGTATAGTGTTATGTAATTTCTGAATAAACATTTACCTAAGACATTATCATGACAATATACATATAAATTATTCTATTTATTTATACATACCATATACTATGTAACTATAACTATTACTGATAACATATAATATTTTATTATAAAACTGTGTTTTGATATCCTAAGATAACAACATTTTCAGACACAATAAAATTAACAACATATTTATTACATTATATATATTTATATAGGTATTTACTTTAAGACTTCATTTTGATATTTCTGTAATTAGTAAGGTAACTACCTATTTCTGATAAGTTATAATATTTCATAATGATTCTGTGTTCTGATATCTAATATTACTATATTTACCTAAATACCTACCTGAATACCTATTCTGATGCATCATTCTGATATTTCTGTAACTCTGATAAATAACAATATAGGTAGTTCTGCTTATTGCTGATGTTTCTGTCTGTTTGCAACTAATGCACCTAAGCTGCATGGTGTTCCGATTTATTCTGTTATTCTGTATATTGTTGTTGGCGACAGAACCTCTTTTTGATGTTTTTTTACTTTTTAGATTTTATTTTTCTTTTACATTTTTGATATTATTTTGTTTTTCTATTTTGTCACTTTTTTCTTTTGCTTTTGCCCTCAATGGCGAATAAAATGTAAAACTATTAAAAAACTTTTATTTTATTAGGTATAGTAGCTGCACCACGGTGTTTTATATGGTCCTTCTTCGGTAAGTAATTATTTGAACCACTTTTTCATTTTATTTCGTGTTATATTACCTACTAATAATCTTCTGTAGCGTCATACTAGATTTTCCCTTATTTTATGATGCTTACTAGAAGCAAAAGCATTAGGAATATGGCTGAGCAATCCGCTACCTCTCTAGAGCCGATTCCCTCGGATTCGTCAGCAAAGTTGCCAGAACGGCCTCTAACTGCACAACCTTCATCCATCTCGAATCGCTCTGCCCATTCAAGTCGCTCCAGCGCGACTGTCGTGGCGCAAAAGCTTGCGGTGCAAGCTGAACATGCTCGACGCGTTGCCGAGCAAGAACGCGCTGTGATGGAAAAGGAGCGAGCAGCCGCTGACCTGGAGCTACAAGCCGAGCTGGCTGCCATCGAGGCACATAGTGGTTCTAGTCGGTACAGTAGAACAGCTGATTGGGTAGATTCATGTAGTAATAATGATTCTAATTTTCAGGTATCCGGGCTTAATAAAAATGGCGATCAGTGTGTACAATTACCGTCAGTGCTGTTACCCAGAGGGGTACCATTATGCGGCGCTGCAAATACGGTTACTTCTGCATCGCCTACTGTGGACAAAAAGCCGCACCAAGGGTCGCCGCCGCTTATTGAGGCAGCAAGGAGTGCTGCCGCGTCGGCTACCGTGAGGCTGCAACCACGCCCGCCTGCCGGAACTGCCCCAGCAGCTAAGTTCCTACCTCAGCCGGAACCAATTCCTACTACCCATGCGAAGCTTTTAGGTACACATACACAGCACGAACTATGTAACAACATTAAATCAGAAATCAGAAATCAGAAAACGTTTATTTGATTTGGACAACACAACACAAAAACAAATAAATAACTACAAACTTAAACAAAATATACAACTCAAGAAAGAACGGTAAAGCAATGATATTTCCCCGTGCTGTGATATCCAAACAAAAAGGACTCCCTCAGCGAAAGCCGCAGCCCGGGCAGGCCACGGCGCTGGTCTTCCGGGAGTCCCGTCGGTCACGACACGGACGACCATGTCTCCTTCGTGATATTTGAGATAATAAATAAACATAATTACCAATAATAAACAAACATAAATACCAATTATATAAAGAACATAAACCTACATATTATTATAATTGTGAATAACATAGACTACATAGGTACATTAAAACTGAAGTGTGTGTCATGATGATAAATAAATGTCTGTGTGCATAGCTTACCGCCGCCCCTCGTGCCGTCCCTATAATAGTAGCCGCGCTGCCAATGTGACAGAGCGAGTAGACTACCTAATGCATACCTGATAGATAACACGAAAAGCTATAACACTCTGTCGTCGTCGGCAGCACTCTGTAACCGGCCGCATCGGCCAACAGACAGACGAGTCCTTATGATTATTATGCTATTTAAAGACAATAATTTGAAAATAATATGCCATAATTTATGTCATGTCATATAGTATTCCGCAGTTGGTGGTAATTAATTACATTTTGTGAGTGAAAGGCAAAAATCAACTCGAGCAGAGTTTGTGTGCAAAACCTAATAAAGAATCTACAACAATATTGGTACAATGGCATTCATGTTGTACCCAAGCAAAAGTACCACATAACAACTATGAAAAGTAAGTTCTGCTTAAATCTATAATAAACAATATCGTACGTATCAATACCCACTTGCTACTGAAATAAAGTGATAGCTGACACAAGTTAAATACCAACTTTATTATTTTAGGGGAACGACTACCTCCATCCACATATTGTCCAAAATCCAATCAATCCGATTCCAAATGCCGGACACAGAATAATAACTCCGAGCCTATAATCTACAACTTGGGGTGAGTAGTGGCTTAAAAATTGCCGAGAAAAAATAAAAGTCACGTCTTACATAATATATATACTTTTTTGCATAGAAAGTATATACGCTTTGAATTTCGTTTTAAAATTATATTCTGATTTCAGATTCCGAAGGGGTGGCGGCAGGTCGTTCCAGCATTTGGACGCGACGAATTTAAAACTACCACGGAATGCAACTGTGCGGTGGCGCGGAAGGTGGAGAGCGTAGATAGACGACCGAGTTGTAACGTGCGACTGGACATCACGTGACCACACTAGCTTCTTGTACAAATAATCTGGCAGCTGATATTTCACCAAATTAAAAAGTAGGGTAGCCACATGTGCATCCCTTCGATTTTTCATTGTTAGCAAGTTGGCGTCATTAAGATACGGTGAGCAATGCGTGCAAGGAGGGATTTTAAAGCAATAACGGGCACATGCGTTTTGTACTCGCTGGACAAGCTTCGCGGTTCGTGCGAGTAGGCGTGGTCCATATACTACGTCCATGTAATTAAACTTACCTACTTAAAACTAGTGAGTCACAGAGTTTGATGCGTGTGGTGGTACTTAGGGACTCTCTGATTTGATACAGTACTTTAATTCGGTAGAAACAATTGCTAGCTGTATTAGTTATATGCTTTTCAAATCTTAGTTCTTCGTCCATTACCAAGCCTAAATTGCGTGCTTCGTGTACACGTTCTATTTCTACACCATTAATAAAACTAGCTTTTGTCAGGATACACCTACTGATATTCAACAACTAGCGGAAGCTATCACGAGCCTTGCAGCATCGAAGCAGCAGTCGCCGCGGGTGAGTGACCTAAAACTTCCTTTGTTTGATGGGCGAATCCTAGACTGGCTACTATTCAAAAGAACCTTTGATTTTACTAAAGCTGGGTTTTCTCCTCTAGAAAACCAAGCTAGACTAAATTTTGCTTTGCGGGGTCCAGCTAGGGATGAGGTTGGCGCGCTTTTAGCCTCTGCGCGAGACCCAGAAGTGGTTATGAGCGCCTTGGAGGCTAGGTTCGGCCGTCCTGAGCACATAGTCCTGCACGAGATAGCCCACGTCAAGGCTTTGCCCAGGCTTTGTAGTATTGATGGGGGTAGGGAGTTGTCTCAGTTTGCCTGTCGAGTTCGCCGGTGTGTAGAAACCATTCGCGTACTCAATCAGGCCGAATACTTGGGTTCTCTGAACTATGTAACACCATCGTAAGTAAACTAAGCACGCTGTTGCGGGCGCGATGGGCAGATTACGCATTTTCTCGTAGTCATACTAAATACAGGCTCGAACTTTTATCAGATTTTCTTTATCATGAATCTGAAATTCATTCAAAGTTTGGTTTTATCCCTGACATAAAAATGTCACTGTCAGATCGGCCAACAACCAAAGAGCAAATGTATGCGTATGACGACGAAGAAGATACTTTGGAAAATTATCTGACAAATGATTATTCACAGTCAACTAAAAACTCTTTTGCTAAAAAAATTGCTCCTAAACCAGCGCCATCTATCATAATTCAGTCAAAGCTTTCTTGCAAATTTTGTCAAAAAGACAACCATGAATTAACTGAGTGCAAGGAGTTTCAGGTGCTGCATATTGATGATAGATGGCAGTGGGTTACTGAAAATAAATTTTGTAGGAAATGTTTGAAGAAAGGTTCGCATTTATACAAATTGTGTAAAGCTAATTGTGACGCACCTTCCTGTAGCCGTAAATTTAGCCACCATACTTTGCTTCATTCGCCGATGACGACGGATCTTTCTAACCATATTTCATTGAACCCGGATGGTGAATCCTTACCCGGGCACTCCAAAGCGTCTGACGCCGCTCAAGACCTGAGTGTTGATGACGTTGAGGTGGTCGCGCATACGAATACGACCTCTCAACAGCCATTTGGTGGCCGTCGTCCGTTGCTAAAGGTGATTCCCGTAACAGTAAGTGGTCCACTCGGTTCAGCAGATATTTATGCTCTTCTTGATGACGGATCAACAGCGACTATTATTGACTCAAAAGTGGCCGAAGAGATCGGCGCAGTAGGGCCTAAAGGTCATATTAGGGTAAATTGTATAGGAGGGCTTTTCAAGAATTCGGACGTTTCTTTTGTAAGTTTAAACATTAAAGGTAAACATGACGAAAAGTCCTTTAAAATATCTAATGTTCGCGCCATGTCGCAATTGAATTTAATTAATCGTCAATCGATTTTCTCGGATGATATATCTTGTTTTAGTTATCTTTCTGACTTAGTTAAAGAGCTGTGCTATGATCAGGCAAAGCCTTCGTTGATCATAGGAGTTGACAACTGGCATCTGACTATCCCTATTTCAGTACGTCATGGTTCTAAGTCTCAGCCAGTTGCCACTCGCACTCCTTTAGGCTGGGTTCTGTATGGATTTTCTTCCAGTAAAACAAAGCCAGTTGATTTTGTGAACCACTGTGTTTTAGAAGAAAGCGAATCCATAGAGACACTCATCAAAGAAAATTACAAATTGGACTCTATTGGCATTGAGAAAAAAGATTACCGCACGAAAAATGAAGCTCGCGCTTTGGAAATATTAGAAAGTACTACGCGTCGTCTTCCCGGAGGACGTTTCGAAACCGGTCTCCTCTGGCGGGATGGTTTAACAGATGTTCCAAATAATTTCGAAATAGCCTTGTCACGGTTTAAAAGCCTCGAGCGAAAATTTGAAAAGGAACCTGATTACGTGGAAGCCTATCGAATTAACATGCTGGCTACTATTGAAAAAGGTTACGCTGAAATTTGCACTGAGCCTCCAAAGGGTTTCGTTTGGTATTTGCCTCATTTTGGGGTCTTTCACCCACAGAAGCGTAAGTTAAGGATTGTCCATGACGCCGCAGCTAAGTTTCTGGGGATAAACTTTAACTCTATGCTTCTGTCAGGTCCCGACTTGTTACAAAACCTTGTCGCAATTTTGATGCGTTTTCGAGAGGGCTGTGTAGCGCTGAACGCGGACATTCGGGAAATGTTCCCTCAAATAAAAATTCGAGAGTTTGACCGCGATGCGCAGCGCTTCTTGTGGCGAAGTGAAACAACTTCCCCAATTAAAATATATAGGATGTCATCCATTGATATACAATAAACATAGATACACAAACGCCGCTCAAAAAACGGCATCGGCAAAGGAAGGCCATAATCTAACGTGTGGCCTTGGGTGGCCTTGCTTCTGCCTCAGTCGCTTAATGGCCGCGCACCGGCGCAAACGTCTGACTATTCATCTAGAATATTCGATACTATAGTGGCCAGCACATGCGGTTGGACACTCGCACTACGAAATTCACACCTACCGCTACGGAATACGCTCTCAAGGTCATAAAGTCCAGCCGCATGGGCTGGCTACTGTACATAATTTCTGCTAAAACGCCATCTAATGTCAAATAGAAATACTTCTTACAAAGAAAATACAGGACCGTATTAGGACAACAATAAAATTAACGCGGGTGATAGATAAAGCTTTTTGAAACTGATAATAATAGTAATATTCGTCACGGGAAATATGACTTAATGTAAGGGACAATTCCTAACTTTTCAGGAGAGCCAAAAAACGATTGCGTTTTTAAAAAAAGTGCTATATTTCTTATATTTGTAATGCTATTGAAATGATATCTATAGCAATTTTTCTTTAAATTTAAAGCTCTATAACACAAGTAAACGGAAATTGGAATAGCCCTTATAGTTTCTAAGATAGCCTGTCCCTTACGTTATTTTTATTTTTTTAAATGTCCGTTACATTACGTTTTTTTTTGGAAAATGAATAATGAGAATAATGTAAGTCTTAAGAGAACTTATGTGTATTAATGTAACAGACACTATATAATTAAGCGTAGAGTTACGCTATTTGATGCGATTATAGGAAAATGACACTTAAAGCAATGATATTAAAGTTTATTTTATGGTATTTGAAAAATTAACTGACAATATTCTCCTAGGATCTATTTACTTTTTCTACTTATAGTAGTGTATCATAAGGAAGTGTTAGATAATCTTTGTGGTATTCTTTGGGAATTGTTCCATCTTCACATAATTTTTTTAGGGCTTTATATTTTTGAAGAGAAATAAAAAGTCTGGTCGAATATAACTTATTAGAAGTTTCGTCAAATGATCTGCTTTCGTATCGAATTGATTTACCTTTTCCTACACCTTTTCCTTTAGTCTTGTTTGGTTTTTTACACTGTTTTTCTGCAAGCTTCAAAGTAATTTTGTATGTTTCTCCATCTTCTTTCATTGTATATTTTGCCTCCATTATATCCAAGTCCTGTTTTTTAAATGTAGCAACTCGAGATCTTTAATTTTCAAATCTTTGTTAGATACTGTTGCGGAAGTGAAAATTTCATTTGCTTTAATCTGCCAGTCTATAAAGTCACTGTGGTCTAAAACATTCACTTCATATGGATGAGGAGATTTTCTTGCAGTTAACATAAATGTAGGCCATTGTACGGGACTCCAAACGATAAGTTTTCGTACCTCCCTTTCGATAACACTGTGCATGCTATCTACTGGCATATAAGTATGGCCAGGCAACAGATAATTGATTTGTATCACTTCCAAATGTACAGCAGCTTCCAAAAAGTTCCTTAAGACAGATAAGATAACTTTGTTTTTGTTTTGTCCACTGCATGAATCGCATTCAACAATCATCAACTTTTTAAAAAAATATATGCAAACTAGTACCATTTCCGCACTGCCACGCTTGCCGTCGGCTTTCCCCCATGTATAACAGAAACCATTTTGTGTCCTCGATTCATACACTGTTAAGTTGTAAACAGTATATTTTCTGCTACAATATAATATCATACTTTCACCACGTGTATTTAAGACCTTTTGCAGATCGAAGCTAGCTGTTAAAATAGTCTTATTTGCTAGGTTTCTATGTATTTCACATCTTTTGTATGTAGCTTCTTTTTCTTCCTTATGAACTTTGTACTCTTCTAAATCTTTCAATGTTTTTT
>OX419593.1:5942667-6218971 GCA_948473455.1 Teleiodes luculella
TATATCACTAGTGTATGATGGATAGATATTGATAACCTTATATTGTTTGTTTTATGTACGAATGTAGCATTTCATATTGAAATTATAAATATTACACAAACATAGGATTTATTCCATCGTCGAAAACTTGAAAATCTATAAAAAAATTGAAACTGAAGACCGTTGCGGTTCAGATTTTGGTCAAGTCAAGTCAAGTGAAAGTCTTTAGAAATTATTCCAGAATTTATTCGATAACGTTTCGTTTCTTTTTCGGTAGCACCTATAGGGCGACATTAACGGAGGGTGGTAATAATTATTTTTTTACCATTCATACGACTTGGTTACAAAGGATGGTGGGCAAGATACACAGCTCCGCCAGTCATATACTAATTATAACTGAAAACACCTTCTAAAAATGAACATTTTTTATTATAACGCCGTGGTAAAATATCCGACAGTTTTTTCTTTAAATTGACCTATGCTTGTGTCGAATAGATTACGACTAATCAAGCTTCACCGGACACTCCGACAGATCATCACATAAAACTATATGTATACATACTTAATAAATAAAATATTTTTACTCGCTAGTTACCGTTTTTTTTATAATTATTAATAACTCTAATAATGTGAATCTTAATTATATATAATGGAGAAAAGGCTGGGCGACCATAAAATCCCCCGCACTCCCCCACATCGTCGTCGCGTCGACACCGTCACCGACATCATTGTCAGCTATCCTTTTTTTTGGCGTTTCTGGTCGCTGACAGCGCTGAGTCTGATTTAGAATGCGCCCACGATAAGGCCTTACCCCTAGCGCAAAATAGGCAACCGGACTTTGGGTTGCTGCGCCCATGTCATGTTCATTATATTATGGTTTTTGAGGCTGGCAAGACTCGAGGAAAACATCCACCGACCGGCTCTTTTCTTAGACTCAGTTATTATAGATAATAATAATAAAAAAATGAATTCGTTCGCGGTGTGTACAGGTTTCATCACGATGTCTCCCTTCACTGTAAGAGCGTCGAATAAACGTACATTTAAATTCGAAATTCGAAAATACATTGGTACGTGGCGTCCCCGCCGGCGCCACTAGGCCATCGACGCTCTTTGACGAAATATAATTATAAAATGTTTGTTTTATTTCTTGTAAAGTAACAATAAACAAAATATGTTTGTGCTTGTTTTAACTTCAAATAAATAGAGAACCTCGGGGCAGAATTTGATGCGCATTGGCACAAAGAAATATGAACATGATACCTTTCAAACTAAAGTAGTCGAATCTGTGGCGGAGGTGGGTGTGCCGCCCATACATTTTTGCCCACTATCCTTTTACATAAGAAAAACGAAGTTGAAGTACTTAAGCAAAACTTGGGCAAACATAAAATAAGGAAAACAAATAAACAGCTTGTTTAAACTAAGTTGGCCTTGCTTGTGAAATGCAAACTTAAGATGTTGCAAGTCTAGTGTGAACATAAATACTTAATATTTATGTGTACAGTCAAGATCAAATTAATTAAGCTGAACACTTTGGACTTTGCACCGTCCTTTTATTTATTGAACTAGCTTTCCGCCGCGGCTCCGCCCGAGTTAAAAGTTTTTCCCGCGGAAATGAGGCATTTTCCCACAGTAAAAGATACTCTATGTTACTCAGGGTGAATGTAGCGTTCTAATGGTGAAAGAATGTTTGAAATCGGCACAGTAGTTGTTGAGTTTATTCATTATAAACATACACACATACAAAAATACAAATCTATCATGGTCCAAGAAAACAAGGTCTGACCGTTGTCGAATGCGTGTTAATAGACAAGGATGATCAGCATGATGACGTAGGCTTGTGTCAAGTCACGTGGTCTAACGGTTAGACCTTGTTTTTTTGGACCATGAAATCTATTATATCCTCTATTATTATATTAGTATGATACGATGAAGTATGATAATTAGTCGCGTGTCTAACATGACCTGTTCCCGACTGTAGGTACCTACAGAATCTAGGCAATGTCGTTAACTATAAAACCGGAATATATACTTCTAACAATGTCAAGGTACAAGGTAAGTACCTACAACTATTCAATGTTTTACATCAGATTGTCAATGCCTTAATTTTTACACGAGATGCGTATTTGTAATGGATTAGGTATCACGTGTTTTAATGCGGTCACGCCAATAAACACACTAATCAGTTTGGTAGATTATTGTAAGACATCCTCAAGTCTATAATAAACCCATTTGACGTAGTAGCCAACAAAAGCCATAGATAATGAAAGTAATTGACTTCATTAATATTGTGATGATACTAGTGTTGCGCCCCGCGGCTCCGTCCGCGCTAACAGTTTTTCCCTTGGGAATGAGGGATTTTCCTTTTCCTAGGTATTTCCCGTGGTAAAATGTAAACTGTGTTATTCTGATTTATAACCTATTTTATTGTAATAAAATCCATTCTGTAGTTTTTGCGTGAATAAGTGACAAACATTCATCCATCGTCACAAACTTTCGCGTTTATAATACAAGTATAGTAGAATCGGGGATTCTAGTTATTACCTACACTCTTACTTAAATACATAGGTAGGTACGTCTTTTTCACACTTTTAGAAACAAAATGGGACGGGAAATCGTCAATTTAGTTTTGGAAACGTCGAACGTTTGTGATCACATTACTTTGGGGATCATGCGAAAAAAGCAACCGACAAATATTAAAAAAATACCCCACTTACCCCACATAAGCAGCAGTGTTCAGAACCTTCCGAACATAGTCGCATGTTTTATGTTGCATTGCCCCACAGTGGGGTAATCCGTACACTCCTTGGTGTTGGCCACCCAGCGATATGAAATTCAGAACAGGCGGCATTTTGTGACCACACTTCTGGATGGCGCCTCGTCTATAAATTTAAATAAACATTAAATTAACTAGTCCCAGCTCGCTACTGGTTAATTTACTATTCAATCTTCTAAATAGTTTAAAACATAATTTAATCTTGCTTAAGTTAACAAGTTAGGACAGACTGTCCATTACTGTTAATTCATTACCAGGGAATTATCATAAGATATTCTTTTTGTAACAAAGACACAACAATGGTGAATTGGTTCAAAGTTGTTCCCAACAAATTAAAAGCAATTTTTTTTATTACTGTAATAAGTTTCTAACAAAAGTAGTTACTTACAAAAATTGGCTGCCCTGTGAGAAGCCAATAGCATGGAAGCCATTTTGTAAGTTAGGGTCGTTAGCCAGGACTTTGCAGACATAGTTGATTTGGTCACGAGGAGGCATGAAGTACGCTGACTCGTAATCCTCAACTATGCTATTGCCAAGTCTGAGAGATAGCACATAGATTCCTGGGATAATTTCTTCCAGCCAGCGCTTGAAGGAACCCAGGCTGAATGAAAAGCAGCATGTGTCACCTGAATTTTAATAAATAACATAAATGATAATAATATTGAAAATTCAAGGCCAAAAAGAGTTCATGTATAATAAATAAATGTCTTTACAATTTGGACAGTTATCTAATTTTGTTTAAAATCTTGAATTATATTTAACTGTCTTTGGGGTAAAAAATTAACAAAAACAATATCTCATCCTCCTACAGTAGAAACCTACTAAAACTAATAAAAAGAATAGGTACCTACTTAAAACATTTTTCTCTTAATGTGACATTCACAACATAATACATGGTTTATCATTATAATCAGTATGTACGTACAGTCCATAATGTTTACTAAATCCTTTAGGGATTGTCAAGGTTCTTTGTGTTTAAACTATCATCAATAAGTATGCAACTGTATGACAAACAAACTAATACAGTGACACAAGGACAAAGAAGCCATAATTACACACACTAAGATGAACACTTTAGTTTTAGCACCATTTTTATGTCCATTGAATAAAGGAGAGAAATTGCAGTGCATGAGTACAACTTACCTATTTGTTAGATTGCATGCTGAGCTGAATGCTTAAGAAATAAAAAAAATAGATATTTTTTTATAAACTTACATTTATATGCAATTAATAAAATAATATTTTTATAGACCACACATATCACCTATGAGTATTTTATTGTTTTTTTCTATATCTATAATTAAATTGCAGCTTGCAAATCAATAATATGGTTGTAAAAAACAAAACAATTGGAAGTAGGAACCTATTCATGGATCAATAGGAAGATTTAATTGAAGGTTTTTAATTAGATGAATTACCTACAGCATTGATTTGATTTTTATGATTGATAATCAAATCAAAGTATAAAATGTAGTAGAAAATGAGAACTAAATTCTAAATTTCATTTTCCAAGCTTACATACCCATTCCATGCCACAAAACGATTGGTGTCGGGTTTTCAGAAGCAAATATCTCCTTTTTTATAGGTGTAGTAGTGAGGTCTTCCCAAGACGGTGTACTGGGTTCTGCCACGACCAGCTTTATAGCCAATAAAACTATCAGCAATATCTTCATTGTTGTGAGAACTTGCAAACAGCACCACACGACCGAAAGTTCACAACGCAAAAACACAATGAACCTGGTTTATTTATAAACGGTGTTAACAACCACGAAACGGTTATTGTTTTGTAGAGTAATATTTTTTCGTTTCTTTACAAGTTTCGGACAATAGGTACCTATTATTATTTTATTTTGTTCTCCACTTTGTGTGTTTATATTTATTATTTGTATGTATTCCCAAACAAAACACAAAAAAGTTGCAAAAACTGAACTGTCACTGTCAGTGTCACCGTTTGGCGTTTGCCGTTTTTTTTTTTAAATTTATGGCACTAGTTATACTTTGTGCCAGTGTCAAGTAAAGGTAGGGAAACTATTTGAAAATTATCGAAAAGTTAAACAAATCAAAGGAAAGTGAGGTAAATGATTAAGAAATAAATACATTACATACGTTATATTTTTATATTGTTAAACAAAATAAAAGATGATAATACATTACAATATAATAAAGGATACAATAATAGACATGATAATCGGGTAGGAAAAGCGACATGGAGAGACTGGAGGGAACGTAACAGGTAGGAACGGTTATACAACGGCGTTTGCCGTTTAAGGTAAGACCGCACTAGGCGTAACTGAACTGCAGCGGAACTGCGCGACACGCACGACGCGTCATTTTTGGGTATACCGCACTTGAACTGCAGCGGCGCTACAAAAATATATTCAGTATCTAGGCAACCTCTGCTCTGAGCAAAATGAAAGTTGTTTTTTTTCTGGAAGTATTCATATAATTTTCATGCTGGACGTCATATATTACAATTAATTTTTCCTCGTCCATGGACATTTTAACTGATTATAGCGCTTCCAACTAGCTGACTGACTATGAAAATGAAGTTTGTCAAACCGCACTGCGCGGCAACGGAACTACACGTCGCGACGTCGCGACACTTTTGGTCAGTTGATTAACTTTGCCGCGCAGTTCAGTTGCAGTGCAGTTCAGTTGCCGTGTAGTGCGTGTTGTCTCATATAATTTCATACAAAGAATATTTTGACGCGTCGTGTCGCGCAGTTCCGCTGCAGTTCAGTTACGCCTAGTGCGGTCTTACCTTTACAAAAAAAGGCGCGCGCTGTAAGATAGAGCTATCAATAAAATCTAGGGACGACACTAGCGCCACACCTAGCTGACTCTCGGACGGAACTAATATTATAGAATTATGCTTTTTTTCCACTACAATATTCATGGGAGAAGAGCGATCTTCTAGCAACACAACTGTCTACTGATCGTACTTAAATACATCTTCAAAAGGCGTTCGTTAGCCATTATTTGCTGTTCTCATTGAAGCGGTTTTGAATTCGTGAATTAAGTTCACTCATCGCTTAATTAAGATTTAAGACACTTTAATGACTGTGTTATTTCTATGAAACTAGGTTAATTCATTCATTCCAAGTAGTTAATCACATCATATCGTCAAGATAAAAAACTATCACTAATTCACAGATGGCGCTAGTAACATGTACAATAGTTTGTCATCTGTGGCATTAGCAGAGCTACTCGTTCATAAAAGATATGTTAGATGGCGCTAGTACACAATAAATTTTAAATTCGAGGAAACGACTTTGGATAAATAAACGAACTCATTTACAAAATTCATCAAAGGCACTTTATAGTATATTATACACCGTGAAATTGAACTGGTTGTTTATCCGCAACATAGTGATAGTACTGTACTAATGAGACTAAACAACTTTCCATAGGTTTGTTACACCCGCGGCTCGTCTAGCTCCTGAACGAGCCTGCGGGGCAACTACGTTTAAGATGAAGATGTAAGAAGATGCACAAATAATAAGAATAATATGTCCACAATAGCACACACTTTAATCACGTAGGTACATACTAATATTATATTTACTAAATAATCACATTTTAGGAAATGGCCACGTAGTTCGTGGCCAGGGGTTAAAGTAGGAATGAATAATAAAAAATGGATGATTGACGGATGATTTTGAATGAATCCCAAAATTAAATATAATTGTATTTAGACGAAAATGGTAAATGAGATGAGAAATGAAGTAGAAAACGTGGCAACGAGGTAGCACGCAATGCACCTCGTTACAGGTTGAATTGAAATTACTTGAAATATTAATACTGATTAGCAACTGATAAGAGAATTCAAATTCATCTAGTAGGCGGTGACGTGACTGAAGTTGAAAATTGTTTTAGAGATTTCAACTTTATGTTCCTTAAGGAAAGTTATTTAGTTTCACGAGTAGGCACTACCACTATGTTGCGAATAAACAACCAGTTCAATTTCACGGTTTAAGTATATGATTACTGCTTTTGTTATTTATAACTTGTTATCATCAAATCACTGTCTATCTACTTATGTAGGTACATAAATAAATTGACCTTTCATGTTAACCTGTCCACTAATGTATGGTTAGATAAAATATTCAAGAGAAATCAGAGGATATACTTAAATAAAAAACAATATAACAGTTTTTTCTTACTTTAATCAATTCGAAAATGAATCTTGTTACCTATATATGACTAACACACACTAAAAATATATAACTTAAAGTTTCAAATCATACCAAGCTGATGTTCAGATACTTAGGTACATTAGGTCTATTAAGACAAAATTAAATACGACCTAGGTCAGCTAGTTGGGCACTAACTTACTACACACTAAACAGTGACTACTGTTAAATAAATCGGGACCGTTTTTTTTAATGACTTCTATTTCATCACATCAAATTTTTTTAAATTACAGCTATGAGTTTCTGTACTGATAGTGCTAACTATACATATTTTATAATGATTAGTTTTCTGTTTCTGTGTACCTACTGATAATTGTTAAGTACCTACTTACCTACAATCCAGTTATTGTGACTTTTTATGACAAAAGCACAAAACTGGAATCATTCAGAATACATGACATGTCATATTGAAGTTAGTTCTTTCATAGCAATAGGAACCAAGTGATTAAATGTTTTTAAGTTCATAAATTACACCCGTTAATCACACTTTGTTGTAGAATGTAGTAAGTTAGGTAACCCTTGGGAGGATAACCTTAAGGGGCCTACGAAAAGTGAAGGTTTTCCGCAAATTTCCACCTATACTACAGCGAGATATAATAAATAAAGTTAATGGCTTCTATATACTTATTCTACAGAACAGCGTCTCGATCCTTGCCGTTCTAGATTTTTGAAATATTGATTATTTTTCGAGTTATTATTTTTTAAAGAATGGCGGCGCTACTTATATCCAGTAGGCCCCTTAAATACCAAATTTAGATTTGATTAAAATAAAAGTCTGTCAAAAAAGCTATTTCAACCAAATAGGTACCTACACTTTCCATATTAAATTAAAAATTGTTGAGTTTAGGGTCTTCTTACCGTGAAATTTAAATGGTAGTAGGTAGGTACTCATCAAACTAAACAACTTTCCCTAAAGAACAAGGTTCAAATATCAAAATATTTTTTAACTTTTCACATAAACTTCAGTCATTTCACCGCCCACTTACTTAGATAACCAGTTAAATTTCAATTTTGAGATTTCAACCTATGTTCCTTAGGGGAAATTGTTCAGTTTTATGAGTGTGTTTTGTTTGTTGGTGGTAGTTAAAACATAATTTAAAAAAGGAATAAATATAAAAGTTTCTAAGAAGAATGGGACTTAAAATAGAGAAAAATATAAATTAAATTAACGAAAAGTATGTTTTGTCTATCAAAATTGAATGCTGTCTATTTCAATTTCGCTTTAAAAATAAAAATAAAACAGTGACATTTCATAGACAAACGACTATTAAGCATGGACTTAGTACGAGTAACAGAGTTACACTATTAAGTGACTTAGACGTTTTATGGCTCATCAAAATCACCAAAACCTTAAACATAATAGTCGATACATAAAAACATACAATTTATTTTGTTAGAACAATACCTTAATACTAAAATTATCGTTTATTCTACCTCAATCACAGTCTCATGGAAATCACTATAGTCTATATTTATAGTCCAATATTTAAAACAACCATCGCCCTCGGAGATCTAATTTGGTGAAACGAAATGGTCCATCATAAACATTTCTTGATCAGTCAACGACTTGTGTCTCATCTAGTGACCAACTAGATTGTACAGCCTCAATTCTTAAATAATCAGATCATTCATTACAGAATTCTCATGGAATCTGTGTGTTTCAAGATGTTTTGTTCTATCCTCCTCAGTTTGATGGGCGATTCGAAGTCGCTGGAATCTGTAGATTCGTATCTTCCTCTGTAGGCGCTGATTCTCTTGGCTCTTGTGTCTGAGTCGTACATTAACGTTTGCGTACTTCCTTTGCGGGATCGGAAGGGTATTCTGTAGGGCGTGCTGTAATGGACGTCGGACATGGATCGGATGTGTCGCCGGACCTTCGACTCCTTGGTTAGGCGGGACATCATGAGACCACGTTCTGCTTTTGCTTCTTCTACGGATCTGGAAATAATGAAAAAAGGATTTATGAGTAAAATCTTATGTTATAAAAATAGTATCGGCTTGAAATTTTCTAATTTTACCTTTATAAGGCTTCCGAAAATCTATCAAACAAGGTTTCTATATTATTTAATTTTATAAATTTATTGCTGTTAAGTTAACAATATTGTACCTAATTTATGGACAAGTCTAATGTCCAGATTAATAAACATATCGATCGCTTATCAATAGACTAGACTTTAGACTGCATGTATAAATTAATGACTAGGTATATATATATTTATTTATGAAATCCAGAAAAGTAAAAAAAATACCGTGTATTTTTCCTTCCATTGTAAATGATTGTAATTTGAGAGCCATTAAGATAAGAGTTTTATCTTGACCTAGCTAATTTTAAGACCGTTTTAAACTTTACGGTTCTAACTATCTACTAATGAAGTATGTTGAGGTAAATAGTAAATACAATTTTTACAAACTACTTGTAGTCTTTATCAAACGAGATTATTAATGCCAATAATCCATAACAGTCGATGAGCTAATATTTTCTTAGAAAAACAGCTCGGTCGATAAAATTATTGACGATATCGAGTCAGTCTACATGTGCAGTAATAAATCTAAATGTGTATTTGATTTAATCTTAACGACTCTATAAAGTATTGCTATGCTCCTTGAACAGCATATTAGACAAATTCGAGAGACAATGTTGCGGTGCGAGGTCTATTTTTGCAACTTATAGTAACCCAGGTTATTATAATACATAGGCTACTTATCAGTAGCGAGAATTTAGGCTAACCAGTACATTTATACTCCCCTTCTTTAGAACATAATATATTATGTAGGTACTTTTTTACAAATGTCTTGAAACATCAGAAAGTTAGTTAAAATTTCAACAGACAAACGAAAAAAATTATACTCATGATATTTCACTACACCCGAGCACCCCACGTGAGTCTGGTAATTTTCTTTTGTACTCCTCCCCCCTTCTTTCCGGGTTACACCCCGAGGTTACTATTCCACAAGGCCACCTTCTCGGAGGTTACCGATTTTCTAATTATTTGTATTAACAAAATAAAAACACCATCGGTAACCTCCGGGAAGTTGCCTTCGGGAAATGGTAACCTCGGGGTGTAACCCCTGATTTCGAGCTTTATGTAGGTACGAGTACATAAAATACTAGCTATTATTTATCCAGCTATCTATCTTTGTTACCTATCTACGTCACAGTTTCATTGCCCTTAGCTAAATGCCGGCAGCGAATAGAATTAGTTGAATATTTATTAGGTAAATAAGTTGAACACGTGTCATGTTTGGTATCTGATATTGATTGATCCACAGTGCGTAGGTATAAGTAAATATAAGAACCGACAAGAACATAATATATGAATTCTTGAAGTACAGTAAAATTAATAAAAGTCGGTAACTACTCTACTCTTCTGTTCCTCCATTTGCTAGATTAAGAAAACATAATATAAATGTTTTATACTTAGTTAATTCTTTTTAAGTCCGGTGAAGCTTGATTGGTCGTACCTTTTCGACACAAGCATAAGTGAATTTAAAAAATCTAACAAAACACCTTCTAGATATTCGCCGTTTAAGATTTTTTTATTTTGATTATTTTTCGAGTTATTGTTTTTTTAAATGGGGGGGCGCCACTTAGCACCTGTAGTCGCCATAACTGTACTTCATTGTAAATCCATTGGTATTGGTTGGTACACATTTCATTTCTGTCGATTCTAGGTTTTTAATTTGGCCATCTTTTTTATCCGAACATCAATTACAACCGAAACACCCATACAAATATTTATATACCTACACGAAATTAATTGTTTCAATATAAATGACCATGGTAGTAGAATCTATCTGATAACAACAGTCTAGGTATTAGAACGAACCTAGCTATTTATTAAAGTTATGCAAGCGGAAAGCAACAACTACTATAGGTAGTCGGTACCTAACAACATCAATGTCACAGCACTGAACAAAACGATTAATTCCGATGCAATCTAAAAGCAATTATTCCTGAACTTTGTGTAGAATTTCAGGATCAATATACACTGAAGGTTGCTAATTATTTCCTTGGCCATGGATGCATCTACAGTGCACGCGATTGCATAAATCATTATGTCTTTTGTTAAATTATGATAATAATAATATTTTCGTGGTTTATGAGTTGAACTACTCACTAAAAATATGTAGGTTTATTTTTTTTACATACGGGGCCGTTTTATTATTACGTAAGCATATTTACTACATATTTTATTAGTTTGGATCTTTCGACCTGTTAGATTAGGATCTAAATTTGATTCGCAGGTGTTTGCGGGTTTCCTCACCATTGTTCCTCACGATGTTTTCCTGTACCATTAGAGCGTTCATTCGACGTTCGATCGAATAAACGTTAAAACGGTAAATAAATTCGAAGATCGAAAACAAGGTTGGCTTGAACCTGCGAACTTCTGAATGGAAGTCATCGGCCCTAGACCAAGTGCCGCCGACGCTCTCAAATATATGAAAATGTACCTACGAACATTATTTAATTAGTATGAAAACGTACAGTACAGGTAGGTATAAAACGATCAATGATATCTAGAAGACAGATTTACAGCGACAATAATAAATTAGTTCTTGAAGTCGGATCGCTACGTAATTGGGCAGGTTTCTTTATTGGATAACGACACTATTACCCTTGTATCAGTTAGACAAAGCAATGCAATTATTGTTTCTTGAAATACTATTACTCCTAGGTTTTATTAAATTCAATTTAATTTATTTGCTTTGTTGAAAAGAATAGTTCGATCGATCGTGTAGACACGACAATAGAGTTATCCAGAAGATTTCTCTATGTCCATAAAGGTGCGGTATAGGCTAAACCTAAAAAATGTTGGTGGAAAAATGTTAAATTAACTCCAATTAATATAGAGAAAAATTGAATTTTAAGAAGATAAGATAAGGATTTAAAGAAATGTACATTAGATTCTATGCCATTCTATGGCAAATAGAAGAAGTCTCCTAGATATCCAAAATTCGGTGTTGAATTGTAAAAATATCACTAAATCACTTTTTTTACACAATTTTCTATTTGTGTAGCCATACAAAGTAAGTAACTCATAATAATAATGGCCAAATTACCAAAAAAAATGTATTATGCGCCTATTGCCAAAATGTACCTTTTTATCCCAAGTTAAAAAATTATAGAGAATGAAGTTATATTTCAAAGATCTTGAAACTAATTATGAAGTTATCCATAGATATTAACATTATAAGTTTACATGTAACTACTAACTCATATGTCCTTTCAAACATGAAGCCCAATTTTAATTAGGTTATGTACTGCTAAGTATTTTTTAATGACTATAAACAGGTCTATAGCCAGATCTACATGTTTATAACTAAAATTACCAAACTAGTACGTAACAATGACTAGACCAAAAGATTTGTGACGAATGGGAGTTTCCTTTGCGCTATTATTTGCATTGTTTGATAAGTTTATTTTATTAACTATAATAAAGACAGACTTTGCTTTCCTCTTAATTTATTTGTGTTTATTATGTTGACTTATTTATCTATCTTACGCTGTTGATTCTTTAGTGACATTAATGACACTGACTACTCTAACGAAATCATTATGTAAGTAGTATTGTTTAATAATAATAAATAGATAAATAATAATTTTTTTTTCCCTAATACAAAAGTAGCTATTTAAAAATAAAATATTTGTTACATTGACTGCAATGGGAAACAAAGAGTCCAAACTAGGCAGAGCCCATATACTATGATAATGGAACTCCTAGTCTCCACCTCCCAATCATGGTAGGTACAGTAAAATAGAAAACCTGAAGGGATCAGATATTTAAGTTATAAATAAAGCAACAATAATGATAAAGTATGTATTAATTAAAGTATGTAGGTGAGAGTGTGTGTGTGTTCGTGTGTAGATACTGTGACTAAACAGATTTGGTTGAATCATTAGGTTAATGACTGCAATTAATACAGCTCTAATAAAACAAAATAAGATCATGATGACAATTAAATACCAAAGATTTACAGTACAATAAAAATACAACCAATCCAACCATGGACAGCTTACTTATTATTAATTTTGACATCGAAAAATAGTTTTTGTACAATCTTACTTCAAATAAAACTATTTCACTTTGACTTTGTCTAATGTTCCACCATAGCCTGTAATACCAAAATCGAAATCTAATAACACTTGGTATTGTTTTTTTTGTTTTTTTTATTGAAGTACTGTTGTTTTACTTTACGTCGAAAGTTTTAAACTAGGGACAGTTGGGGGGTCAATGGGACAAGGGGCACAGTAAAACACTGTTCCCGAAAAAAAATTAAACATATACAATACAACGTGTTAATCAAACAACGCAAAACCCCTCGGTAATAAATAACTCAGCTCATGAAACTGAACAACTTTTATGAACTTTTGTTCTGCAAGATTTCTGAAATCCCATTTTTATTTTACTTTTCACACAAGTTGACTGCTTAACACCCGACTGGTTTAGAGTTATTTGATTAACAAATATTCATAAATCAATAATTTTATACCGTGCGTGCAGTATTATACTTCAGGCTTTGTTGGCTTTGTCTTGGCCTGCTGTCCAAATTATGATGGATTCTAGCGTAGCGGTCCTATTCCCAACCCCCCAGCTGGTAACAAATGGAATCAGGCGCAGACACACCTTATGACGTCATTCTATCTTTAGCTCTCTCTGATATCGGCTCGCCAGTTCAAGGCGAGGTCACGGCTAAGGTGAAACATAAATCGTTGAAGTTCAGTCGTATTCATAAACAAAAATTCCCAATTATAGTCATTAGCGTTGTAGTGATAAGCGAGGCATGTATGTAGGAACTAACAATGCGTGCGTACAGACACGAAATGCTTGAAATATTTAACTTTTTGGGCTCTGACGTAGGTAGAAGTTGTTGAATCTTGTACCCCGCAAAAGCATTTTTTATAGGAAGTGCCTACTAGTACAGAAATCTTTGAAAAATAAAATGTTCTTGACATATGAGCTAAAATTGAATTTTCAGTGTTCAATGTTTAGGAATTTTTTTTAACATACTTTATATGCCGTATGGTTTCCACCTCTTTCTATAAGGCAACCATATTATTACCATACCATATATAAAGGTGACCAAAACCCCTCCTCGCTCCGGCCACATTGGCAACTGATATTCGCAACCAGTAGCCAAAGAAGAAAAGATGTTCTTGTTACTCCCCAAGACAGTGGCTGCGTTGAACAGAGTACAGTGGAGACATGAGTACCTATTTCAAAATCCCTTTTTTTTTTTATTGACCTATGCTTGTGTCGAAAAGGTACGACCAATCAAGCTTCACCGGACTTGTTTGAAAATCCCCTTTAACATGCCCGGTCCACGCGTGACAGACATAATTTTGTCAGGCGTATTCTCTTATCCTATTGGAGGATATTTCAATATGGCGGGTTTAAATATGCGATAAACTTTTGTCATAGCATTGCATGTTACGGGTGCAGATGGACCCACTAGCGGTAGAACCAACCGTCCGAAAAGAAATTATTTAATTCTGTGTGAGTGAGTACATGCATGTATGGATATTACAAGTACAAGTAAAGTGTGCTTTAATTAGCCTGAAGAATGTTCTCATTATCTATCACCCACGTGCTGTTTGGATCTGCGTTTCGTTTCACGCGCATTCTTACACGTTATAACATTATTTTGACGCCTCGTTCTATTAGCAAGTTTGTTATATTATTATGTACTTAAATCTGCGTACACGTGTGGCAAGGCAGTAAATGAAGGAAGTTATTATGTAAACAAATTGTAGTACTTATATTATTTTGTATTAATGTAGAATTAATTATAAACATTGTATGTATAATGTCATGGATTTCGTACGGAGATCAGTACAGATAGATGTTAATTTACTTCAAAGGAAGAATTTAATTATTATTTTTTCTAAAAGCTCCAGCAAAGAATAAAACCGATTATAAGTATTCAAATAATTTCAATGTAATTATTTACGGGAATTAATAATAACAAGACGTTTAATTAATCAATATTAACAAATCCCATTAAAAGACACCCAAAAGAACCCAAGAATAAATAGGAAAGAGGCTCATTCAGCTAATATCCTGATTTTCATTTAGATTACGGAATTAAAAAAGGTACCGTTCCATACATAACAAGACTTAAGAGCTACTTTTGAAATATTTCACCGTTACCTGCTATAAGTATTGGGCACTCACAACAAACAAAAGCTATAATCTCAATTTTAATCATACTAAACCTATAATTTATTCTAAAAGCTTTATAGGTATCTACCGACATACCGAAATAAAATCGATAATACTTAAATAAAACTGTTGTTAAAGCCATGTATTCGTAGGTAAATATTTGATTAGGTAAAGTACATACCCACATATGTATTTTTTGTATTATTTATTCAGTTATTTCAATTTATTTAGACCTTGCCTTTTATTTCAGAAGATTGTGTGTGAGTCGTCCCCATAATTTAAATCGTAATGACTTTCACAGCGAACATTACTAAATTCTTAAAAAGAAAATTACCTACCTAGCCAGAATGATTTTTTGAGTAAATGTAGAAAATAAAATTCAAAATTCAAAATGTGTTTATTCGAAGTCAAATTTAACATTATCACTATAATATTGTGTGCTAAAATTTAAATATGTTACTGTTTTATGTAAATGAGTTTAAATATAGAATCTTGCTCTAGATAAACAATGAAATAAAATTTGTGAGCAGGTACCAAATGGTCACTCACTTCCATTTATACGAGTGTTGGATTATTAGCGCTTGGCAGGCCACCAAAATTAACCCAGCGATGATGGTCCAACAACAACGGTACAATGGCTTGATTATAAAATGTAGTGTTACGTTCGTGAGTATCACTCACTTGTGCAACTTATCTTTGTGCAAAAATAAAAATATTTTTTTCAGGTAAATACAATATGCACAGAAGCCAGCACACGCAGTTGGACAATCGCACTACGAAATTCACCCCTACCGCTAAACTAAGCCAGAATTGAGATACGAAATTAAAATTAAAAGTGTAAAAATATAATAATATCAAATAAAGTCTATGTACATTTAACTCACAGGTGGTCCAATAAAGTATTTAAACAAACAAGACGGGAGTCTTAATAAACACAACAAAATTTGTGGTCGTCACTTTTTAAATCTAATCTTGTGATGATGTAATAAAAAGGAATAATAAAAAGAACTGTCAGGTAATAATAATTATTAACAAAACTCATATTGACTCCAGTTACTTGATGAATGTGAGCGATTTGTTTACATTATAAGACTTCCACAGGTTCCACACCCCACACTAAAAGCTAAGGTGGTTTTAGTTTCAACCCTGTGACTTACTAAAACGATTCTCACCCCGCCCTGTTAGGGAAATGAGTGTCTGTATACACCGCGTTTAACTGCTTGTATATCCGCAACATAGTGGTAATACTGATGAAACTAAACAACTTTCCTAAAGGAACATAGGCTGAAAACTCAAAAATAATATTCAACTTTTCTAAAAACTTCAGTCACGTGAGCCACTTTGTATGACACTATGTTGCGGATAAACCACCAGTTAAACACGGTGTATGTATTGTGTCTTTAAGTAAGACCTCCAACCGAACTTACTATTTTAGATTATATATATATATAGTGTATATAGGTATGTTTTAATTTTATTTTAAATTATTTTTTATTAATTCTGCGATTGAAACAAAACAATCATGCTGCACCGGCAGCTGTGATCACTGAATGAGCCAAATTGATGTTCTGGCCTCGAAATGGTGCAAATTCAGTCGCTATACAAAGTCGATCGCCTACGTATAACTATTGTTTACTATTTCTGTTATGAAAAGATATATAAGATACAATTGAAGTATTACATTTAAAACGTAGGTATAAACCACAAACTTTTTTTTGTTATCTTCTGGTTTATCTCCACATAGTAGACTAATAAATAACATAGTGATTTTAATATTATATCTGGTCGTTTAGTCACCGATAACTTTTATCCAATAACCTCTGCTCATATACCTAAATAAATTCCTTTACAAAAATATTTACCGTTCCATGTTTTCGCTGTAAAAATTTGCAAATAAATCACTATCACTACTTAATATAAAACAAAGTCGCTTTTTCTGTCCCTATGTCCCTATGTCCCTATGTATGCTTAAATGTTTAAAACTACGCAACGGATTTTGATGCGGTTTTTTTTAGTAGATAGAGTGATTCAAGAGGAAGGTTTATATGTATAATACATGCATAATATACTTAAGGATAACCCACAATAACCATTTTCCCGTGCGGAGCCGGGGCGGGTCGCTAGTATATAATAATACATAGTCATACCCGAGTAATTTTGTTTTTTTAGCGAATTTCTGACTCAGAATGAATGTTTTGATACTTCACGTTATACAATAAAGCATAACTATTTATTATGATTAAATTATTTGCGTGTAATATCACTTTGATATTAATTTAATAATACAATGAACGTAAAATTGTATGTGAGCCTTATCTAGTTGGCGTATGACCCAACTGAGCTAAACAGATACCTAACTACAGAATTTAGTAAAAATACTTTATTAAGTTTAGAAGAGCTTTAATTATAGAACAAGTAAAAATAAAGATCTAACTTTGTAGGTAACAATTTGTTGATCGGTAAGTTATTTTGCATAATAGGTATGATGTGATGTTTATTATAGTTTTAAAATATTTAGTTACTGGATTGTTTAAAATTAGTTACTGTTAAACCTCTGTACAGTACCTATATTCAGTATGTAAAATAAATACCTACTTATTAGTATTATGTGGTTAACAGTGCTAATTCATTAATAGTATATTAATTAGAAAAATGTAGGGCGCTTAATTATTTATTTTTGCAAATCAACTATAGAATACATTATGATACCCACCGTTCTTGAATTTAAATAAATGAAGAAAAAATTCTGTTGGTATGTTAATTTAATTTAAAATAAGAACCATCAGAACTGGTTTGATTTTCCTTTATCTTGTGGTTTGCGATTTTACAAGCAGGGATTTCCTCTTTGAGAGGACAACCGTTGTATATTTTTTATAATGAGGATTATTCATAAGACAAGTTTGGTCGTGCCGTTCACTTTTTACTGATCATCAACAAATATAAAGCCACTAAAGCATTGTTACCAAAAAATTTCAACCGCCGAAAAATCTGAAGAGCAACAATTGTTGCGCTTTAAAACCAAAACTACTGAACAGATTTTGATGAAACTTGGTGCAGAGATAGAATACACCTTGAGAAATAGTATACTACCTATGCTACGTTTTACAGCGGTGCAGTACATTATAAGGAAAATCTACATTTAATCTACATTCCCTGTGTTCTTACCTTTCACGTTCTTCTTTTTTTCCAATTTTATAGTGTCTCAAATTCGAAATATAACCATTCCATTAAAAAATATTATTAAAATCGGAAAAATCTGTATAAATTAAGGCGTGATCATACATTAAAAAAATATACCCGTCGAATTGAGTACCACTTGCGATTTAAGTCGGTCAAAAAATATTTACTAAGCATAGGAAGATCAACACACACTACAATGTAACAGACATTTTTCGAAGAAATCTAAGGATGTACATTATAATTTGAATCAAAAGGTTAAATACAAAATACGTTCATGATACAAAAGGTAAATACTAGGGACTACTATTCGGTATTTTTAAGCCCCGACGAAAAAGAGGGGGTGTTTTAAGTTTGACGTGTGTGTCTATCTGTCTGTCTGTGGCATTGTAGCTCCTAAATGGATGCGCCGATTTTGATCTAGATTTTTTGTTTGCAAGGTGTCATGAACGAGAGTGTTCTTAGCTTTGATCTAAGAAAATATCTTCAGCCATTTGAAAATTATTAGTCTTTTTTATAGGATCAAGTAACGGTTTTGCGGCGAGGGTTTAAAAATAATAATAATTATAATTATGTGGTAATACTTTCTATAGCATAGAGGTATTTTAGGCGGATTATAATAATATTTAAATATTAAGTAAGGTAATAGCTGAAGTAATAAAATAAAATACTAATTGCCTATTATGAATAGATGTGGTTACAAAAACAAGTTAACAAACAATACAATTCATTACGTTTCAATTTGGTTTTCTTCGAATCGAACATACAATATCAAAGTCCATGTTTTTATACTACTACAGCAAAATCATGTTACATCTTCAAATTGGACTTTAAACTGTAAACAAATTGTCTATCTATACATTTATTTATATTTAGCTAAATATAGAAAAAAAAACAATATCAAAGTCCAAGAGCAAACAATCGATCTATTATTATTAGTCGTGTCACTTTCAGGTATTACGATCACGCATGCAAAGAGATGATCTATCATGCACAACGACATGACTACCTATAGATAGAAATTTTAGGAGTCGTCGTGACGATAATGGGCTCAATTAGAAATAGAAATAGAAATAGAAACATTTATTTGCAGGACATCACAACACAGAAAACAATAAATAAAGACAAATAAATAACTGCTTGACAAAAATATAAAACAAAACACGACAAAACAAACAATTCCAACATGGCCGCTAAAATCTCTAAATTTAAGTTTTTGGTCTTTTTCATTCTTATGGGAATCGAAAAGGATGGGAGATGAATGAATCTAATTTTGAATGAATGATATTTAAAAAAGAGCGCAGCTCTCTGTCAAATTCAGCTTAATTTTATGTGGGATATTTTCACAATGCGAACTACGCGTAAAATCGATATTTGACGTATCTTTTAAGTTGACTGTCACATATGGTTTTTAAATTTCAATTAGAGCGTAATGTAATACGTAGTTTCGGGCCCATTGTCATGAAAAATGCAAGCACAATCGCTAACAGACAATCCTGTATTTTAGTTTTTAATATTTCACGTTAAATAATATCGTTAACAGTCCATGATATGTCCCCGACGAGGGGCTCGAGCCTATCCTGAAGCAGGGAGAGGCTTTAGTCGACCACGCTGGCCCAGTGCGGGTTAGTCAACTTCACGCACAACCTTTGAATCACAATCTTACTGGTGTCTTTACGATGCTTTCCTTCACTCTAGAGCGTTGAATAAATGTAGTACATACTAAGAATTCGAAAATTAAAACTGTAGAGGTCAAAAACCTGTACAAAGAAAAAAAAATGCTGAAAACCTAGTCAGGGGGATGTAAGAAGTGATTTAAAACATATCCATGTTTTTCAATTTTTTTTTCTCTGTCTGTTTGTACGGCCTAATCTCCAAAAATGTTAGATCGATTTAAATGAAATGCCTTATATCCCCGGTCAACATCTTAGATAGTTTTTACCGCGAAAAAATGTCTCATTCAAGGCACGGAAAAATCAAAATACTCGTGCGAGTACAACGCGTGCGTAGCCGCGAGCGGACAGCTATAATGAAATATTATAACGACCCTATCCAGTTGGCTACCTACGCTCTTTAATAATAAATAACATAACTATTGTAATAAAATTATAATGATATTTAATTTATGACCATGACAGCTAAGTAACCAGGCATTATAGCGTGCGATAATAAATAGTGAAATTAAACTATTACATGGCACGAAGGCTACACAGTTTTCACTGTCCGTTATTTTCCATCCAGTCATTCTTTAGATACTTTTTTCCATTTATTGCTAAATTCATAAACTTATGTGTGACATTTGGCCCTAAACTGGGCAGAGATTTTACAAAATGGGCCTTTTGTTGACTTCTGATGATAATCCTAAAGTATAAACGAAACAAATTAGGTACTATTAGAAGCGTGAGTCTGTGAGTTACATATTCCCCACTGACTTGATTTCTCGATAAGAAGGTGTACAGTTTTGAAATAGGTATTAACTAGCGAATTTTGTAATTTTCTGATGATACTATAAATAACTACTTAATTAATAATCTATTTATTTATTTATTGAAAATAATTTCAGTTCGCCGCTTTTTATAGGTAAATATGTATGTGTCAGTGTTCTTTGACCTGTTTTTTTATACATACATACTTGTTTATTATTATTTCACATAATTTTTACATTTTATTTCATTTTTCTAATTATGTATGTTTTTATGGGTTTATTACTTAAAAATAAATGATTTTATTATTATTTATTATTTAATGTAATATTAAATATGATTTTAAAAGACTGTTAAATGTCCCATATTTTTTATGATCTATATTTTTTTTATCGAACTCTTTACTTTACTATTATATTGGGCCTATGTTTGCCAACAAAACGTAGGCCAGTAGTGTCTGTCATCACAGGAAAACAAGTCAGTCACAATGACAAATAATAAAAATTGTCGGCAAGTTGGTTTGTCCGTGTGTTTAGCGTGTGGCCTCATCACGTGTGGTTGGGACATTCGGCTAAGGTCAGTTATATATATTCAGCCTGACACGTTACCTAATCAAATGAAAAGCGATCGTTATGTAATCGGACCTAAAAGATCTATACCTGCTTACCGGAATATGTGTTTGTGTTGTGTAGGGCTCTGCTTTGTTTTTTTTTTTTTTGTTTTTTATTTAGTGTTCTGCAATCAGCCTCTTGGCTCTCATCAGGGCCCCAATCGCACTAAAGGTGCTATTCCGCGCATAGCGTCAATCGTATCGGCGCGATTGATCAATCTAAATTAGAACCTTGTGTTGATAGATTAGAAGCTCAAAATGAATAACTTTCCTATGGGCGCGCGCGGCTCGAACGACTTAACAAAAACTAAACTTTAACTAAAACCTCTGTTGAATCACAGAATACCAAATAGTCGAATGCACTTACCATGCTAACCATTTACGATTCAACCAAAATAGAGACGTTTATAAATGATTGCGCGAACACGGTTCAGCAATTGAATCTGTCATAGAGCGTAGCGCGATACAGATTTGCCATTAAAGTATGGCAAATCTAAACCACAGAATAATAATAGTAGTCTGTAATAGTGACAAAATATTAAAACTAATGCAAAACTGAAACGTGCTATGTTTAAGGTACTTCTAATGGTTAAAAATAAAACGTTCTTAAATAGTGCGATTGGGGTTACTGATTCTGATCAATCATAATAATGTGGTTCGTGTTTTCACATTGAGATAGACAGAAGACAGCCAAATTGAGTACTCGCCACGACGACGTCGAAAAGTGATTTGTAAAATCTTACTTCGAATAAAAACTTTTGACCTTTTTTTTATATGACTTTTTGATATAACATCTTTTGATTTTGCATCAGTATACTCGGTATACTCATTATCATTGGCTATATATAAAAAATAGTATCGAAAGAAATCAAAACTGGCAGCGATGCCAGTATAGATCGCGTTTAGTATAGGTAAATTTTATTTCATATTTATTATACGGAACCCTATAACATCACTCGTGTGACCGAACATCTGTTTTTTTAGACTACAATTGAGTTTTCACCAATACTTCGTCAAATAAACACGGTAGAATAATATTTAATGAAGTGCATAATTACAACAGGTGGGCATTTTAAAGTTCATAACAAGTTAATGTAAATGAATTAAGACACCAAGTAACAGTAAACGAATTTTAAAACAGAAAAATACCGATGCGATTTAATTATGCGATTTGATTGTCCTATTTTTCAATGTAACTGAAGTTGATCAACCCGCACTGGGCCTGCAAATGATGTCAAACCCAGAAAATGATCTAAGTACCACGCCTTAAAGCCTATATTTTTTTCTTGTATACGCGCGACAAAACTATGTCTAACCTAGCTTGCTTATACAACTATACAACTATAAATGTAGTTACATTTTACCTATAGTATATTTAATAAATATCATACTACTAAGAAACGATGTATGAATGGATGCATGTTTTCTCTTTCACGCAAAAACTACCCAATGGATTTTAATAAAACTTTACAGTAATATAGCATTAACATCAGAATAATACAAAGGCGATCTTTTACCGCGGGAAAATGCCTTATTCCCACGGAAAAAATGGTTAACGCGGGCCGAGCCGCGGGGCGGAAGACTAGTAATCGATAAAACAATATAATTACAGGTCGCAGAATATTAATTTCTTTTTTAATAATCAAAGGGCTAATGCACTCGTAATGAATTGGTATGGTTACTATAGTCATCCACTAACTAAGTCGGCTGAAGTTCTCAACTCAATTACTGGAGTGGCCAGTGGTATAAATATAACAGCCAATCTAATGTACGGTTAACTGCACATAAATATGAACCTCTAGCTATAGGTATTAAATGCAATTTTCTGTCTATCTGAGTTTACAGAATTAATGTTCATTGAGCTGTGCTAGTTTTACTTCGTTCTGTATTACAAAGCAATAAAATAAAATCTTTGTGTACAATATCTTGTAGCTTGCCTATAAACTCGATTTTTCCCAAAGTTGCCTATCGCTGTAATATGTCAACTAAAAACTAAACTTTCATCCAAATTCTTTCAGACTGTAAAGTGGAACAGAAAACTAACTTATTTGCCACAGAAAACCGCTAGTTGTTTAAGTGAACTAGGCAAAATTATTTTTTTATTAAATAAAAAAATCAACAATTAAAAATAGGAACCCTTTAATTTAAATAATCAGCTGTCTATTAATATACTCGTAGTCATCCCCAGAGAATACCTAATTATAACAGCTTTGACTTTGCAACGCCAGAATGGTCTTTAAAACTATATAATATAGTAGCTTTCCTTTTTCCGCCCGCGCTAACACGCGTTTTTCCCGTTGTAAAGAGAGGTTTTTCCGCGGTAAAAGGTAGCCTACATGTTATTCTAATGTATAAGCTATGTTATTGTGAAGTTTTATTAAAATCCACTTCGTGGTTTTTGCGTGAAAGAATAGCAAAGATCCATCCATCCATACATAAATCCATCTACACAAAATTTCTAGAATATTAGTAGGATAGTTATGTAGTATCTAGCGTACTAGAGTACCTGCTTAGACAGTATCTATCTACACAGGTAGATGACCAGATGACGTGAAACTTGCGAGGGCAGTCAGGCTGGTCGTTACACCGCGGTGTACCGTGCGGTTAAACTAGTTACTGCTGCTACGAGTAGCTGTTACTGTTATGTTCATTGGGACTATGAATCACGTTATGCATCTTTGCGAAGCTATTAAAACTATCAATTTATGATTCAACCATTTTGACTAATATCTTCACACTAGGTTATACATAATAGCTTTGTTTCCAGACAGGTGATGTAAAGCTATTGTGGGAAAGTAGTTGAAAAATATTATTATACCTCTAGGTATATATTTTTTGCGTAATACTTGGATACTTGGAGTAATAGTTTTAGTTTTTAAAATAGAAGCTAAAGGAGAATGGGTAAGAGCGTACTCAGACACAAAGTTAATTGTAGCATTATGAAATATATCGGTCTTTACTGCCCGTATGGAGTACTTTAATATCATTGATCTCAACTACAATCCTTATTTCTAAAACACACCCTGATTTAAATCAATGCGCATTAAGAATTCAAGGAAAAATAAATAAATAACAATGAAAATTCAGTTTTTCTAATTAACATATCTTTTTTCTCCAATTGAATTCAGACATTCTGTCTTGGGTTAATCAAACTACTCCATTAGGGCTACAAAACCCGACATATCTCATAATGCTACAGTTTTTTTTTTTTGGGTACGGGGCCCATACAAAATTACCCATTATCCTTTAAATTTATTTTTTTATGGATAATTTACAATGTGCTATCTCGAATCTTATTATTAATGACAAAAATACTTTGTTTTTTTTTTTATATACGTAGTATCCTTGTAATTTTTATGGTTAGGTAAAACAGATAGAGAAACAATGGAATGGTGCTTAGTAGAACATGCCATAGCGATGAAACTGTTACAAGGATCTGATTATTACAAGATTATACTTAATACTCATTTCATTTTAATACAGTACTAACTACCAATCTATCAAGTAATTATATTTTTATGAAAA
The DNA here is from genome assembly GCA_948473455.1 of Teleiodes luculella. Classification (NCBI taxonomy): domain Eukaryota; kingdom Metazoa; phylum Arthropoda; class Insecta; order Lepidoptera; family Gelechiidae; genus Teleiodes; species Teleiodes luculella. The sequence goes on from OX419593.1 coordinate 5,967,510, forward strand.
CGAATAGTTATGGTATTATTAGTTTTTCTATTGTATCGAGAACAGAATAGAGTAGAATGGACTTTGATATTCTTGTTTTTCATTAATATGAATATTTATGTCATTCGATTAATTTAAAAGAGGTTATCTTTTTTTGTAAGTAATTCAAGTATAATTGATTTTTGACTAATAATAATTCGTCTTTTTGTTGTTTGCATTGAGTAATGCGTGAACTATTTGTGACGTGGACATTTTAAGACCAAGTGACGACTTATTATGACTAAGTTATGTTATGAGATGACTAATACATGACATATTTGTAGTAAATAGTTTCACATTCATGTAAATATCCATTTTGCGCATCAAGGTGACAAGTGTAATGTCGATATTAATTTATCACTTCATGGCAATAATGTTAAGCAAAAATAGTCTTTAAGCAGGAAGTAAAATAATTTGTTGTACAAAAAAGCAAGGTACCCTGTGAAGGTCTTTTTAAAGTTGTACAATTCTTTAAAATAATATAAAATATATCTACTAAGTCATCTTCCGACGATCTGGTGAGGGTCGCGGGAAGCGCTGGATGCGGGCAGCGCAGGACCGATCATTGTGGAGATCCTTGGGGGAGGCCTTTGTCCAGCAGTGGACGTCTTTCGGCTGAGATGATGATGATGAAGTCATCTTGAAAACTCAAGTTAATTTTTGCCAAGTGTGAGCCCAAGGTGCTTTTTATGTGTGCGATGGTCCAAAATTTAATTTTAAATATTTTCACTATGTTTTCTGTTTGAAACTAAAGGTAATAAGGCGAATACTTGCATTGGCATAGGCTATTTATTAGCGATAAAAGCCGGCTTGTTTGCAAACATCTGACAGATTGTCGGTATGCGATGCGACGCGCGACATGCGTGTAGTGTGTACCTACGCAAGTTAGGTATACGGTTAACGCTTGAAGGAACACCGCTTTGGACACTAAGTTTTTAATTTGCTATATGTATAAAACTTGAAGAAAATATAATTATGTAAATTTTTGGTTAGTTTTAAATCCGTTTCTGGCAGGACATTTAATAACTTGTTGTTCCAATAAATTCGGGAGCGTTCTGACAATAGGTCGGGTCAAGAGTACTCTAAACCGACGAGCATGCATGAGGAGATTAATGAATGAGAATGAAGCGAAAGAAGTGTGTTTGGATCGTAGCAAGTGAAAGGAAGTGGTCTCTGCCTACCCCTCCGGGAAAGAGGCGTGACTTTTATGTATGTACCTATGTATGTAAAGAATTTTTGCTATTTTGATTTTTAACTTCATACTTCCATCTATGGAAATCTACAGAAATAACAATTAGAAGTAAACTTTTAAATGTATTTTTAATTACCTGTATTATAATTAGGTCAATGCAACGAGTAAACAATGTCGTTAAACTTTTAGTAACATTAGTATTTTTCGAGAGTAATAGTTCGAAGTACACAGAGGTTCCAATTTTTTGTCATGTTATAAAAAGTCATGGTAAAACTTTGAGATTATACCGTTAGATTTTAAAAAAATAAGTGTATTCATATTGCTATTTGCTATCTATCTAGACAACCTCCGACCGGCCCATCTAAACCACATTCAGAAACCTTAAATATTATTAAGTACCTGAGTAAAAAGACGTAAATCATCATACAAATATTAATAAGAGGAAAGATTTGTATTTTTGTAATGAATAAAATCAAAAACTACAGAACCGATTTCAAAAATTCACCATTAGAAAGCTACATTCACCCTGAGTAACATAAGCTACCTTTTAACGCTGGAAAATGCCTCATTCCCACGGGAAAAACTGATAACGCGGGCGGAGCCGCGGCGAAAAGCTAGTATGAAATAAAGACGTAAATAAATATCTAAACGTTAATAAATAAATTATTTGGACTCTTTGCAAATGAGGTTGTTTAAGTGGTAATCTTTCAATCTGTAACAAGAGCTGATTGATGAGTTGGACTCAGTTTTATATAAGAGCCAAGCACGCTCCGAGTCACGTGCTGATGGTTTCGATTGGATGTCCTATCTTATCTTCCAAGAATACATACATAACGTACTAAATTAAACGACTTTAAAACAAACACAATAAAATTTATGAGACGTTTACGTCACTAATTGGAATGTATTATTTATTCTGTAATAGAAGAGAGAATTATTAGTACGCTTGTAAAGTAAATACAATCGTCCTTTTTATAGAAATACATAGTTGAATAGCAACTTATTGCTCAAAATTTCTTTACACATTAATTAAATTGTATGCTTAAAATATAAAAATAAATAGTAATATCACAGTCATGTTCTCTAGACAGTATTTTAAATTTTAAGGGAAAAAATATATTTATTTAACCAACACATAGTCAAACTATTCCATCAACAAGTAAAATTAAAGATGACAACGTTACATACAAGGCATTACATTTTCCTTTAACTAAAATTTTACGATTTGCAGCTTTATTTAAAAGGCAATGTTTTTTATTTACAAACTCGCCTTTATTAAATTATTTATTTTTAATTAATAATAATAATAAAATTATAAAAAAAATTGTAGTTTCATAACATTAAATCAAAGGATAATGAACCTAGTTGTTCAAAGAATATCGTTTTAAATGCTACCTACTATGTGCTATACATAGCATGGACATAATAACATAATTTATGAGTAGAGTAGTTAGTTACTACGGCCAGTATGGCCGCCTTTATTGCACCACGTGGTAGCAATCAAAACGAAGCCCCTTAACCAAATTGAAATCTCAGTAATTGAAGTCTATGATAAGGTAATTGAAACGAAACAGTCAACAAAGTTAATTAGTACGTTATTAAAGTCAACTTCTATTCATATCTGTTCAGTTATTGATAGATATAATCAATACAATACCTTAGCTTAGACTACCTAAGAATGACCTCATAAAAATAGTGCGCCTCATTCTATATGTAGAAGTAGGACATATTTCAGACAGAAACATTCAAAAATAGTGTCAAAAGAAGATGTAATAAAGCCGAGTTTCTTTCTTTGTATAGATTGTATAACGACAGGCTCTTTTGAATGTTATTGCAAAAGGTTGTTTTGGCATTTCTACGGGCCATGAATTATGTAAGACAAGACAGGAGTCGATTGAAAAGTGTATCAATATAATAAAATTTATTGATAAACTTGTAGTTGTAGGGGTTATTGGATCTGATTTTTGCTCTCTCAGCCTAAAAAGACTAACAAAACTACCCACACGGCGCGGCGAAACAAAACAGACTGCAAGACGATTCAATGTTGTTTCCAATAATGACAATAATATTCTATATTAGGAGCTTGAATCGCAATTCTCAGGCTAATTTATTTAAAATTATGCTCTAAAATATGGATTCAATACGTTGATTGAGGTTCAAATTCAATACTTTAGACTTTAGACACACTGTGTAGCTCATCATGACTGCACTAAGATCTTTATTATTATTGTGTTTTTTTTGTCTATAGAGTCCAAAAATGACGTCGGAGTTTAAGATAAGGAAATTTGAGCTTTATTGTACGAATCAGTCTGATTATTTCATTTTATCATGGCTACTCCATTATTCGTTATCAAATCAGGGATTCAAACAGAGCCATGGACGATAACAGTGGTATCGGTGACTTTAAAATGTTCATTAACTCGGTAGGTATGTAATGCGACTTACCACAATAATTTATTCATAATATAAATAACTCGTTTGAATTTATTTTCAAAGGTTAATTTGAAAGTCAATACAATAAGTAGGTATCTATCATATTAATGGGTTTGTATCAAGATAGGCAATCTGAAACCTGGTCAACTACCCGCCTGTTGAAAATAAATCGATATATAATTTAAATGTTATGCTATACAACTCATATTCGATAGCTTTGAAGTAACTATATACGAGTAGTACTACGTGTAGATGAAGTATGTATTTTTTTTATAATTTGAACAATGATATTATTTGAAAGTTATTAAAATAAAACCTGACCGGGAATTTAGGAAACCTCCTCTGGTAGTGCCAAATGTTTTTGTAAACATTTTTTTATTTTATGTAGGAAGTCTTACCTTTTATGGAAAAAGTCCGATATTTGGCTCATCTTCCAGAAGATCTGCAGCAGCAGCATCAGCAGGGTGTGGTTAATCCAAGTGTACAGCTTGTAACAGCTCTCCATAGCGCCTCTCTCCCAGAGCCTGAACAACGAAACCTCACTCATATGTCACTCGTCTATTTGCAAGTGTGATTCGGAAAAGAGTTCGAATATCAAACACTGTTTTAAAATTCAAAACGTCAAATTTGAATTCGGAATTCCGTGAAACGTGCGCCGCGATCCGTAGCCAAGGGTAGTTTGCCGGCTTATCAATCCAATGTAGGTACGAAAATAACGTTGATAGGCGAAGCGCGCGAGCGTATTGAGTTGACTTGACCGCGTCGATCCGCCGGTGCACGCGAACTGGCTGGTTGGTTGGCCCTGACTGCCTGAGTCCAACCACGCTCACGAATGACGAAAGATGACTCAGTTGTATACTTTTTGTATTGCCGGGCTCATATCTCGGCTCGGAATGCGGGGAGCCCTAACTCTTGATCCTTTGAACAATGTCAAAACAATTGGCCGCGGTGCCAACAGCTGATGCTTCCAGAACTGTTTGTTTACCTTTTGTAAGCTCCTTCGTTTTTTTTCCTTCTAGAACATTATTGAATGCAGCTGTATTTCTAACAATGGATATTCATATAACACTTAACATTCTTTGATTTACGATGTATTAAACTGAACGGTAGTTCGCATTTATTCAATACGTATTTAAATCTAACCCTGATATTTCTGTAAATTTTCCTCTATTTTTATTTTGTATTACCTACGATTTTATTAACCCTCAGCTGTAAAAGGAAAAGTGCCGAATCTTCCCTAACTGTAGAAAATCCTGCTGAAGTACTTCTTTTAATAAATTATTCAACTATTGATATAATTACAATAGTAGGTACCTATATTATTGTGAATAATACCTATATCATCGCTGTTGTTAAGGAAAAACAACTACCTAGTGTTAGATAAATATACATTATACATACATACCTAGGTAACCATTAAGAAGACATAATTGCGCAGACATATGTAATACATAGTTGGTTTTTCAAGAAAATGTTGAAAAACCAATATCACCGCTGTTGTTGTTGTTATATTAATAGATTAGATTCAGACAGTAAGTCAGTAAAACATATTCACGAATCGAATCAAAAAAGGAATTCAAAATATTGCCATAATAAATATAATATAATAATGGTCAAAAACAGTGTTGTTCTCATTTGCATGATTCTAATTTTGCTGGCTTCGACTAAAATAGCTTATTTAATACTTATTCAATTACGGTTTGTTGACTTAAACCATAATTCGGTATATTAAATTTGTCGTATGTATACATCAGGGTTAGGTACCTATATTGGGCACTTATGTCTTATGTGAAACTACGAGTATTATTAGTAATACATAATAGGGATGTTGACAGTATTCAAAATAAATTATCTTACACTATGTAGGGTCGCGGGAAGCCGCTGGATGCGGGCAGCCCAGGACCGATCGTCGTGGAGATGTTTGGGGGAGGCCTTTGTCCAGCAGTGGGGGTTTTTCGGCTGAAATGATGATGATGATGTAGGAAATAAAACATCTGACATTACACTAGTATAACATAAGTAGGGGCGACTTTCGCTAATTTTATGATTTGTTATTGTAAATCAAAATAATAATAGTACAAAAACGACAATACAAGCTTGTGACGTCATAAATTAGTATTCCCTTTAATTTTTCATACAAAATATTGTTTTTGACATTTCATTTCATTTGACTAGCCAGTCAACAACCCTATCATGTCGTGCGTATTCTCTCGTCCTATTGGAGGATATTTCAATATGGCGGGTCTCTTGCAGCTTTTTGACAGAATTCTGATAAATGTGAGATAAAGTCTTGTCATACTAAGACGTTGGGGACCATAGTTAGTTTCACAAGTGAATGCTACTGCCCATTTTTTGGATTATGTATGTATATTATTCGCCTCGTTACACCCATAGGAATTTTAAGCCAGGAATCAAAGCTCTTTTGATGACAGCAGTTTTAATGCACAGCAAGTCAAAAATCAAGCAATTTCTTCCTTAATTTTATTTACCTACTTACTTAGCTAAATTGTTATTTTCATACTCAATGTATGATACTTATTTGTAAAACGTACTTTTTTTGTTATATTTGAACTGCTCTGAATCACAGATATTCATCTCACAACCCTGACGTAAATAAAACTAGGTATATATCATTCACCATAATGCTTCCTGTTACCATATTGGTTCTCTTTTTATACAGACACTGCTCATTATTTATTTTCATCTGTAATATAATACTGTGGATATAAAATAATATTTTCAGTCATTTGTTTATCTTTATCTTAGGTTGCCATTATAGTAGACTTAAAAAATACTATGCCAAATATCGCATACGCAAAAATAAATCTGGAGTCCGAATAAATAAATCAACATAATGGTCTTCAGACTCTACTTCCGCACATTACTGACAAATAAGGCAATTTTTATTGCCTGCCATATTAGTGTCTGCCATAGAATAGATAAAAAAAGCTAGCAGGTATAAGGTTGTATCCTGGAAATGCTGATTGTTGATGTATGGTTGAAGTATACAGGGTGTCAGTTACGCAAAAAAGGATATCCAATGATTACAATACAATAAAATACAACACTTAATTAATATTATGAATCTACTAACAAATAGTAATTATTCTACTACTATCATTACTTTTTTTTTTCATAAACCCGCACTGGGCCAGCTTGGTCGACTAAGGCCTATTCACCCTGATTTCAGGGGAGGCTTAAGCCCATATATGAGCTGTTAACGTTAACAGTTCAGTTATTAGGAAAATTTTATCAAATCCAGTCACTAGCACGTTCTTTATGTGTTTGCTAACCTGTTATTTACACCCTGTATAGTTATGTGGGTAGTATACTATACTCGTGGACAATGAATGGGTCACTTAAGACACCTAAAAGTTCTGGCTACAGAGAGGGTGCTTGCTTACTGAATATTACATTAAGGTTGCCTGGAAGAAATTGCTACTTAGCAATAAGGCCGCCTACATGTACACTTTCTTTATTATTTTTTCGTGAATTTAACTGTTCTGTTTTATTCTGGTGTGCAATAAAGTATATTCTATTCTATTCTATTACAGTAGGTACTTAATATACCTTAGATGAAAGTAAATTTAATTCTTCTAAAAAACATACTTCTAAAAAATTTTTATTTAATTCATCTAGCATTCTTAGTCGAACACTTTGGACTTTGTATAGTTCTTATGCCTATAAATTAAGGAACATACCGCGATACGCGTGTAGGTAAGGCTTACCCTGCACTTGACTTGAATTTTCAAATAATGCTGTGGTTGGAAGCTCAATCTTATTTTTCCCGCTAAAAAACTGTTGCACAGTTTGGCAGGTCTGATGTGTAATTATTTTTGTACTTCTCCCAAATAAAAATATTTTTTATTAATTTATTTTATTATTTTTAGTTTCCGAGTCTTTAATGTTTTATGTGACCCTAATCGATTGCTCTCAAGTGTATTATGGCAGGACAAGGCCACCTTGAGGGCCGGTCATCGCACCTTCCGCTTCCCTACCCCTGTCACCGGCAGTTTACTCACAGAGGTAGGTAACATTCGGTACTTACATGCTTATTTATAGCATTCGGACTCGTACATCACAACACGTAACAGTGTTTGTATTACGGCACCACGGGGAAATGTAAAGAATTCTACGAACTGCGACCGAAGCCATTTTTTTCTACAATTGCGTGTAATTATAAATACTATACATAAACTGGAAAAAATAATTAACTTATTTCATTACTCTTTCTTATAGGAGCTCTTTCTTAGGAGAGCTCCAAAAAGATGAAAAGCTTTGAAATACTGACTTAAAAAAAAAACAATAGCTAGCTTAGAATCGTTAGAGTTTAGAGAATAGTAATTATAGTTTTATGATCTGTCTGTAGTAAATAAATACTATGTATAAACTTTCGAAATCTTTCAAAACATTGTTAGCATAATATTCATAATCAATACTTGTTGTTAAAATGAAAAGCTTCTAATTGTAGTCATATTAAACTTCACCGAATACGGTTAATCAATAGACGTATTAAATGGATATCAAGTATTGCTTCGATAATAACATATAAAACTACTAGCTTTACGCCGCGGCTCTGCCTGCGTTAGCATCTTTTCCCGTAAGAATGAAGATTTTTGCTCCGGGTACCAAGTTCTATTAAGATTAGTTCAGTAGTTTTTGAGGTTATGCATTACAAACATAACATACACTGATATACAAAGCTTTTCTCTTTATAATATTAGATTAGTGTTAGATTTCACAGGATTTAACGCTAACTGAAAACACCTGAAAATCGAATATCGTCTTTACTTGTACGAAATAAAGTTTGGACGTTTAGTAGATTGGTTGTATCGACGATATAATTCACCAAACGACAGGTGTTTTATTTGTGCTTACATTGGGCTCAATTCTGCCATGGCCGCTAAAATCTCTAAATTTAAGTTGTTGGTCTCTTTCATTCACAAAGGAATCGAAAAGAATGGGAGATTCATGAATTTAATTTGGATTGATATGTAATATAAGCAGCGTAGCTGCCAAATTCAGCTTAATTTAGTCGGGAATTTTTTAAATTCCTTCTAAATTACGCGTAAAATCGATGTTTGACGTGTCTAAATGTTGATTGGCAAAACCTGTCCATTTTTGTTCTTAAAAATAAAATCGCAATGGAGGCGTGGTTTTCGAGTGCCGCCGCGCCTTTACGTGGGAAATTTTCGCATGCCTGCTAAACTAGTGCAAACTATGCGTAAAATCGATGTTTGGCGTCTCTAAATTTAAGTTGACAAGCACCCGCCCCTTTTCGTTCTTAAGAATGCGAGACATATGGTTTTCAAATTGAAGTTAAAGCGTTATATTTATGTAGAATCGGGCCCATTGAATAGGTAACCTTCAATAATAGTATGTGGCACCCGAACCGAACTAGGTTAGCCACACACGGGGACGAAGATTGATTGCACTTTGATAATTAAAGTGGCACTTTGGTCTATGGGCCTTATACCTACTCGTACACGTAAAATGGGCGAGTGAACTGTATTCTTTACATTACAATAGGATAGGTTTATTTTTTTTGGTAAATTCATAATCTTATATATAAAAATTTCGTGTCACAGTTTTCGTTCCCATACTCCTCCGAAACGGCTAGACCGATTCTCATGAAATTTTGTGAGCGTATTCAGTAGGTCTGAGAATCGGCCAACATCTACTTTTCATACCCTTGAGAGCGGGCGGAGCCGCGGGGCGAACAGCTAGTTTTATCTAAAAGTTTAGTCGTTGAAGTGATTAGTCTCATTATTTTGTCTTAATTTAATTTGATTATTTTTTAAATCATAATTTCGTAGTCCGCTTTGAGAGCAAATTTTAATGTTTTCATTACAACTCAGCAAGATTTCTGATTTTGACAGATAAGATATACCTACACTAATCTAATCTTATTCTGACATTTTGCCACAGTTGACTGACATTTATTATACCCTCTCATTTTATTTTTGTTAGTATTCATTCAATTATGAAGTATATAATATCTTCTTCTTCTTCTACACTAATATTATAAAGAGGTCTATTATAAAGAAGAAAGGTTTGATTATTTGTTCGTTTGCATTGAATAGGCTCCGAAACTACTGAACCGATTTTAATAAAACTTGGTATGAAGATTGAATAGACCTTGGAGTGTAACATAAGCTACTTTTTACCGCGATAAAAGTCCTCATTTCCACTGGCAAAATTCCGGCGGAGGGGGCGCGAAGTGGAAAAGCTAGTATCTTATATGGCAGAGCGTCCAAATAGATACATTTGAAGGTCAAATTAAAAAACTAAAAATGCTGCTATAATCGTAATCTTTTAGTTTTATGTTAAACCCCGAAACTTGACCGATATTTATAGGAATTAGTAGGTATTATCTCGATATGTTTTTTTATTTAGAGTAACAAATTAAAAAGTAAATAATGAAACATACCCCATTACATCACTAATCACTAGTCCTACATTGTACACAAGAGAGACCTGCTTAGCATAATTACATTTCTGTATATACGCTTCAAACCTATGTAAGCAGGTAATTCATTGGTAACTAGTAAGTCACGAAAATTGGCGGACGTATAGGTACCACCGTGAAATTCTTACTGTCGTTTTTATTTAGGTATAGTTTCTATTTGTGGACGAGAGATTTCAATTTCACGAATACTATCACTGTTGCAGGACAAAATGATAAAGAATTTCATGGTGTTCAGGTAAAAATTGATCGTTAAAAGAGCTTATTATTTTTTCGTTCAGGTGAACGTGAAGAATAGCAGTATTATTTTGTTTCGATAGTTTTCCATGGTTGAGTACGTAGTACTATTATATATTCTGTGGTTGAGTTGTCTTTCATTTGGGACATTTGGGTAGAGCTGATCTCGGCACGTACCGATATGTTTTTGATTTTCGAATTCATAATGGACGTTATATCGTAAGACAACTTGCAAACACGTGTGAAGTAATTCAAAGGTTGTGTGTGAAGCTGATCAACCCGCACTGGGCCAGCGTGGTCGACTAAGGCCTATTCACCCTGATTCGGGGTAGAAGCCCCTTGATGGAGTCGTATAGTGGCCAAGAAACTCTTACGTAACTTTTTTCCACTTTTCGTACAATACAAATCAATCAAGAGAAAAAGGAAAAATTTTTATGAGAGATGGAAAAATTTTGGACAAATTGTTATTTTTATATGTACTATAAATCTAGCAGGAGCAAAACGGGAAGTAACAGTGGGCGAAAATGTTCGGGAGCTGGACCAAAAGCTGCCTCTATTATGTACCTCCCAAGATGTTCTATAACAAACGGACCCGTTGGGAGGAACCCATGACCTATATAACAATTTATATACCGGTCATGGGTCATGGGTTTGTTGTTAGACGACGAAAAATGCACGGTGTAGATCTCTACCATATCATACCATATCTGTCTCTATCTCTAATAATAGTGTATCTAATAGTGTCAGCTCCTGGTACACTTTTGCCCATTACTATTTCACGTACTTTAATTGAGGTTATCTATGTATGTGTAGGTACCTACTTCATAGAGTTACGGGGCAATTCCTTTTATGACGGTATCGTGGTTAACAACAACTATACCACTATCCATCACGCTATGAAAGGTGTGCTACAAATTGACTAAGTAAGTAGTCCAATAAACTCTTTGATGTCTCGTGTTAATCTTTTAGTGAGTTTTCCACTGCCTTCGAAATAGGCTACCGTGTTCACTAAATAATTTAGACGAAGCGCGGCAGCCTAGCCTAGCCTAGAGCAATAATGAGGTTATTAGGTTAACTTAAAGAATTATAATTCACATCTATCCTATGATCAATCTTATATATATATTAATATAACTTATCTACCAAGTAATTCATTCGATACACAATACAGTTGAATGAAAATATCCTACTAAGTAATAAACTAATAAAGTTATTTCAACTCGCGAAAATTGCTGAACGAATTCATAAAATATTATTGATACCTAAAGTACCTACATTATACCTATAAACCTGTTAATTATACCTACATGATAAACTACCTGCATGTAGGTATTTATCCTAATATATCAGTTTTAAACTTTAGGTTGCAAGCGAAGTCATCTAACTTTCTCGTATGGATTAATAAAACTAGGCCATCCAATTTTGGGTTGGGTTTGTTTTTGACAAATAAACGAATTGAATTCTAGAATTTCGTCCTTACCAAATTCAGCCCTTGCCTTCATTCAGGCCTGGTCAGGCCCACTGTGGCCCAGGCAGGTCACTCCATACAGAAAACGCATTTTGACAACCTACTTCTTTTTGAATAACAACTGAATATCAACTACAAGTCAATGGCGCTGGCCGCTATGTAAAACACCCCCGAACACCACCGGCGGAGTCCCGCGGCGCCTGCGGGGTGCGGGGCGTGAGGCGCTATATCGGGCGGGAAACTCATTTTGGCGCGGGGGGGTGAGTGTCCTTTCTGTATGGGTTAGTACTATTATTTTCTTCTGTGGCCTGGTCTTGCTCAATAGCCGGGCGGCCACGAATACGGGGCCATTTAGTAGGAAAAACGCGCGCGCTTGTGAAAACGCTCTCTCGCGGCGTGGTCTTAAGGTGCATTTTGTTTTAATACGAGCGCAACGACAAACGGTAGGCTATTAATAGCCAGGGTCACGTTCGACGCTTTCAATGTAATTTGAACGTTAGTGGCGTGGTCGGTAGAATTAAATTCGTACGTTTGCTATCAGAGAGTGCGCCTTCTGTACCTAGTACTATTATTTATTCTGTGGCAAGACCGAATAGTATTTAACACTAAATTAAAAAAATTAATAACCCCCGACACGAAACCGTTACTTGATCCTTTCAACAACAACTTTCAAATGGCTGAAGATATTTTCTTGGATCATAGCTAAGAACACTCTCGATTGTGACACCTTGCAAACAAAAAAAACTAGATCAAAATCGGCGCATCCGTTTAGGAGCTACGATGCCACAGACAGACAGACAGACAGACAGACAGACAGACACACACGACAAACTTATAACACCCCTCTTTTTCGTCGGGGGTTAAAAATCGTTGCATTTATTCCAAGTCAGTCGGTGACGTCATCAGAATAGACTAGAAACAGAAAGATCGATAAGAGTCTAATGTGAATCCAATTTCAGGTGGCTCTAATTTTTAATGTCACTCGCCATTAGTCTGTTTACTAGCTGAGTTATGAGTCTAACGAATCCAATTTAATATTTCTTCCGGTCGTTAGTACGTAAGCAGACCTGACGGACGTGATAAATAATTAGACTTTCTAATGGCAGTGTTTGAGTTAAGGTGGGATGTATTGAATAGTAGTACACGAATCTCTGACGATTAAATATAACTGATGATGAATAAAATGTAAGTATTGTATGTAATATTGTACTTAGTTGAAATATAGGCTGAGATTATTCATTTTACTTAAGGTTACAACTTATTTTTGATTCAGCAAACTTTTTCTGAATTCATCGAAGATTAATCGAACAATTAAGCTTAATTGTTGTACATTAAATTTGTACACGAAGTAAAATTATGGCATAGGTATACCATAGGTATTTTTCTAATTTGTGGTCATAAATATTAGTAGCGGCAAAGACATGGACTTTGTGATATAAATGTTCTTGTGGACTACGTCCGTGCCAAACTACAGTAAAACGACTAGCGACTTTTATAGTACCTACCTAATAAAAAAAAAACAAAACACGTGACAATCACAAATTATAATATAATATACTGTGCCAGCAGCGTTATAAAATAGACAGGTTTTGTTACTCAGTTTTCTAATCAATTCGATTATTGTAACTTCATTTGCGGTTACGGCTTATCAGATTAATTTATTCGCAAAATATTGTGGTTTAAAAAATGTCTCCACTTTATAGTATTGATAGGGCTATTTGGATACGTTTAGTTTAATAAGCATTCATCGATCCAGACATCAAAGAACGGTGGTTGCCATTTCATTACCATTATCTAGTAGCAGTCAAAGCACATCCATTCCCTCACAGATATAAAAAATTGACGGTAATTTCATGTCATCACAATTTTGATTCCCTACGGTAGCTGGAAACTATTATTTAGCAATCGGCTGTGAAATGATGATGGACTGAAGTAAGCTTGATTTTCCCCATAGATTTAGTAAGCACTTTTACCTAGAAATTATGAAGTGGAAATCAATATTTATATACAGCTTGCCGCCGCGGTTCCGCACGCGTTTACAGCTTTTCCAGTAGGAATGAGGTATTTCGGTAGCCTATGATCCATTCTATCTTTGTACCAAGTTTTATCAAGATCGGTTAAGTAAATTCGGAGCCTATTCAATAAAATTATTAGGAATATTTTTGTTTTTTTTCTTTCCCTTCGATTACATTATTGGAGTTTAATAAGGATCTCTTTAAAAAAAAAAGTATGACCTATGTAACTCGGGGATGATACCAGTAGGCCTACTATGTAAGTAGCGACAGGCTCGAGAAGCTATCAAACGCGACATATTGACAGAACTACAATACAATACAATACAATACAATATTCTTTATTGACACCAAAAGAGAACACATACACTACTACTACTATGGCTCTAATGTCACTATGTCGCGTTTGACAGCTTCTCGAGCCTGTCGCTACTTACATAGTAGGCCTACAGTAGTAGTGAAATATTTTTTGAAATGGGTTCAGTAGTTTCGGAGCCTATTCAATGCAAACAAAAAAGAAACCGAAAAAATAATAATAGAACAAACCGAAATCCGAACCCAAAACGAAAACAGAATGGAAAATTTTGTATTCGGTAAATTAATCTTCGTGATAAACCTCTGAAATTCGGATACAAGTAAATAATCACATGTAGGTATACAACATTCATTCTAAAGTATTCAGTATTTTTACAATACATATTCTACAAACAGCCAACGCAGAGAATTATTTACAGAAACTCAGTCTTAAATATAAGTATCAAAAATCTCCCGCGCAGAGTATTTTTGTTTTTTAGCCAAACGACAACTATGTCCTTTTGAACCAGAGAGGTTGGAAAGCCGATTAGTAAATTCGTTATTCTGTGTTTAGAGTGGTACTTTTATATATCCATGTACAGTAGGCCGCACATGCGGCTGGACATGTTGACCTTGAGAGCGCCGTTAGTTATTCCGTAGCAGTAGAAGCACGTACAAGCGGGTTTCGTAGTGCGAGTGTCCAGCCGCATGTGCTGGCTTCTGTACGTACAGTCAGATGCAGAGATTATACATTGATTTTTACGGAGGTGTATACATAATTCTGAATCATGTTGTATGTACATACCTACAGTGCAACATAAAAGTGCAGACGAAATTAAAAACCGTTCAGTTCAAATTTATCTCTCTAATAAAGACGGTTTTATAAGAACTTCGCGTAGGGTTTCCTGGTATTTTATTCTTATGAGAATGAGGTATTTTCCCCCAGGTAGTGGCAGTGGATTTTCCAAGCTCTATTCTATATTCGCACTAAGTTTCATCAAAATCGCTTTAGTGGATTTGGCGTTAAAGCGTAACAAACAGACATACATACACAGTTGCTTTTGCATTAATATTAGCGGGGATATTTCTTATTTTCGTCACACTCATGAAACCATATGAAACCACGGCAATCACCGTCTGTAACGTGTTAACATTACTGAAATGATCTCATAAAACACTAACGTTAAGATATTAAGGGATATTTTGCGTTAACTACAATCCACATTTTGCTTTTATGAGTATTCGCCGCTGGAAAATTTTAGTGGTTGTGCTGTTGATTTTCAAGAAGTAAAATTAGACAATATTGTTAACATCCTAAAATTTGTTGCATTATGATGATTATGAAGAACTAGCGACCCGCCCCGGCTCCGCACGGGAAAATGGTTATTGTGGGTTATTATTGAGTATATTATGCATGTATTATAGATATAAACCTTCCTCTTGAATCCCTCTATCTATTAAAAATAACCGGATCAAAATCCGTTGCGTAGTTTTAAAGATTTGAGCGTACAAAGGGAGGGACATAGGGACAGAGAAAGCGACTTTGTTTTATACTATGTAGTGATAATAATTAGTCACTAATCAGTCAATGTGGTCAAGTTCTTTGCGTGGTATTCAAGTAGAATATGATTAACCGTAGCTCCACCCGCGCTAACAGTTTTTCCCGTGGGAACGAGGAATTTTCCCGCGGTAGAAGGTAGCCTATGTGTTATTTTGATATATAACCCATATTATTGTTAAGTTTTATTAAATTCTATCTAATAGTTTTTGCGTGAAAGAGTAACAAACATCGATCCATACCACTCCATACATCCATCCATCCCGTGAGGATTTTTCTTGTTTATTTTAGGTTAGGTTAGGTTTAACTTAGGTCACAGAATACCAAATAGTAGTCCCTAGTAGTCCCTGCTTAGGTTAGGTACACCATTTCAGCATCCTGAGGCTGGTCGCGAGTAGGCTGGACTGCCGGTACCTATTTGAATCATTGCTGTGCTATCTCGGGTGGAGTGGCGCGGAGAATTTGTTACTCTTTAATAAATTAATATTATTATTATTATTTTAATTAGTAGCTCTTAAGAACTATCTTTATAAGCTTCAAAAGCATCAAAGGAAAAACTCTTAATTTTATGTTTAGGGATGGTATCCAAACATATCTTTCAAGGGGAATTGTTAGCGTAATTTCACTCTTCGCAGACGCTTTGGGATCTATTGTTGAAGATCAGTGTTGGTTCACCCCATTAGTCCACCAGGCTGTACCAAGACAATTTTTTTCTTCACATAATTCTCCCTTAAATATCTAAACCTTGGTGAACCACGGCAAAAAATACCCCTGCCTGGTACACCCAGTTATTTCGTGGTGACTATGGGACGAAAAAAATTCCCTTGGTATACCCAGGTGGACTTCTGGGGTGAACCACGGGTTTGGAAGGGATTTTACACAGTCGTATACTGCCCATCCCTTTCTTTTAGTCTTCCCCATGAAGAGATCAGTTGGTCCAAAATGTACAGTAATAAATAAAATCGCTTCAATGTAATTTATACGGTTGCAATTTAAATCTGTCAGCTAAATACTGCGCAATGGCAGCTTGCTCGAATGAGGAAGTTGGAGATCGGAGGGTGACCTCTCGGATCGAGTCGTGGCGTTCTGAGTCGAGACGATGATGCAATCACACAGACTCGTTTTCCGATATTTTATATTTGCGGATAGTACTTTAATTGGGTGAATCATGTTGTTGTTGTTTATTTAAGCAAATGAGCTATTCATGAGTAAAAAAATATTGCTGTAATTGCTTGTGGATAAGTTGGATAGTTTTTGGCTCTCGTTCACACATTCCGGTGAAGGTGAGATGTCGATTGTGTGTCAACCCGCACCATAAGCGTAGCCGACAAAGATTATAATTATATACCTAGTTGGTATAGATTATTCAAATTGTGAGTTAACTCTTTTGTGAGTTTGCAATAAATTATATAAATTATTACTAAAGTAAAAATGCGAAAAAATAACTATTTGTTTACTAAAGCAAACATACAAAAATAAACCTAAAAAGTTTCAACAAGATTTCTTTGATAATATACATTAAGTAGGGGCAGTATATAGACCGATAACAATATTGCTAAATTAACGCTTATGTAAGTCACAAATACCATACACAGATAACACAAATACATTATCACGACACATTGTATAGTTCCTAGTCATTATTTGTTTAATTACAGAACATAATAGATTCAAAACATGCCTCATTTTCCGGCCAGCTGCGCAAGATGCGATGACGTCTTGTGAAGAATAGATTGTCTATGGTTGGTTATGTACATATTACTTACATAGTACGCTATGTCGTTCGCAATTACTGTAATTATTGATTTATTATGTCATGTCATGTGTTTCGTATTATAAAAAAGGAACAGTAAAAATGTACCGCAGCATTCTTTTCCATGCCTCCTAAACTAGTGCGAACTACCTACGCGTAAAATCGTCTCTAAATTAAATTGACAATCACCTGTCTTTTTTCGTTCTCAAGAGCGTGAAATTATCATAAAATATGGTTTTTAAATTTAAGTTAGAGCGTAATACGTAATACGCAGAATCAGACCTAATGTGTATCTGTCTTTTTTTTCACAACTTCTTCTTCTTGAGCTTTTTCGTACTAATACCAAGTACTATTATTTATTCTGTGCTAATACGTGACTATACTAACTAACCCAGCAGGTAGAGTTAGGGCTATTAGGGCGATCAGTTTGTATGGACGATTTCGGATTCGGTCACATTCGGTACAGAATTTGATGTAGTGTGTAACCGCTCCTTAGCCTCGAGATCCTTGCGCCCGCGACCGCGTCAGTGCGTTCTCAGTGCACACGCACTCGTCTATCCGTCTTGATCGCGTCGATCTACAAGTGGTCGATAATATAAAGCGATAACACATACCTTATGCTCGCTCGCTTGGTTTAGGCATTTCTATTCTGATTCACTGAAATGGAAAATAAAATTCATCTCGATAATTTTCTATTGCATTCAAATATATTCGTATGGATATTTATTGTATTTTGGCCTTTGATAAAAAAGTGCGTTTAAAACAGTTTTTCCATCAGTTCAACCGCAAGATGTCGATGTTCTCTACAAAAACCATGCTTGGGCTCTACGTTCTACCTAGTACTATTATTTATTCTGTGGTTCTACGTGAACCAACTAAACTAAACAAGAAAAGGTAGACATTTGTCAACACCTAATTGATTTGTCCCCTTAGAAAAAAAAACTAGTTAAATTATAATGGTGTATTACCTACAAAATATTTAAAATAAATAAAATATGTGGAATGAAAAGATCATTAATTTTAATTCTACCTTAAAGCCTACTAGTATACATAGGTGGGGTTGATTCCCATCGTCACCACAAATTAGAAATAAGGATAGCACGCGTGTTGTCACTTTCCCTTCCGCTCCCCCGCAAGTCCGGTGAAGCTTGATTGGTCGTACTTTTACGACACAAGAATAGGTCAATGAAAAAAAAGTTGTCATTTTAACACACTAGCATCTTTCGAGCGTTTTTTGAGCGTTGACGTCATGTGTCGCCCATAAAATCATGCAAGGCGAGTGAAGCTTGAAAGACGCTAGTGTGGGGGTTTCTTAAGTCTACGGTGGTCTCTATGTGAAAACATAACTGACAAGCATTTGGTGACCCAGTGTCTAGAACTGTTGTCCTCATTCGGAAGGATCTGGTACAAAATATATTACACATAATTATTAATTCCAAAAAAATAATGAATCCTTAAAGGATTACTGTATCTGTTCGTCTGTCCAACAAAATGTACGGAAACCTCTTCACGCAAGTTTAACTAGCATTCGAACTTTTTTATTATTATTTTGCTTTAGTAGATAATTTCGACGCCGCGTTTTTAATTGAAAAAATAAAGATGTAGGTATTTTAGGTAGGTGCAATTCAAGTATTTTGAGCCATTTGAATGTAGTTAACGTCCATTAGCTGTTTTGTGTTATTCCAGCTCGCACGTGACCGAAATGAAAATATTTAATTAAAACAAGATACTTATAGCGAGAACTGTTTTCATTCAACTTCTACTTATATGTGTGTTTTATAAAGCAGTCTTTTGCAATTGATTCAACTTTCTAATGAAATGTTTTAGAAAAGTAACAAAAGCCTTTGAAATCTGACAAAGATATTTGTATAATCACAACTTAGTATAAAATAAAGTCGTTTCCGGTCTGACTGTCCCTATGTAAGCATCTTTAAAACTACCCAACGGATTTTGATTCAGTTTTTTTAAATAGATAGAGTGATTCAAGAGGAATAACTTACAATAATAATAATAATTTTCCCGTGCGAAGTCGGGGCGGGTTGCTAGTATTTCATATAAACTGATCGCATTTTGTGTGCAATTTAAATGTAAATAATTGTTTTACATTCAGATTTTTTTGATGTTGCAGAGAAAAATGACTAAAGTAGCTCTAAAAATGTCAAAAGAAGAATTAAATAAATTACAAAAAACACACACAGGCGTCAAAGATAATACAGAATTAAAAAACTTTGGCTTCGCTATACAAAATGTCCGATTAACTGAGGTGATTCTTTTTGTCGAGTCGATCGAGTCGACATGCTATCGTATCGTAACATTATGACTATCTGATAAAAAAATCAGGTACCTGGTACAAGGTAAATATTGTATTAGATAAGCACAGCGAGACGTTGCGTAAGCGCAATGTAATTTATAAATATTGATTAATGATGATGAAAGCGGTCAAATATTGATTAATATGGCTAAACTAGCGATAGGACTATATGGGTTTATGGACTCACGAAGTAAATATATAAAACGTGAATATACCATACCTAAAAACCAAAATACATGGTTTTCAGATGTTCTGTTTGTTATGTTGAAGTTTATAAAATTACAGGGTGATTTTAAATATGAAACTGACACACTCTTCCGAAGTATTCATGATAACTCGTCACTTGAAAAATAATTTTCATACAATGTATAATAGTCAATTTTCCGATTTTTCTCATTTTGTCATCCTTAAGAGCAGCAGTCTCGAGAAAACTTTACAATGAACATTTTACAACTTCACTTGAACATTTTAGTACAACGTATAGCTAAAACTCTGTCAAGCTACATGTGCTGAATAATCCCACGAGATCATTCCAGTGCCTTTAATAACCACGACTGTTACGTAATGGTATTTTCAACAATTAAGATTTTATAACAATTCCCAGCAATGTTTACTTGTATGTGTATGACCTTTTGATAATAAATACTGTTACTTAAGGAAAACACTTGTTGGTCTTTCGCATTATTCACGATCTGAAGAATTTCTCATTAATATTATCAGCATTAAGTAAATTCCAACTTAGATAATGCACTCAGCTGCGTCTGGATTATTTCAAATAAATAATTATAATTAGATAAAACATTAACATCAAAGTGAAAGTATAATGCTCAATTTGGACTATTTTATTTTAGTTAGTAAGGTAGTAATGTGGTAGTATTATGTTAATAGTAAGATATCTTGTAATAGCTCCTTTATGAATACCCTTGTAACGAGATGCCTTGCATGCTGCCTCATTTTCATTACACCTACCTTTTTTTTTGTCTTCAGTATGAAATCACTAACAAGATGACAGAATAAAATCAAATCTATAAAGGTACATGTTAAAAATAATACCATCTCCGTATAAACAAATTAGCACAATCAACACTTAGCATTTATATGCGTACGTGTGTAGGAATTTGTTTCATTTTGTTATAGAAGTATTCGATATAAAATTTAATTCTAGTATTGTAGAAAATTACGTATCATACTACTGAAATGAGTAATTGCGTAGTTGATTAGATAAGTATTGTTGTGATGAAGTGCTACTTCCACACTTATGATGCTTTTTGCACAATTCACTGCCACTCCCTATTAATGCAGATCATGGTCTAAAGAAACAAGGTGTAACACTCGGACTGACAAACTTGACACAAAGCTACGTCATCATGCTGTTCATGCTTGTCGAATGCGTATTATTCGACTAAGATGAACAGCAGATGACGTAGGCTTGTGTCAAGTCACGTGGTCGAAGTGTTAGACCATGATGCAGATGAACAAGCGATGATGCCACATCACACCACATACACCGACCGATGGACCGGCCGACTGTGCCCAGCACTGCGCGGTCCAACAACTCATGATGATTCTCCATGGTAGGTGAATTAAATGTAGTGTATTTGGTGTAATTGGTGTGGTGTCTGTCAACACCTGTGCATATGCATTGCTAGCGGGCGGGTGGTGAAAAAGCATCATGCATGAGGTATCTAAAGATTAGATAAAGATGTCTCATAAATTATTATTGTCTATTTATATAATCATGGAACATACAATTTATATGATAAAACTGGGCAGCAGTTTGTCTGTAGAATCGGAATTTCATAACAATAACAAAACAGTAATCGAACAAAAGAAGGAAGAAAATGAAAGAAAGCTTTAAAAATACTTATAAAACTTATTCTAATGAGTTTAGGAAGTGCTTTTAGTTGTATTATACAATGTTTTTTTTTTGCTATCATACACATTGATAAATAATATAGGATCTTTTTTCTTCGGGTAGTGGCCGCAATTACATTCAGAAGAAACGAAAACGTACGGACGATATGGAAAATTTCAAGTGCTCAGACTCAAGTGTAGCAGAAGATGAGTATGAAGCCTGTTATTCATAGTTTTGAGTCATCCAGTGACGTCACAGTCCTTGTGCCTCTAAACGTGATCTTCGCCGTGTTTGTAAATTAATTAGCTTACGCTTATAGGCATCCATTAGCACCTGCATGCACTTGGAACTATTTGAAACTAGTTTTAGAAATGCTAACGAACATACCTAGATAGACTTCTTATGAATATAAAATGCTTATTATGAAAGACTAAACATGTTTTAATTTTATACTGGTGTTTGGTTAAAGATTGCTTTTTATTATGTCTGACTGATTCAACTATAATATTACAAATGTGAAACATTATTCTTTTGTACCTTTTTACTAGGAAATGAATGGAATTATTTCATATTGTAACAGGTAAATATACAAGGCGATGTTGTCAATACTAACCGCTGCCGTGACACGACTAGCGGTTTTCCTACAGGAAAAATCAAAAGTAGGAGGTGCTGACTGACATTAAAGTTTTACGAATGGGACATTATTCTCCCAAATGTCATATTTGGGACGCCCCCGTAGCATAGTTGGTTGGTAGTACGTCTGCATTCGAAGCACAGGGTCGTGCGTTCGAATCCCGCCCGGGGCACAATATTATGTAACGAGCACTTGTGTTTGCCTTGATGTTGTATATTTATACTAGCTGTTCACCCCGCGGCTCCGCCCGCTCTCAAGGGCTAATCAAATCAAATACTCAATACGCTCACAAAATTTCATGAGAATCGGTCTAGCCGTTTCGGAGGAGTATGGGAACGAAAACTGTGACACGAAAATTTTATATATACACACATATATTACAGGCTCTGCCTAGTTTGGGGTCAGATAGCCGTGTGTGAGATGTCCACAAATTGTAGGTAGGTATTTATTTATTAGTGTATTTGTAGTCAGGATAACAAGAGCTATTTTTGTGAATAATTATACAGTCCAGTGAGGCTTGATTGGTCGTGCCTTTTTGACGTAGTGTAGGTCAATGAAAAAAATACACCTTTAATAGGGGAGATGAATTGACCAAAACGATGTACACCAAGTGTAGTAGGTCAATAAAAAAAAATGTAGGTACTCTTTTAATAGGATACATGAATTGACCAAAACGATATACACTATCCACCAGTATCTTTGATTAAGTGCACATGTAATAAAATCATATAATACAATTCTTACGACATTACAGCTATATAAGCCCGGTCCATTCTTGAAATACTCACAATATCTTCATAGATAAGCTTGGTTTTACACAATAACAACCAGATAAAAAATTTTGCAGCCAGCAAAGTTATTTTCTTATTGTTTTCTAATACGAATATTTTATAATTTGTTCAAATTATTTGTCTTTATTTGATGAAGATTTATTATAAAGGTATTGTATAGATTTGCATTTTTTTGTGTATTTTCTTTTCATTGTTTTGGTTTTTTTTTATATCTTTTTGGGTTGCCTATTGTTAAAGTTCTACTTTCTGTGTGTAAAGCCTACAGGATTTATTTAAATATTAACCATATCACCTCGTGTATTTATATTATTATAGATACTACTATTGTCACATTAACAGTAATGTGTTTCAAATATTTTACGATTGTATTCCAATTATTCCCAAAAAATATCGCATTCCGGTGAAGCTTGATACTTCGTACTTTTTCGACACGAGTTCAATTCATAAAAAAATAATATATTTCAATAAAGTCAATTTTGGGGCACTACTGGTTCGTTTACAACTGACTCTACTGATCACGAATTGAGTTCCATTTATATTTGATTCATTAACCCCCCACGAAAGAGAGGGGTGTCTGTCTGCCTGTCTGTCTGTGGCATCGTAGCTCCTAAATGAAAGCGCCGATTTTGATCTAGTTTTTTTTTGTTGTAAGGTATCACAATCGAGAGTGTTCTTAGCTATGGTCCAACAAAATATTATCTTCCGCCATTTGAAGATTATTAGCTCTTTTCAAGTTGTTGAAAGGATTAAGTAACGGTTTAGTGGCGGGGGTTAATTTTTTTTTTATAATTGTTATTTTTTGTATGCAGACTATTACGAGAAATGCCTGCATGCATGGCTTAACCTTTACACGATTTTACAAAGTAGAGAGTAGATATTTGTTACATTTGCGGAAATGA
This sequence comes from Teleiodes luculella, assembly GCA_948473455.1. NCBI lineage: Eukaryota > Metazoa > Arthropoda > Insecta > Lepidoptera > Gelechiidae > Teleiodes > Teleiodes luculella. The sequence continues at coordinate 5,991,431 of OX419593.1, forward strand.
TTCGCTTCCGTATTATATCGTTAGTATAATTCTATAGATCTTAGTGTGATGTCATATGACTGTCGACTATTACAATGATTATATCAAGTAAACAATCATCGGACGATATCCAGCTGTTGTTTTGTCTAACGTTGATAACATTACGATCTGGTTAAGTATCTTGATCTCTACATTATGTCATCTTCTTACTAATAAACAATATCTAGGTACATTATGCATAAAGTAGGATGTTGTTAATACATAGAATTGAAATATTGTAATTTCTATGTTTAATTACAAAGTTATTCAATCCGGTCAAAACTGAGTTCATATATTCCTACAACAAATAAGTTTTTCTACCTGTGATAAAATGTTTAAAAAAATGCAAATTTTACAAAATATCTAAAAGTTTCCTTGTAAGTTTCATATTACTCAAGTAAATTATTTTTAGCGAAATTTTTTTTTGGTGTTTTTATTTGGTTGAATACAATCTGCAGACAGAATTCGTAAAAATTGACACAACTGAATTAAATGGACAAATAGTTAAAGTTGCTTGGTAGACATTGCTACTCAGCAATAAGGCCGCCTAAATGTACATTTTTTATCCTTTTTGGTAAATTTTACGGTATTTTTTTTTCTAGTGTGCAATAAAGAATATTCTATTCAATCTATAGATAGGTCGATGAGTAGGTACAGAAATTTAAACAACGACCATTCACCCATTAATTTTGACAAACGTCGTCATTACTGAAACTTTGCCTCCTTGCTCTTGCAATTAAATATTGCATTAAATAAGTACCTATGTTTATAGAAGATAAGGTTGAGAATGAATCAGCCAGTCCGCCCATGACCCTTTGGGCCAGTGTCAGATAAAATATCCACAATCTTATTTGTTTTATTCGACTCCGACATCAAATCCTGCTTGGCATCCGCGTGTGCCCGCCATGTTAAATAAAACAAACACACAAAACTGATAAAACGATTTGAACTGTCGAGGCCGGTCAACAATCACTGATCACTGAATTTAAAAATTCAAAGCAATACCACATATAATGCAATATTGCAATGATACACTATATTATACCAGAGCATACTTTTTTGTGAACTTTATGCCATACAGCTTTCCGCTCCTCGGGTCTATCCGCGCTAACAGTTTATCCGTAGGAATAAGGTATTTTCTGTACCAAGTTTCATGAAAACTGGTTTTTAAGTTTTGCCGTGAAAGCGTAACAAACAGACAGAACTTTCGGATTTATAATATTAGTAGGGATTTATGGTGGTCATTTTATAACTGACTTATAACTTATACACTAAGTAGTAATATTGATGTGCTATCACAGTATAGTAGAGTGGTTTACATTACAGCGCGGATTTCAGAATTCCAGAAATGACTACCGTGGTCATTATAATATCAAACAAAAGACGCTCACTGCTGGTAATCAGAGATCAATGCCGAACGTACTGGAAATATACTAGAATTGAAATCTATGTCTGGAAGGAAATAGGTCTCTCCTTTCCAATGAATATCAGAAAACGATACTGAACCCGAATATCATCTATTGGAGACGACCAAGAAAAACAACTATGTATTCGAAAAGGTTAGTATTACATGTTAATACTTAAGTGAGAAAGATAATTAATATAATTATTTAAAACTTGCTTTCCGTCCGCGTTAACTATTTCCCCGCGATAAAAGGTAGCCTAAGTGTCATTCTAATGTATAAGCTATTTTACTGTATAATTTCATTATAATCCATTCTGTAGTTTTTGCGTGAAAGAGTAACAAACATCCATCCACGTTTATAATATTAGTAGGATAAATAACATAGTCCTCATTAATTACTAAGCCAAATACATTATTAAAATTTAATGATGATGGATGATAAATAACAAATATGTATTATTTAAACACACATCATAAATCACTAAACTATAAACTTTAGTACCTACTAAAAAAACAGTAGGTACTGTAGACTTACTCGTTTGCTACGAGTTACTACGGCGTAGCAAGCGTAGCACTCTTATTAATTTTGTTGCTCTCATATAATTACAAAAAAATTACTGAAAATTAGTGGCGATTCTTTGGAGTCACTCTCTAAACTTAAATTTTAGTTGCACTCTTTTTCGTTCGTAATGTTATCGAAAAGGAAGAGAGATTATTTTTTTCTCAGTAATGATTTTTTGGTGTCAAATAAAGTACATTTGTATTGTATTGTATTGTACACAATATACTATGAACATGAGGCAGTAGTGTGATAAAATCATCTGTTTACCTGCTATATTTTCAGTACAAAAAAATCACGAACGTCAGTTAATTTGCACTGGTTTAGTGTTGCCACTCGATAAACTAGATATCGATAGAGTTTATGTAATGTTTAACGTCAATCTATAAAGAAGTAAATAAATAAAGTAACGCCCGACTAGAAAAATAAAAAACCTCACCATATTGCGAAATTTTAATGAAACTATTTTTATAATGGAAACTGTTGCCGGAAACATAAAAATAAAATATACAAGTTGCTGTGAACATAGCAGTTTATAGCAGGTTTTCATTACTTTTCTGGTCGATAGAGCTGGCACGTAAATAAGCGTTTTCATTGACGGCCGAAGGTTTTCGATGTGATATTATTATAATTTTAATAGGAACAAAATCACCTGTTCCATACATTTTGGTTTGATACTCGTCGGTATTTAATTTTTTTTATAAACAGCTGATTTTTATTACGCGATTACAGTGTTGGTCCAGTGTTATTCATATACATGAGCTGGATCATTCCTCAAGCGTTTCTTTTAGTAAAACTATTATAAAACTATAAATATCGAATGCGTCGCAACACTACGCTGTTAGTGATGTAGCGACCGTGATGACGACCACTTCACGAACTCGATTATCTATTTAACGCAACAAGTTTTTCCGGTGCAAGCCAAGTGCGTCGAGGGCAGTCGCACCGGCGGACAACAATCACCCACGCTTGTGCTTAAGCGGAAACTTTGTCAAGAATGACTCTGTTATTTTTAAAATAAGTATGTCTGATGTCATCAAGTCATGATATCGTCATTTTTAGTAATATTTAATTTATTTAGTAATAATAATTTTTTTATTAGTCCCCATATTCCTAAGCAAGGCTGTTGTGCCTAGTTGACATTTGTCTGCTGAAGTGATTTTTACGTAGAGCTTAGACAGATTTTTTCTTTGTCCGTTTTAAGGAAGATAATTTCAAAACCTTTTGTCGCTACATTTGCAGAGTGAAAATACCTACAGACTGTAATACATAATTAATATATAAAATATATATTATTATTTACAATACTATTAATAGTAATACATAATTAATATATAAAATATATATTATTATTTATTTTACTAAACCTAGTGAAGACGCGTCTCTATATTACCTAGTTACCAATATTTTTAAGTAGCTCTGTCTGTCCCAGAAATGCCCAGAATTCGCTAAACTAAAACCCACAGGTTCAAGTACAACTTTAAGTCCTGCCTTTTCCATTGCTTTACTAATTTAGTCTCTAATGTGAACTCCTTTATTTGTGCCTTAAATACAACGCAATGGATATTTAATTAAATTGAAACAGTTAAGTTTTTCATGCGTAAAGATCTCAGAATGACTTTCATGTTCTATTATTGAGATACCACATAAAAGAGTTTGGTTTGACGTCAATCACTGAATATGAAATCACCAGACGCCATGAATTATACAAATATTGGCACTGCGATTTGTAAATCAAATAACTCTTATTCACAAAGTAATAGAGTACAAGTGCAGGTACCTACAATTATAAACAAATGTACTATACACCTTTGTGTATTGGCACAGATAATATAATACTAGTTTGGTATTGGACTGATTAAACAAACGTGCATAATAAATACATCATTATAATAAAGTACATTGTTTATTTATCACAATAAACAAAAGAAGACGACGACGTAGGAATTCTAATAAATGCTATGGCTTAGATAGAATAAGCTAATCTTTGAAAAAATATAGGGTAGTTAGTTTTACAAAGTAAAATTGAGTTACCCAGTAAATAGTAGCTAGTCCCTAGGTATATTAAAGATCAATTATATATATCTGCTACTATTTGCTTGGTAACTCAATTGTATTTTATGTAGATTGAATTTATTTTATTCTAAACTTCTGTTTTACGGCATACCTAGACTTGGCGTTTTTGGTTATTTTCTATGAATGTAAAAATATTGTGAGACTAATTAATTTTAAAGTCCGTTTAACTATTTTCACGGTCGATTTAAATCCATTTCTTTAAAATCCCTTGTTACCAAAGTGACTCTATTGTACTGCAAGCGTTCGTAAGGGGGAAATTTTCTAACATTCATCGCTCATTATTGCAATAACAATTAAAAAACAGTGCTATAAGGTGGATATTATACGACTTGTTTCATAACAAAACAACAACATTCAATAAACGATTCGATTCTCATATTCAGTGGAGCGCGTCGCATTTGCATGCTAATTTACTTAGAATATTGCGTCTTATTCATAGTATTCATACAAAACAGACTCTTTGTTCTCTTTAATTCTGTGTCTTAAGTAACTTATTGATGTAGCATACAGTAACTGTTTCTGTTGATGAACTAGTTAAAAGCTAATACGGTTTTGGCAGTAAAGTAAGTAAGATAGCATTTAAAAATATTTTCAAAATCATGGTATTGTGTTAGTTTCTTTTCTTAATCAATTCATGCTATAAGCTCACCTGTGGGTTCAAATTAATAATTGAAGCTCTAAATGAATCTATCAAAATAAAATTTGTTTAGAGTCGTTTGCGCTTTTTTTTTTAATTGACCTATGCTTGAGTCGATAAAGTACGATGGATCAAGCTTCGCCGGACTTGCGGGGGAGCGGAAGACTCTACCCCAAAAAAGTCATGTACCAAAAAAGTCATAGCCGTTTGCGCGTGTAAACGCAATATACGCACTGTGCAAACATGATACTCTTTTTACATGTTAGATTACAATAGAGAAATTCCTTAAAGACTACAAATTTCCTGAAAAATACCTATTCGAGAACAAAAACCTACCTTCCACGTGGCTTAATTGTTGCTTTGCCCGTGACCTTAGTTCGATTTGGACATTTGGACACTGACAAATGCATCGTATTGTATACTGACTGCTATTGTTGTGAAAACAATACCTCCTAGAACACAGTTCATTAAATTGGTATTACAATAGGGATTTAATATGTAAAGTTTGTAACAAAATGCTTCACTGATGTAGTACGCCTGCCTTCAAGGCACAGTAAAAGTCGAAGTGGCTAGGTTCTGGGCCAAAATGATCTAAATAATTTGTCATCGACCCGATAGGAAGAAGAAAGCACAGAGTCGTGGGTTTGAATTCGAACCCCCGACGACCCAGACGACGAAATCACTGATACAGTTAAAGCAGCCAAATAATTTAGATTATACTCCTCAGAATGCCCTTCTAGTAGCGAATACCCTTTAGGTAACACTTACCATTTAGGTAACAATGTCCGTACCCGCCGGAGGGGGCGCGGCAAATATCAAAATCAAATCTAATAATCAGAGACGGAGCTTCTCAGGACTCGTCTCCTTTTCGATGTTTTTCGTATCAACGCGCTAGGCCTAGGTTCGAGGTTCCCTCAAGACGCCCCTAGACGCGTTGGTATATGACTATTCTGGGGTAGGTAAAGCTTCTGCTCTTCCGCAAGTCCGGTGAAGCTTGATTGGTCGTATCTTTTCGACCCTAAGCGTAGATATAATATAAAATATTTTTTAAAAATAACACTTGTGTTTGCTTTGTTTCTGGATGTTATATTATAAAGTAAGATGTATTTCTGAAGGTTGGAAAGCCGCGCTTCGCGTTATTTAATTTAATTACCACTCAAGGATTTTTTGGCAAGATTTTTCATTCGTGAATTTTTTATGTTTAACTTTTTTGAGGTGCTATGTTAGTCCAGAACATTCTGTCCGAAGAATGTGCAATGCTAAGTATTGCAAAGTCATTATGTATTCAAAACGCGTGGACAGTTACTGACTCACTTGCATAACCTATTAACAAACACTAAACAACAATACTTATTCCATTACAACTAATCATGTCGAGAGATAACCAAAAAGCTAAGTAGCTCGTTTGTGGAATAATTTTAACATAATATTTTGAATACTTTTTGTGCCGAGATTCGTCACGTTTTTCGCCTTGTGTCTTTATTGTTATATTTTTAAGTTTGAGCATTTTCTATATAATTTTTAATTTGAGAAATATAAAATTACGAGTAGTTTTAAAATAGCATTTCGTAGACGCTTGTACGAAGTGTTACGAGCGGAACTATTTAATAATGTTTTATCACCGTATTTAAAAAAGTACTTTTTAAAACTGTAAGTACTTTAAACTTTTGTGCTATTTATCCAAAATCAGAAAGAAAAAAAGTAATAAACGAGAAGAAAAAGTTTTTAATAAACATTGTTTTAATATTTTGGACTACAGCGCCATCTCTCGCTACATGTACTAAGTTTTCCAAAGATTAAGTAGGTATAATGGGTTTGCGTCTAGACGTTCTCGATAAACTTTTATGGTAGTTTGAAGTATAATCGAGAGATGGCACTATGTACTATAATTATAACAAGCTGTAACTATAAAACTTGAAACACACCTTTTAAAGGGCATTGGCTAAGGGCTAAGGGCATTCGATATAAAAGGTAAAAGCTGCATGTCTTCAAACATTACATTAAATAAAGTGATAGGTCTGGTCAGATTGAATTCAAATTCAATTTAAAGAAAAACCATTGTGACAAAATACATACTTTAATGTAAATATCTTTTACAAAAATAATAACAGTATGATGTAATTCAACATGGGTTCTTACATTAATGAGACTGGAATAGAAGATAAAATATAATATTTATTTATATGTCTTATTAACTAAAAACTTAAAACTAAATACTGAATTTGTTCACTTTTTTGATCTAAAGGGCACTTTGAAATAAGATTTTGTATACATACTCGAGTAAAAGTATTATAAGTATTCGCTATAAAATGCAGCTGTCAATCGACCTTAAAAGTAAAAAAAGTACTTATTTCAATTTAAATCGGTGTTACGAGTAATTAATAACAGAATAAATCTACGACATTATATCGTGCTTGTGAGAGGGGCTTCTTGCCCCTTATTGTTTCTTTGAATATACGTGAAAAATACAGAAACATAGGTAGAGGTAGATAAGAACAATAATACCTATCCTGGTAAAAAGACTGGTGAAATGCTGCAAAATTAAATTCACTGAATAACCACGCAAATCTAAAAAAATATAGACACAAGTCTATCGTAAATATTGTTTCAGGCCCTCAAAGTGAGAATTTTAATGCAGTATAAAGCGTGATCTATCTCCATATCTAAAGTTATACTGCTACTCAGCAAGACAGTCCACCTCCTTCATTACGCTGGATCTCGGTCCGGATATACTCTTGTTGTTTCTCGCTCAGGCCGAACTTCTCAGCTTCCTGCGAGAACTGGGCCATTCCCCCCACCCCCACCAGATAACCATTGAGTCTGGCGGCCAGGTGTGACGTCTGAAGTTTCTCGGAGTCCAAGTTCAAGCTGCGGCAAAGGTCCTTGTGGCCTTGCAACCGGTACTTTTGGTGGTAGCTGTGGAAAAGAAAGAAGATTACTGAACTTGTAAAATGTACTAATCTTTAAAGTGATATTGTCAAAATTTACACAAGGTTTAAGAAGCATCCTAAGGGATTTTGTTGTCTTTCGAGATTTCATTTCTTTCTTTCTATAGACCAGAGCCTCCGTAAGACATCGCTCTCTCGCTCATCATCATAATTTCAGCCGAAACCAATTCACTCCTGGACAAAGATCTCTACAACATCAGTGCTGTGCTGCCCGCATTCAGTGATATCGTACAACCCTCATCATCGGTCCGCCTTGCGGGGCCTTCAATTTGAAAATATTGTGACAGAACTTGCGCCTGCTGATTCCTTTCTTTTCATTATTGTGTAGCTGGCAAGTCAGATTCAATTATATTTTGTTAGCCCAATATTCTGCAACCCTGATCCCACTGTCAGAGGAACAAGTGTCCGGGCATGCAGGGACACGAGGTAAGGTGGCCCATGCCCCATGGTCGGAGTGATTCTTGTGTAGTGCAATAAATGTTTTACCTTTAAAAAAATGAAAAGGTAGAGTGCGAAGTTAATCTGCTAGCAGTGAGCCGACTAGAACAAGATCATTGCATACGCTTGAACCCCTCGATGGGGATATACAAAAACCGACAAGGAATTCCTATTTTACGTTAAATTGATCTTAATCTGAAATATATTCTAACTTTATTGTGGAACTAGCTTTCTGCCGCGGCTCCGCCCGCGTTAACAGTTTTTCCCGTGGGGATGAGGCATTTTCCCACGGTAAAAGGTAGCCTATGTTACTCAAGGTGAATGTAGCTTTCTAATGGTGAAAGAATTTTTGAAATCGGTTTAGTAATTTTTGAGTTTATTCATTACAAACATACACACACACACACACACACACACACACAAAAATACAAATCTTTCCTCTTTATAATATTAGTATGATGAGGACACGAAATCGGTTGTCAAGTCCGTTCTACTAATAGGAAGAAGGCCCTGACATAATTGCAAGGCCGATGGTACTAATGTTAGATGCAAATAGGCTGTTATCGTTTGAATTGTTAATCGATTTGTTTCTATGGCAACATTGTAAGTTGTGTATATTCTTAAACAAGAAAAGCGTAAAAGTGAATATCGTCCATTTAGGGGGAAAGACTTCCTAAAATGTAGAATAGGATGAAATCAAATTATTCTTCTGAACTTTTCGCATAATAAATGACGGGATAAACATTAATTATTATATTTTTCAAAATTTAAAGGTTTAGCTCCAGTTTATTATAATTCTAACTTGACTCGAAACAACACACGGGAGCAACCCTTTGGACTTAGCACCGTTCGTTCTTATATCGTTTGCGTTGTGTCTTCATGCTGTATGTTTATAAATGTATCAGCTGTCTCAAACCCATAGTTATTATTATTGAAAAACAAAAATATCTTATCTAATTTATCTCTCTCTTCATAAGAATCTCATAAGAATGGTACGAGGAACCGCCAAAATCAAACGTCAAAGAGAAAAGAAGCGCGCCGCCCAGTGAGGTTGGAAAGCCGCGCTTCGCTTAGCGCACCGGTGGTGCTAGAGATGCGAATGCGACACGGCGTAGTTTAGGGATGTTCGTAATCGATTGATCTTCCTTTCTTCCGACAATATATTATATCATATTATTTGTTACTCACTCTTCAGCGGGGTAGAAGACGCCAGCAGGCGCGATCTCTGTCCTGAGCTGGCCGTATTGCTTCTCTGTCTCCTTGTAAGACGCCTCCGCCGCCTGCCTCTGCTCTTCATCATGATAGAGGATCATGGACTGGTACTGGAAATCGAAAAATGCATGTTCAAATTAAATTACAATAAATATAACATTATAGAGCGTCGGTGCCTAACTGTTTAGGGCCGTTGCCTTCCAATCGGAAGTTCGCTGGTTCAAGCCTCGGTACGTACTTACGAATGTGTTTTTCTGGTTTTCAAATTCATATGTACGTTTATTCGACGATTTTGCGGTGAAGGAAAACATCGTGAGCAAACCTGTACACACCTGCGAAGTAATGCAAAGGTTATCTATGAGGTTGACCAAGCCGCACTGAGCCAACGTGGTCGACTAAGGCCTATTCACCCTGATTTCAAGGTAGGCTCGAGCCCCTCGTTGGGGACATATATCAGCTGTTAACGAAATAGAACATTTAAAAAAACTTCTGCCGCAGTCAAATGAGCCCAATTACAATACATACATTACAATACCTATACTATACCTACTGTTATTTGAACTTTAGGTGGGCATCTTGCAGATGCAGACTTCTGATATCATAAACTGAAAACTAAGTGCTAAAGTAACGGACACCTATTGCACTAAGTTTTCAGTTTTCAAAATACACCGCGCATTCCTTAGAGGGTGGATACGAGCAACTTTTACTATGGGACCATCTCGAAATTAGGAAAAAGCTCAGCTATTTCATAGGCAAAAAAAATATGTGGAACAAAATTGATAAAATACTTATTTTGCGATTTCAGAGTTCAGTAAAATGTGGTAAAACTTGTTCATATTCATGACTAGAACTGTCCTTCAAGGTTTATAGCAAACGATTTTTTTTTTGGTTAAGTAATTGAATATTTTGGGCTAAAACTGATAGTCCTTGCCCTTCGCATTGCGAGACTTGGTTGAGACGTAGAAAAGTGTTAAAATAAGCATCGTCCATTAGTTTAACAGTGTAAACGCCTACGTGTACCTCAAAATAAAACCCGCACGTGCTTTCATGTTTGGCACCATACGATAATTTGTTCTGTCGGTCAGCAAAAGAAAGTTTTTAATCATGATTTATTATTAATCTAATCATACATATATTTGATGTCTACAATAATAAGTTACTTGGCTGAAAAGTTGCCGCCGTTGCTGTTTTGCCTGAAAGTAGTTTTAAATCACTTAAGTTATGTACTTTGTTTAAAAGCTATAGGGGCATAATATATTATTCGGATATACCTAATCAATTCAAATTTAGAATAATGCACAATAAATACCTACACTACTAATTAATACAGTTCTGTCTTTGACATTGACCACACATTTAAAAGAGTACATACATACATACTCGTGCATGTATATCCATACTAACCTTTCTCAATAACACATGACCCAATTTATAGTCAACACTTGAAAAAAATATATTTAAACACAAGCTTGTTCTTCAGAAACAAATATTTTTAACTATTAAAATTACAATAATCTCTTATTTGTTCTGTAAAGTCATCGATCTCAAATCTCGCGGAAATATCATAAATACTTACTCTATTGCATATTTTAAAGTATCGATGCATTTTAATATGTTTACGCAATCGATATCCACTTGTACTGCTACAATAGCCCACTTAGGGCCTAAATAAATGAAAATATTACTGGTCTGCGCAGGACCGATCGTTGTGGGAGATCTTTGGGGGAGGCCTTTGTTCAGCAGCAGACGTCTATTGGTTGAAACTTTCAGAACCTGACGACGAACTCACTGATGCCGTTAAAGCAGCCAAAGAATTTAGATTACATCTAACAGAATGCCCTTCTGGTAGCGAGTACCCTTCAGGTAACAACGCCCGTACCCGCCGGCGGGGGCGCGGCCAGAACCAAAATTAAAAATTGATAATTAGAGACGGAGCCTCTCAGGCATCTTCTCCTTCACGATGTTTTACCGTATCAACGCGCTAGGCCGAGGTCCGAGGCTCCCTCGAGCCGCCCCTAGACGCGTTGGTACATGACCACTTTGGGTAGAGTCTTCCGCTCCCCCGCAAGTCCGGTGAAGCTTGATCCCTCGTACTTTTTCGACTCAAGGTCAATTAAAAAAAACATGATGATGATGGTGATTATATACCTGTCTCTTCAGCTTGGTAGTGAGCCCGTACTCGTGGTTAGCCCAGAACATGTCCAGCAGTTCGTCAAATGTCACTGTCTTCGGATCGTAGTCCAGCTCTATCACTTCTGTGTGGTCTCCGCTGAAATAAAAAAAAAAACATAATCCAATTATTTTGTATTGCCAACAATTTTACATACTAATGTATAGAAATAAATAAATAATGTATGAAAATAAATAATGTATAGAATTAAGAACCAGTTTGTTTTTTGAGTCTATAAAAAATACAAAATCAATCATAAAACCTTAAAAAAAGTGAAAAAAAAGAAAAATTAGGTTTGTGTTAAGAGGAAATGGATTTAAAAAAAATAAACAACAGTCCGTAAAGTTTTTTTTTAACTTCCCAGAAATTTTTATATTTATACTCTAAGCATAAAACTAAAACCCTCCGTTGGTTAATCTTCTCTATATAATAAAACTGTAGAGGTCAAAAATCTGTACCAAGAAAAAAAATGCTAAATGAAGATCAGTGAGAAAAAAATTTGTAGGTTCAATCAACGTCAATATTTCTTTAGAAGAACATTTCCTTAAAAGTTATCTATACGTAAACAGACAGATACAAGTAACCCTGCAAAAAATGGACGATAACCTTGAAAACGCTTGTATTTAGGTATTATTAGAAGATAACCGAATCGTGTATGGAATGTAAACTGATAATAAACGGTTTTATCTAAAATAATCTTTAAAAACCACCTTACCGCATTTGTGAATTTCAGATAAAACTATACGTGATGCATATTTATCTGCTTATCTATAAAACAAACATAAAAATGAAAATTGCGCAATAATTAGCAAACCATTACTATGAGTATGTTTATATCATATCATTTACGACAATGACATAGCGTGATATGAAATGATATCTCTAAAAGTAGTAAATACTAAAGTCATTTAAAACAATGATCAAGTTTTATTTATTACGCTTATCTTAATCTATAAGAAAGCTGCTCAAAGGAAAAGGTTTAATAAGTATTTTTGTTCTTTATATTAAATATGTTCTTCGTAATCCTCTCGGATTATATCTCTGTTAAACGAGTTGAAAGAACATTATTATGATATTTGTTAATATCTAACAAAGTGTCTTATTTAAGGATTAGGCGATTAGATCTTAAAATCTAGTCTAGACGAATAGGCTTAAGCAGTAAAAGGATAAGTAGACAATGGTGCAACGTAAGTATTCTTGTAACCATCATTATATGTACCTATATGTGACGTTCCACGTGAAAAGGTACTTTATGGCGGGTTTTAGTACATATATAATCCTTTTGAATTTGAAAAGCTTATTAGTTGCTGATTACAGGGATATGCATAACTCAATACCGAATACCGACCATAGTCCCTTTGCACATGGAACGTCACATATATATTACCTACCTACAGCATTTTTTTTAAATTGACCTATGCTTGTGTCGAAAAAGTATGACCAATCAAGCTACACCGTCGTATGCCAGAGGCTATATTTACCTTTAAGAAATCAAATCAAATTTATTTTTTATTACATACTTCAAACAATAAAATAAATAAATTTATCGTTTCCACAACACTAGCAAAACAATTACCAAATCATTTGTTGAATTCTTATAGAGAGCTTATCTTAACAAGGTTCATTAAAAGGTTGCATGGAAGAATCGCTTAAAGCTATGGCCGCTATTTGCATTCTTTTTTAACTTTCTAAATATATTTTGTGCAATAAATAATACATGTATATGTAAAATTATAAAATAACCATTATTCTTGAGTTTGCAATAATCATCAACACATCTAATTTATTCCATAGATGAAACTAAACCCATAGAGTTACAATAGAAGGTAGTACAGACAAAGAACCAGATAGCTGACCCCCCTGCCGAACGCTGTGCGAACGCCATCGAGGGCGCCATCTATCGCTCCAAAAGGGCAGAAAAGAACGAACCAACGGCCAATGATACTTCTAAAACAATGCCATCTGTCTTACACTTACAATAAACTAAATTGTTACAAGAATGTTGTCAGTATAGCTAAGCCAATAATTAGGAAGGTGTAGCCTTATTTCGGAAATGTCGCTAAGTCACAGCGTGGCGAAGTTGCGCACGGTATGGCTGTAGATCGAGATTTAACTGGATCGATCCCGCGAGCGCATATTCATGTTTTAGATTTTTTTTATTTTTAACTTTTTTTATAAGAGACGCAGTGTTTGCTATGGGGATTTCATTCTTTTAATAAAATTAGAATCAATACAAAATATACTTATAATTTATGAATGTTATGTCTGCATTTTATTCTACAATATTTCATCGATTAGAATCGTCGTCATCTGCAGAGTAGATGATTATGTGCCTACACTTGCTTCACAAGAAACTAGTTATCTCGACCGCCGCGCCGCCGGGCGGCGCCGTCACTATTTTATATCTTGATTTTATAATTCTATTAAACGGAAAAAAACTATGTTGAATAGTCAACGGATTTGAACCGCGTAACTTAGCATTCACAAGCTTCACAGCTAACGCTAAACCACTGCGCCAACTGACAAGTTGTCAAGTGTATCGAAATTTGATATCATACCACACTTTGCTATGACTCATAGCTATGATGTATTTTTTTTGAGAGAGAATGCATGCAAAATAACACGAACAAATTATGTGAGGGTAGTTACTTATTATTTCAAGTTTTACACTATAAAGAAAACTAATGTTCGTGGCAAGGTATTTACTTTACGTCGTCGTCGTTACGTTCATGCACTCTCCGGTTACTTTTATTTAAAATAATCTGTTACCAATTTTCATTACTTCTCATATACCTAAATGATTTTATGAAAGCAAAAACAACAGTGCGTTGTAAAGATAACCACAGTATTAAAAGTATTTCTAGAGAATTAGGTGTCACGGTAAGTAGATAATACGTATATGAATACCTATTTATAAAACCTAATTATAAAAATAATATAGAATAATATTTTGTGGAATGTGATTTCGTGACAAAAATTATATCATAGTATTTTATATTGCAGAGAAATACATTTCGTTTATGGATTCGGCGATACCAAGAAACTGGTGATGTGAAACGTAACCGCTCTGACCGACGACCACCGGTAGCTTATACTGCTGCATCAGAACGTCATTGTGGAATCGTAAGGCTTCATAGCGAAGTCCCATTTAAAACGACTTGGTCAACTGCCATAACATATAATATATCGCTTGACTCTGTTTGAAAATACTCCAAGCATGTGAAATACATAATTATAAGCCAATTATAAAAAAAACAACCATCGGAAGCCCATTGTCTAGCCAGAACAGAATGAGATTCGCATCAGAATATTTAAATTTTGATTGGGAGAACGAAATTGTAATTTTTACTGACGAAAAGAGCTTCAAGTCTGATAAAGATGGAAGAAAATTATTGTGGAGAAGACCTGGGGAACGTTTCAAGCTTCAAAATAAGTATTTTGCCTTTGAGAACCAGCGGTTATGTTAGCTACTTTCCCTTTCTTTTTTTATTGTATAACTTACCACTATTTGGCCTAACTTTGTTTTTATATAAACTAAAATCATCCTGAGATTGAAACAAAATTAAGAGAGATATAAATTGTTACTTTATAATTTTAAATGTAATTTAAATTATAAAAGTAGCATGTTGGTTCTCTCTCCTAAAAAATGCCAGTTTGAATCTCTGGATATTACATTTTAGTCGATAAAATATTAAAGAATAAAATGTTAACATATTTATTGTAACATATATTTTGTTTTATTTTAATCTTTAATGTAAGAATCAAATCCTCATAGCAGTAATTGCATCTTTTTGGAAAAGTAAAAAATAAAAAGACAAAATAATTAAAATGCTCTCGTGGATTTGATCCAGGCAAATCTAGATCTACAGCCATACCGTGCACAACTTCGCCACACTGTAACTTAGCTACACAATCGAAATAAGACTACACCTTCCTAATTATTGGCTTAGCTATACTGACAACATTCTTTTAACGATTTAGTTTATTGTAAGTTACGACAGATGGCATTGTTTGAAATTTTAGAAGTATCATTGGCCGTTGGTTCGTTCTTTTCTGCCCTTTTGGAGCGATAGATGGCGCCCTCGATGGCGTTCGCACAGCATTCGGCAGGGGGGTCAGCTATCTGGTTCTTTGTCTGTACGAAGTCTCAGTAATCGATCACCTGGTTTTCCCTTGACCCACTTCGTATCGATTTACTAGGAAGGAAGGAAAAGTAGAGTTACCATCGCATTGACTTGCGAAAATGGGCTCTGCCAATGAGGTGGAAATCAACGCAAACATGACCTTACACACCCGCAAAAAAATGAGTAGTTTAGCTTACTTTTATTTATCTCATACGTGTCTCATACCTACAAGATTGCACACATTTTTACAAAAGTATAAAAAGGACATCCGTAGTATGATCGTCAATATGCGTACCTACATGTATAATTAGAAGAATATAATTAAAGAAATTTATTGCATAATGTCAAAGAAATAATAAAAACGAATATGTATGTCAAACGTAAAAATTAGAAGTATATTATAAAAGTAGGTAAATAGGTATATTTTATAAACTATTTAATGGAAAGAAGGTAGTATAACATTATTTAACTTTTTACATACAAATGTCCGAAAAGTTATTTATTGATCCACTAAACCACAGACTTAACTCAGAAAATCTAGGCATATCTTTTTTAGTGTTCATAATTATAATCAAGCAAGTACGTCTATTTTTATCGGGCACTTTCTTCACTGTAAATACGAGTAAACAACGTTCTATTTTATTCAATAGTAATTAATTATAATACAAACAAGTTCCATTTTATTCAATACTAATACGTAACAGTGATTCATAATATTACTACCAACACGTGGAGCAAATGAATGTGTCTTAGATAGCTCTTATTAATTAAACTACGTAATATCATACTAAGTAATCTACGTCCATTAATATAGCTATATATTGGTTGTAGTAAACATACCGATACTGCTTATAAATACGAGTATTATTTATCATAGCAGTTCTTCACTTACAATTCTGAATTTTGACTTACTATTACATTAAATTATAATTTAAAACAATCTGTCTTATTTTACAAAACTTTTGTGGAATAGTTTGATTTTGTTTCAATAACATAAAAAAAAATGTTTTGTGGTTTTTCTGGGATAAAACATAGAGTAAAAACCAATCACCGCTGCCGTGTTACAAACATAATATCCTGTCTATAATTAATAAATAAATAAATATGTGGGACATCTCACCAGATTTCAATGTCGTGCCAGACAGCTGATATACATACATATATAAATATACAACATCCAGACACAGGGCAAACACAAGTGCTCATCACACGACTATTTGCCCTGGGCGGGATTCGAACCCGCGACCTTGTGCTTCGTAGGCAGACGTACTACCAACTAGGCTACGAGGCCGTCACCAACTAGGCTACGAGGCCGTAATAAATCTCAAAGGTGATGAAATTAAAATAATTTTCTACTTCAAAAATTCTCTTGTTATCATTCAAACATATTTTTCAGGCTTATTGTCTTTTTATGCCTAAATATTTTTTTCCAATTCGTTTTTACTATTATATGTATAAATAAAAATATCTTCTCACTGTTTAAGAACTCTTATTATTTGTTCTACCGTAACAGTCAATCTCCATATTTTTTGTATATGGCTTTGTTAACACATTCGGCGTTTCACTGTAAATAATGCTACAAAGTTGTAATATCTTTCTATTTTGGCAGTATCGATAACACTCAATGCTATCAAAAATATAATGTAAATCCTGCCTGCCGGTAGGTATATTCGCTCAGTTTACTGATTTATAATAATAATAAAAACACTTTATTGCACACAAAAGAAAATAATAACAATATCAATACAAGTAAATAGAGTGCGCAAAGGCGGCCTTATCGCTTGTAGCGATCTCTACCAACCTTAGGGTAGAGGATATACAAAAGAAACCAGTGCTGTGATTTATGTAACAAAGTATCAATACTATTTTAGTACACGATAAAAAAAACTGGATTAGAATAAAAAAATAATATTATTATAAGTACTGCAGCTGTAAAAGGACTTCGTTTCCTTTTTGGAGATATTTATTAGCTTTACGAAAAATTGTGTATAACCTTTCTCAGAAAAAAAAACTTGACCAGAATTTCAATGTGACTTACTTGCTTCTGCAACTTGGGTTTTTGGTGGTGCCTTCTGAATAGCGCACCCAGGTGCATCCATTCCTCGAGTGGCGCCAAACAAGGAGTTACAGGACCAGAAGCAGCCCATGCCATACGTGGCCTTAGTTAAGAGGTCCACAGAATGTGACTTACATGCTTCTGTAGCTTGGGTTCTTGGTGGTGCCTCCTGAATAGCCCACCCTGGTGCGGACGACTCCACGAGTGGTGCCGAAGAGGGAGTCACAGGACCAGAAACAGCCCATGCCAAACGTGGCCTTCTTAGTAAAGAGGTCCACAGAATGTGACTTACATGCTTCTGTAGCTTGGGTTCTTGGTGGTGCCTCCTGAATAGCCCACCCTGGTGCGGATGACTCCTCGAGTGGCGCCGAAGAGGGAGTCACAGGACCAGAAGCAGCCCATGCCAAACGTGGCCTTCTTACCTAAGCGGTGCACAGTATGTGACTTACATGCTTCTGTAACTTGGGTTCTTGGTGGTGCCTCCTGAATAGCCCACCCTGGTGCGGATGACTCCTCGAGTTGCGCCGAAGAGGGAGTCACAGGACCAGAAGCAGCCCATGCCGAACGTGGCCTTCTTCGTCGGAATGTCCACATCGTGTAGGAGCGGGAACTGAATAATAAAATATATAAGAGTTTAAACACAATAATTCTTTGAATAGAAAAAATAATAAAAATATATATGTTACGGCTAAAACCCGAAGTGCGGCTACACCTAGTTTTAGCCGGTTAGAACTAGGTGTAGCCACTTACTCTTGGTTAAACCTAGTAAGAGCCGATTGTTTTCGGGTAAAACTAGGTCTATCCTTCATCATGCCGGCTACAACTAGGTCCGGCCATTCCCTGTTGGATAAAACTAGATCTATTCGATATCATTCCGGCTAGAACTAGGTCCAGACTATCCCTGTTGATAAAACTAGATGCAAACAAGTTAAAACAAGTAAACAGGCGCCTGGCTCATGCGAGCCGCGCGCCCCTGCTGCCCGCCACCCGTACACCCGCGTTTGCCTTTGGGCGATTTATAATAATAAAAAAACTCTCTACGTTTCTTATTATAGGATGTTTTTATAATATCTCAAAAAAGCTCTGCCGATAACATGCCGGATACAACTATGTACAGCCAATCCCTGTTGGATAAAACTATGACACGCGCTGCTGCTGCAGACAGTGAGTCACACTCGCTAGTAGACCTGCAGTAGATCAGCAACACCTGGCGCTCACAACCTGCAGAGGCGCGTGCCTCGCTATGCCCTTCACCCCGCGCCGCTGCTGCAGATGCTGTGAGTCATGAGTGTGACGCGGGGCGGAAGGAAGGCGTGGCGGGACACCCATCTAAGTTTTTGATCCAACAGGAATTGTCTGGACCTAGTTCTAGCCGGAATGATATCGGATAGACCTAGTTTTATCCAACAGGGAACGGCCGGACCTAGTTGTAGCCGGCATGATGAAGGATAGACCTAGTTTTACCCGAAAACAATCGGCTCGTACTAGGTTTAACCAAGAGTAAGTGGCTACATCTAGTTCTAACCGGCTAAAACTAGGTGTAGCCGCACTTCGGGTATTAGCCGTAACATATATACGCCTTTAGTTAGAACAACATATTGTTAGTTTCCGTGGATTGCCGCTACCCTTCACTTGACTCTCCGAACCTCCAAAACGGTCACCTTGACCTTCGAAGTCAACGACGCAAACATTTTCAAAGTTCTTCTTATGATAATACGATTACGTACGAGTTAACATAGGCATAAATTACATACACACATAAAGACACGCTCTTTTCCCTACCGGAGTTAGTAGAGTTTTAGTAAGCTCACAGGGAGACCAAACTAAACAAAGTGATTGGGTTAAAATTCGGTACGCAAACGCATCTAAAATAAAATACACCTTCCTACAGTGCTTTTTTTCTTATAAAACCCAAAATAAATAAAAAAACAAAATTCAAAATGTTTTTTTCGAAATAAGATTACACAAATCACTTTTCGACGTCAAATTTTAATGAAGTTACTAAATTTTGCTCAATCCAAGGCTGGCTCCTCGTCTCATACTAATGAAGAATAAAATAAACTTGTAAAATTTAAAGAGGCATGCAATCAGCTGGGATCGTACGGTACGCGGAGATATACATTTTATCATCTAATTGAGATGCGTAGTTTATTTATAACTGACAATGGAATAATGTTTTGTTTTATAATCTAGCCGTCAAACTTCTTATCATAGGTTATCAGTTCGGGGTCAAAGGATGATCCATCTCAATTGCCCCACAGTGTTCGATGATAATTATCAATAGGCCCCACTGTGCCACTGCTGATAACACTGATAACGTTATCAATCATGCGTGTGTCCAGTGTCGGAACAATAATATGCGCATCTTGTTCGGCACGAGGCTATTGATCACTTAGGAATGCATTTCTATAGGATTTCAACCCACCAACTGTTTGATTATGCAAAATGCAGGATAAACAGAAAAAAACCCTTTTTTTTAAGCTTTCACGGTTGCCTTTTAACTATTTAATATAACGGCATATTTACAGTGGTATTTAGTGTGCTTAAATCCTTTAAACCTATATTTATTTAAGCTCTTTATTTGCGATTAAATGGTACATTTGTAAGGTCTTAAGTTAATAGTAGGTACTTCATTGGATGCCTGGGTAAGGCATTGATTACTAAGCTTAAATTATATTCATTATTAAATTTTAATATACTATAGCTATAGATATTATTACATAAATTGTTCTTACGACGCAACGCATATAAAAATCATCATCATTTAACCAAAAAGACATCTACTGTCGGAAAAGGTTTCCCCTACAGATCTTCACTATGATCGGTCCTGCGCTGCCCATAATATGAAATAAAAATAAATAAATAATAGGTACGTTAATTAGGTACGCTCACAGGTAGGTACGCTAATGAGATCCGTCAGTAAAAATAATTTAAACCTTTAATAATATTGTTCATGGCGGCGATTGCGAACCGTTCAACGACACGGCCGTGTCGTTGTCAAGAGGTTTGTCGGAGGGAGAGGTCCAGTTGTGAGGTAACTGAGGGCCAGAAGAGGCTCATTGAGGATCTTATGAGGTTTACTGAGGTTTCTTTTTAGTAAACATGTCAATGTCATTTTCTGAAATAAACTTTGACACGCACCCTCTGACCAAAGCGAACATTGCTAAGGAGTATGCACTAAAAGACATGACAATATAAAATGACACAATAACACTATTACACTGAAACATTGCTTCTAGTCATATGTTGATGGGTGGTTGTGTAAAAGTTATAGCAGTTGATTCGATAATCTGTGGAGATTTAATGTTTTAAAAACTATACCTTTCAGAGATATATTGACGTCATACATTTTTCTGTCCTTATTTAACGACATTTCAGGAGGTTTCCGGTGGTCTTCTTTCTGTTTCGCGCCCAAATTTTGACCCTCTGAAGTCTCATGTCACGACCGACAAATTGATTTTGAAGTTAAATTAAAAAAAAATGGACGACAAACCCACGGCACCACAATTGGTGCCTTGGCTTTGTCGTCGGGACCGATTTCTCTTCAAATATATAATATTACCTTAAACTGATGACTGATACTAAAACTACAGGATATATGACACATTTTTACAAAAAAATAGATCTATTTATAAAGCCGTCTTCTCATAATATCCGTTAGAAAAAAGGTCTCGCAAATTTCAACCTCTGTCTCTGCAGACTTCACAAGCTGTGTCGAGAGATTCATCTCCTTCATTGAAAAACTTGAATAATACTAAAACTAATGACTGATATTAAAAATACGGGATATATTTCACGTGCTAAACAAAAATTGTATCTAAAAGTTTTGTAGTTTTGGCACCGTGATCGAAGGAAAACGAGTCTACCAAACTACTATAATCCGTGTCACCATCGACATATAATGTTAATATCTTTAAAATTATTCAAGTCTGAAGTAATATTGTACTTGATATTAGAACTTAAAAATATACGTGACATCTCTTTAAAATTTTGATCTAATTCATGAAGTAGTTTTGAAGATATATCTGTAAGTAAAAGGCCTAGCAAATTTTAGCTGATTTCGAAACTGTCACTATAAGCCGTGTCGAGAGATAAGTCTCCTTAATTTAAAAATGAATAATACTTAAAAGTGATGACTGTTTTTGAAAATAGAGGATATATTTAACGTATAAAATGAATATTGTATAAAAAAATCCAGTATTATGTGCAGCGTGACCGCAGGAAAATGAGTCTTACAAACTGCCATAATCCGTGCCACCAACGACATTATAAATGTTAATATCTCATAAAATATTTAGGTTTCGTGCAATATTTTACTTGAAATTATATTATACTGAATATACGTGACTTCTCCTAAAGATCTTAATCATTATTAATGAACTAGCTTTCCGCCGCGGCTCCGCCCGCGTTTACATCTTTTCCGTGGAAATGAGGCATTTTCCCGGGGTAAAAGGTAACTTATGTTACTTAGGGTGAATGTAGCTTTCTAATGGTGAAAGAATTTTCGAAATCGGTTCAGTAGTTTTTGAGTTTATACATTACAAGCATACACGCACACACACACGCAAGCACACACACACACACACACACACAAATACAAATCTTTCTACTTTATAATAATATATATATATATAGTATGATTTTTCTTAAAGATGTATCCATAAGAAAAAGGCCTAGCCTATTTTTACCTACTTTATAAACTGTCTAGAGAATTATCTTAAAAATATTTTTTTTCCTTACATAAAGTATGAAAATACCCTTCGTAGATTTTGTGAAATAAAGCAAACGAGACTGATTTATTAATACTCGTATTTTAATTACAAAAACAAAGCTATACGAAACAAATATAGGTACTTAATATACAATTTTAAATTAGTGATATAAATATATTTAAAGTAAGGTTTTACACAGTCTTTCTTTCAGGAAAACAAACAATACGTATCAAATCAATTACAATTTTAACGTCGTCCTTGTATGAAACTATCAGAGTTATTTTAAGCCGTAGACGAGTTTATTGTGCACGTCTCTGTTTCGCTTTTCTGTGATTACTTTTCTCTTGCTTCCTTGGTCTGCTGTAAGACATTTCCTTGGATATAAGCAGTAAGTACGTGTTGTGTCCTCTTCTTTTTTGTGTACAATAATGGTTAAATAAATAAATAATTTTATATAATTCCAAACGCTTTAGGCTTTGAGCAAAGACATTAGAAATGCTTTATTTTTTTTCAGCTGTTGTTGTTATTTTTAGTTTGAACTTCCCATATTGTGATTCTTTTTGATTATATTAAACTTATGTGTAACAATTATTGCAATTTAATTATAATTATGGCTTAAAAGTATCAATTTAATATTTATGTTTTTGTATCAGAAAGTAAATAAATATTGTATGACGTTGTCTGCCAGTTGATGCTATATCATAATCTATGACACAGAAATTATATTTAAGATCTTCAATATGGAGGTTTGATTTCTGAATCATCTTGTTATGGACTTAAATGTTGCGATAAATATTTTATTAAAGACAAAAAAGTCAATGTACCGTTCAAAGTTTTAAATAAGTTAAAACAGTATAGGTATTATTGTAAAATTTGCCTGAATTATCGAATAAATTCCATCAAACTTCTGTCAGTCGATTTCCGGTTCAAAAATATAAAAATATAAAAACTAGTCCATGGCCTTGTCCTCCCCCTCTCAAATCTCCTGTCAGCCACTGACAGGAGATTTCAGAGGACTGCAGAGACACACTCAGAGTTAGAGTCAATTGCGTATCTATGTTTTAGACACATGGTTCTATTGTATCTATGTTTTAGACACATGGTTCTGTAAGTGTAGTTGGAAATTGTTAATAAATAAATAAATAAATAAATAAATAAATAAATAATTTGGGAATATATCGTAACAAAGTATCTCCCGACGACAACAAGAAGATTGTATCAATATCATACTAAAAATTAGACAAACCATTTTTTTTATTATTCTTTTATATTAATTATAAACTGTCATTCGCTGTTATTTGAACCAAAGTATGTGCCTAATCTGCATCAATTAAAAAAGCTAGTTGTTTAATAAACTATACAAGATTTCAAGTGTAATCATGATCTGGCTCTCACTAATTGTTGAAAGGATCCCTGATTTTAATCATCTGTGGCGGAGGTTCTCCCATATTAAAAGAGGAATAATGGAACTCTTTTCAGCCTCTTGTCTGTCAAATGTTGTTTATGACTTGGACGAATTACCATAGTTACAGTAACTATGTTACTAAGTCCATGGTTTATGACATTTATTTATAACCAGAATATTCATCCAGAATCACAATTACAATGGGATTACTTCAGAAATTAAGCATCGCGTAAACAACCCATTGTTTCGTGACGGTATATAAACGCCCGAGACGACGGCCAACGCCAGTTCATTTCTGAGCTACCGAAGCGATCTCAACAAGCGATCTAAAAGCGATCAGAGGAAGAAACCCTGCGACTATAGCGATACCTACGGACTACGAGCGACCCTGTGATTTGGCTACATCGTGATTGGAGTGATCAATTGAAGACACCTGCGAACTCAGCGTGACCAACGGACTACGAGCGACCCTGTGATTTGGCTACAGTTGTGATTGGACCTGCGACCTGTTTATCGTCGTTTAAATTCTCAAATCAAGTTGTTCGGCCTTTCTTACAAATCTTGAACCCCACGTCCGTAGCACAACTAAAGAATGGGGAATTCCAATTACGTCATTAGAAGAATCGCGGTGAAAAGGAAGATGGACTTTATGACAACGCTGTAAGGTACAAAATCATCTAAGCAGTCACTTGATTACTAGAACTTGGTGACATCGCGCGCCTATTGTTTAATGACAAGTATTGTCCGACTACAATGGAAATGTTCTAGAAATTAACCGATTACACAATTACAATGGGATTACTTAACTATCGCGTAAACAACCCATTGTTTCGTGGGGGTATATAAACGCCCGAGACGACGGCCAGCCAAGGCAGTCCATTTCTGAGCTACCGAAGCGATCACAACAAGCGATCTGCAAGCGATCAAAGGAAGAAACCTGCGACTAGAGCGATATAGATCGCGTCACGTAAAAGAACGCTGAAAAAAGTGGAGGGGGTATGTCAAAATTCAAAATGTGTTTATTCGTAGTAAAATTTTACAAGTCACTTTTCGACGTCGAGGCAAGTTCACGATTTGGCGGAAGCCAAAGCCGGAAGCGACTCCACAGGCGTTGCATCTTTTCAAAATATTTTTACAGAATTAATCACTACATAATATAAAACAAAGTCGCTTTCTCTGTCCCTATGTCCCTATGTATGCTTAAATCTTTAAAACTACGCAACGGATTTTGATGCGGGTTTAAATAGATAGAGTGATTCAAAAGGAAGGTTTATATGTTACATGCATAATATACTTAAAGGATAACCCAGAATAACCATTTTCCCGTGCGGAGCCGGGGCGGGTCGCTAGTATTTTATAAAATTTGATTAATATAACAAAGAAAACAACCTGCAATCGACTAGAGCCTTATTAGAGCAGACCAGTCCCCCCAAGCAGCACCACGTTCACGGGTTTGACGTATGTAAATGCGCCTACTGTGGGCTTGATTGCCAGCGTTCTTTTTACGTGACGCGACCTATACCTACGGACTACGAGCGACCCTGTGATTTGGCTACATCGTGATTGGAGTGACCAGTTGAAGACACCTGCGAACTTAGCGTGACCGACGGACTACGAGTGACTCTGCGATTTGGCTACAGCTGTATTGGA
The DNA here is from genome assembly GCA_948473455.1 of Teleiodes luculella. Lineage (NCBI taxonomy): Eukaryota > Metazoa > Arthropoda > Insecta > Lepidoptera > Gelechiidae > Teleiodes > Teleiodes luculella. The sequence goes on from OX419593.1 coordinate 6,016,841, forward strand.
CCTGTGACCTGTTTATAATCGTCGAATAAATTCGCAAATCAAGTCATTCGGCTTTCCTTACAAATCCTGAACCCTACGTCCGTAACAGTACTAATGGAGAGAAAGATAGAAGGCAGGAAAGGATGTAGATGATTAAGACGTTCATTTTTTGATCATAAAGGAAAAAGTTGAGGTTATATCGTACCACGAAGTCAAGAAGCTGGCTATTGACAGAGTGACTAGTGCCTCGCTATTTAATTTTGTATGTACAGAGATAATTGTAAACATACATGATTAGTTTGTCATCTAATACTATCGTTTTTTTTTTCAGATTTTATTAAAAACTTAAACTTTTATAGGAGTACTTTCAAAGGACATGTATATCGCATAAATCAACGTTTTATGTGGTATCTGGTGGCGGTTATTATTGCCGAAAACTAATGGTTGAAAAATAAAAGATAATATTATTAAATCTTATAGCTCCAGGACAAGACTAGTAACAACAAATAATTTATTGTTAATGTATGTATTTACTTGTAAAAATTATAACTGGTATAATATTATATACTACTTAACATTACACCTGTTCTTGTTTTTTTCTTAATCTGATTTAGTATGTAAAGGTATGTAAAGCCTGATCAAAGAAATAAGAAACCTACTAGGGTCGGGTCTATGAGAATCGTGTCTTTTTGAGTATCAGTCCTTTTGCGAACAAAGGCAATTATCTATACCTTTATTTTACATGTATAAAGATATTGAAGTTATTCCCTTGGTCGGTTGTGGTCAGATTGCTTAAATAGATCATAATTGATTAGTACCTATCTATACACATAAAATTTACTAGAAAATCATATTTTATCAGAATTCACAAATCTTAGGGTTGATTTAAAAAGAAAGTACATTATGTGGTGTACTTTAAATATATTAAAAGGAAAATATATTGCTTATTGAGAACTGCTACCATGCCAGGTATGGGCAGCACGGTTCCTTTTTTAGCACGTGTACCCTTTGATGAACTCGGGAATAGGGAAACAATGTCTTGGGATACAATGCATTACAAATATAATTTCAAGGAATAGAAAAGGAATCATTATTTATTAGTACCAACCTATACACATAAAATTTACTATAAAAGCATATTATATCTGATTTCAAAAAAGTTAGGAGTGATTTAAAAAGAAAGTACATTATTCTGAAAGGTGCCCCATGCTTATTGAGTACCTACTGATAATTTGCCAGGTATTAAACAACTGCGGAAAATCTTCCTCACTTCCTCAATACATTATAAATATACTTTATAATACACTTTCAAGGGATAGAGCAGTATGGTTTGTCTAATAATTCAATCATTCCATCAATTATTGCTTCAATACGATATTTTTATATTTTTTGTCGATTGACAATAAGTTTACGTCTATGGAGCAAGAAAAAACAGCGAGGTAAATGAGATTGTCTATGTTTTCACTCTCATTGCTATCTTCGGTGCTCTTCTATGACCCTCTTTGGACCCTCTTTCAGCTCCTCTTCGTCCCTCAGAGGGATTTCCTCCTGACAACGACACGGCCGTGTCGTTGAACGGTTCGCAATCGCCCCCCATGACTGGTAGATTTTCTGGTAGAAATTCAATCGGCCAAAATAAAACATTATTGTTTTTATAAAATTTTGTTAGGTAAAACCTACTAGCTAAACGGACCGAACTCAGTTTTTCTTTGAATTTCTTCACAAATTGTGTGCTGGTATCCTCATGATATTATCTTACAAATCGAGAGCGTTGAACACGCGTCGAATAAATGTTTCATATAAAATCAAACTTCGAAAATTTATTTACCTATATATGTGAGTATTTGAATCTGCACATCCCAAATGGGAGACAATGAAACAAATGTCTACGCCACCGACCGATGCACTGATTAAAAGCAAAGTTCAATTCTACACTATTTATGCCCGTTGAATGAAAACTTTGTCAATTGAATAACAATTCAGTATGATTAAAGACCAATTGGTATCAAGTGACTACCAATAATATTTACACGTGAATGAACTATTAACATGCATGTGACTTTGCGATGTATTTTCAGTACACATAGCTATAGTATTTATTAAATTATTCTATAGTAACAAAACTAAAGCAAGGTGAACTGTACAGTACTATGTATGTATATATTTTAAACTGAATTTTTATGTATTTATTTTTTTCGACGAAGTCTCAAAGGTTCCTAGGTTATGACTTGTGACTACGCGCTAGAAAACGCTATCAGAAAGGCAGTCTACAAGGTGAACGAATGATACGGTAAGGTGAATCTCTAATACTTTTTTTTGTTCCGTTTATCTTATTTTCCTCAGCAGGCAGCACTCAAATGAATGCAGACTGCAGATATATCCATCTCAATGAAAAAAAAACGTTTTTTGAAATTAGCACAGCAACTAATTAATATAAAATCAACACGAAGAAGTCGTTCCTTGCACCGATAAAAAAATATCCTATAAGCAACCGAACGGCACGACAACAATATTGTCATTTTTGGCAGTCAAACTTGATTTGCATAAATTTTTATTTATTTTTGTTTTTGTATTTGTAATTAATGGCGCAAATATATTAACGTACAAGTAAAATACAAATTAAGAGGATTCGTCAAAAAGCCGCTTGTTTTAATCTGTGTATGATGTAAGCATTACATTTCAATGTTTGGCGACACTGGTTTTTCTACAAAATTATGTAGGTACTTATACTACTAGTATGCCACTTCCTCTAGTGTTATATATTCCGTGAACCAAACGTAATTTTTATTTATTGACGTGAGTTATTTATTACTTATAGGTACCTACTCGTATTTTGGTATAATAAATATAAGATCTTTGGGCCTTTGTCAAACTGCAGACACTTTTGGCTGATGGTGAAAGTAGGTATACTGTATTCACTGAATATTAAAACTGTAAATAACTGAAGTTATCTTTCAGGCAACTTTAGGGCTGCAGTTTTGAAGTATTTTAATGGTCACATGTCATGCATGCTGTCACAGCTGTTATGCTATGCATAATCAAGAGCTAAACTCTGGACCTAATTTCTTGGCAATACCAAGAACATATTAATAGTTATCCAATGCAATACTAATAAGTGTCAGTTGATTGGTTGTACGTAACAAAGTCAATGCGGGTGATATTGGCCCCGACGCGATCAATACATGCCCATCTATAGGTATATATTATATCTATTTTAAAGTACCTACTTACACACTGAGCGAGCACATCCTATCTTTTAGCACTTTTAGGACGTCCGTCTAGCTAGCATCTGGAGGATGTACCTACCTATGAATTTCGACTGAGAACTACAATAAAAATTAACCCCAACAATTTTATCGAATGTAGAAAAACCAATTCAAAACCAATAGGCTACCGAAAGCGAGTTTTAGTTTCTTAAAATTCTAAAAAAATATGTTTTATCTATACTTCTATATATTTATTAAGAGGAAAGGTTTGATTGTTTGTTTGTTTGCATCGACTAGGCTCCGAAACTTGACCGATTTCTAATTTGAATATTCTTTCACTGTTGAGAAGCTGCATGATCCCTGAGTAACATAGGCTATAGTAATAAAAAAATATGATTTACCGCAGGAATTTTATTTACTCCCACGGGAAAAATTGGAGTTGGCACAATGATAGAATAGACCTGGTGGAAGAACATAGGCTAACTTTTACTTCGGGAAATTAAATACCTCACACGGGAAAAAACTAATAACGTCGGCGGAGCCGCGGCGGGAACCTAGAACAATCTAATTTTAAATTACACAGTGTAGAGTTTAAAAATCGGAGCAGTGAATATGGACTGAGGTGGTTCTACAAAAACTATTGTGCAAGTATATATGATCTCAAAAATAATGAGTAGGTGGTTAAGATGAAAATATTGATTTTGTCAGATAAAATTAATAATTAAATAGTAAGCATAATATGTGTATCGTTAATAGTAAGTTAGTAAATAAAAATGAGGATCTGTAAATACAAACTATTCTGTAAATGTGAGACACATTGTAAAAAAATTGACGGTGAAAAGAAAAGAAAAAACATACTAAGTATGAAGAAAAATAAGACGTATCTTGATTTCTAAGCAAATAACTAATTCCCAGGTGTTCCTACAGGCACATCAGGTAAAACTGGCTTGGCATAAGCGGAGTGCATTGGTCGGCTGACGCAACATTGTCCGGCACACACGTCAAAGCAAAAAAAACTTTCGTTCGTCTTGTGTTGATGGGTCATGATTAAGTACTAAGATAAATGTTACAGGCCACTTTCTGGCAATATAAAAAAACTACCGTATGAAACTCTATAGCGACAATGATCCGTTAGACACAGGCAAAAACTATGATACCTATCTGTATTCGATGGTAAATGGTTTGGTGAGGATTGATAGAATCATATTCCAGAAAGAATAAGAATGCCCGTTTGCACTAACTTGAGAATCGCCTAAATTGTTGCCTAACTTATTTAGGTGGTTCTTGTAATTTGGTTTGCACTAACCTTAGAACATACTTGGAACTGCTTAAGTTGTGCTTAAGGAGACGTTTAAAGCTCTGTTTAGCTAGCTTAGTTTTTTCTTAACTAAGAAAAGCCTAAGATAAGACAAAGTTATCACAAACGGGTGTTCATGTTTCTGTTGACAAGACCGTCAATCCATAAAAAAATTACAATAAATAAAAATGGTTTAAATATAATTATGCTTTAGTGCAAAACTGCTAGCAACTCTATCCGCATTTTCACGCAGCAAAGGAGCATTAAATTACCCAAATATCTAATTAAACTACATTCACTTTAAATAGAACATATTTTAATTACATGTAGAAAAATACACAGGTAAAGTATAACTCGATGGAATCTACTTAAATTACTTATCCATCAAGAATTTAAAAACAATTTGTTTCTAAAAAAAGAACTTACCGCTGGTGGTTTCATCGTGAAGAATCTTTTCAAATGCTGCATTCACTGACAAATTATTGGTAGGTAGTTAGGAAGGTATACTCTATGTTCTTTTTTCAAAAATTTTGAAGTTACGCGTAGTAAAGATCGTGGCTGTATGCGGTGCGCAGCGGTGTTCCGTTGCGCGAGTCTTCTGCGTGGCGGTCTGGCGAGCACTGCGGTATTCAATCACTCAGCCCAGACACTGACCAAGTCTTCAAAGCTATGTCACGTCATATAGACACAAAAACACACGGTATTCTATTCGTACGAATGTTGTCGAAGATGAGTTTACAACTTTTCTTTCGCAGCCTACCGGCTACGTAACGTAGACTAGTTTTTCAAACACGATTTCCTTTTTAAATTAGTTTAACGGACATTAAATTTTAGACGTTTTGGTAACTTTATACCTACTGCGGTTATAAAGACTGTAGATCTCGCGACAGTCTAACGACTTTAAACTTAGACCTTGAATCGAAAGATCGGCAAAGAGCTAAATGAAAAAAATCGACTCTACATTAATCACCTTGCTCTTGGAAGAAAATCCAGATCCCATTCACGAACAATCCGTTTTTCCAGCGTAAAGTCTTGGAATTCTTGACCTAAGTCTGGAAAATGCTCGGTCGGAGCATGCGCCGTATCGACGTGGTTGCGTGACACACTTCGTGACGTAATCGCTATCAACCTTGCCCGCCGCGAGGGCCACGCGACGTCTGCTGCGCGCGCCGGCTACACGCGCCATCACACTTTATAAACATTTGCAAAACACCCCAAATACAACACTTAGGAGCCCTCGAATATTTTTTAAAATAATATGACCAAATTCTACAGTTCATGCGCTATCTAAGGCTGGAAAGAACGAAGTTTTTGCACTGTTTTTCAGCGAGTTATGAAAGTTTGTAATCTTTTTGGGATTTTTCATACAATATCAAAGAAAATGCGCCGGCAATAAGTTTGTTATATTAGCTTATGTAAGTGCGCGATTAAACTTTTAACATTGTTCGTCGAGCGAGCCCCTCGGTGGGGACATAATAATATGGAGAACCTAAACATAATTATTTTTCTCTTTGGACTAAAACTACATACTTATCCAATCCAAATATAACTTTACTATATATAATAGGTCATCATTTCAGACGAAAGACGCCCACTGCTGGACAAAGGCCTCCCCCAAAGATCTCCATAACGATCGGTCCTGCGCTGCCTGCATCCAGCGTTCCCGCGATCCTCACCAGATCGTCGGCCCACCTTGTGGGGGGCCTGCCCACGCTACGTCTTCCGGCGCGCGGTCGCCATTCAAGAACCTTTTTGTATACCTACCTACATACTTAGGTAGGTATATTATGAAAATACTGCATCGTGATCAAGGTAAAACTCATTCCTTGCTAAGTAGGTACATTCCTATTTTTTTGGCATTGCCTACATTATTGATATTTAGGGATTGCATCATGTAGGTACTGTTTTTTGACAGCCGTTCTGAGAAACCTTGAAGTTATTTTAAGAAAATAATTATGTATTCTAGCTATCTATATAAAAATCCCATTGATTATTCTTTTTCTACTGCGCATCTCTGTAGAGGCGATACCGACATCATCGCGACGCGTGCGTCGCTTTACGTTTCATAGATAGAGCCGCAACGTTTATCTAAGTTCACAAAAAACAATTTATATATTCTCGTTATCAAAGAGCTACCTATATGGTGTACTTACATTTGCGCTGAGTCGTTTATTTTAACTAATAATATCTTCAAGAGGGTTGTTGTTGCATAAGCTGAATTGCATAGGCTGAATCACCTGATTGTCCCAAAAAAAGAAAGACGATTCCGTGAATTTCCGTGCTTCGTAAGACACGTAAAGCCGTTGCGTTGGTCCCGGCTACTATCTACGGAAGTTGTCGTTATAGGAGCCATGTCGGAAGCCTAAGGCGGCGCAACAATTCCGACACTTTTCTGCTTTTTGTGAATCCCAAAAGAATTATTATTACACTCTGGATTTACATTTCAAAAAGAGAGGCTTGAATTTAGGGAGTGTCAGTTTTTGTTATAGGGAAATAACAATTATAGTACCTAATATAGTGCGTAATATAGATGTTCGTTCATCGGGCATTCCCAGTAGGCGAACCAAAACGACGCACGTGGGTTAGTAATTTTGTCTGATTAGAACACGATTAAATTTAATACCGCGCATAGATTCTTAGTTAATTACCAAATTAATTAGAAAACGAACTTGAAAGTTTTCAAACTATAAGCGCTTTAAGGGAATGTCATTCGTAAAATATTTTATATTACAAAATGCGGTTAGTTTATTGTTAAAATACTACAAATGCGCATAAATTAATTTTGGCGAACCTCAAAAAGCACCCATACAAATCTTATAGTAATATAATCTTAATCTTATAATCTTATCTTATCTTTTATTAGTAATAAATGAAAAACAAAATAATTTAACAACTGATTTATTTCTTTAAGAATCAAGGGCTTACTGATTCCGCTACTTATGGAATGTAATTAAAATGATTTTTACTTACAGAAATACAAAGCAGCATATTAACAAAATAAAAACTTATTCGACTTTTGTGAAATTACTACATATTTATTTTATACACATTTAAAACAACAAATATACATGCTTAGCTCCAAACCAAACAGGACAAAAATAATTATTGCATTAATTGTTCAAAATAGGAATAGATACGGCAAAGTTATCCAAAACTAGGCAAGATCTACGTGGCATTGAACTATGGAGATATCATTGGAGGCATTTAATACGAGTAAGAGTTGTAAAAGTTATTATTTGTAACAGAAATCAATATTATATATTTATAATAATTATAACAGAGCCTTGCAATAACACCGACTTGTTGGATATACAGATATTTCCTACAAATATTTCTACAAAATTAAGCTCGTAATCGTATTACCAAACATGTGTAGGTGAGGTTGTTTTTTTTTTAAATCGGCTTAAAAGTTAATTAAGTCGTATTCAAGTTAAACAATATGATCGGAATCACTAAGAAAAATATCAAGCGCGATTTTTGGCTACCCATATTATAAAACGAACACTTTTTTGACACATCAGTTGTAAGTTGTGACCAAAGATTTACATTTCTGTTTGTGTTGTGACAAAAAGTTGGGGTAAAAGTGGCTTTTAATAGGTAACTGACGCTTTACCTATTCATAGCAATACCAAGTTAGCAACCAGTGTAAATTTCTTCATGTAACAAAGTGACCGGCCACTTTGTAAGACAAGTTCAATTTAAATTATGCCACTGCCGAAGCAATAGTAGCGCACACCACCGACGCGCTCTCCGTTGCAACCACATATGACGTAAAATAGTATCAAAGAACTTTGATAGTGTAATACAGAGATATGACTCAAATAGTCAGTTATATTAACTATTTATTATTTCAATATAACTATTTATTTGCATATTTGCCCCTTAGTGAAAGTTTTTCAGTTTTATGAGTATTGCTATGTTGCGGATAATCAACCAGTTAAATTTCACGGTATCAAAATCTTTTATAAACAGTACCCCTACCATGAGTTGCTAACGAAACAACGCGCTCGATATCGACAACGTAAACGTGCATAAAGGTAAGACCGCACTAGGCGTAACTGAACTGCAGCGGAACTGCGCGACACGACGCGTCAAAATATTCTTTGTATGAAATTATATGAGACAACACGCACTACGCGGCAACTGAACTGCACTGCAACTGAACTGCGCGGCAAAGTTGATCAACTGACCAAAAGTGTCGCGACTTGTCGCGACGTGTAGTTCCGTTGCCGCGCAGTGCGGTTTGACAAACTTCATTTTCATAGTCAGTCAGCTGGTTGGAAGCGCTATAATCAGTTAAAATGTCCATGGACGAGGAAAAATTAATTGAATTGTGAGCCAATATCCGGAGATATATGACGTCCAGCATGAAAATTATATGAATACTTCCAGAAAAAAACAACTTTGGAGTGAAATAGCTCAGAGGTTGCCTAGATACTGAATATATTTTTGTAGCGCCGCTGCAGTTCAAGTGCGGTATACCCAAAAATGACGCGTCGTGTCGCGCAGTTCCGCTGCAGTTCAGTTACGCCTAGTGCGGTCTTACCTTTAGTATGGAGAAATTTTACTTCAGATAACTGTCAATAGATGGCGTAGTTTTAATTCCATACAAAATCGCGTTTACGCTGTCGCTATCGAGCGCGTTTACTTTGGTTATCAACTCATGGTAGGGGTACAGAACAGTTTAAAACTATCTATAATGTAGAATCTTTATGAGTGAAATTTCCATCATCGATTTGAGCCTCAGGCTGTGGAAGTTTATGAAAAAGCATCAGTTTTCAACTTTCGCAGCCACTTTCCTAATTTTCAATTTATGATTGATATTACACACATTTTATTAAACAGCTAACTTAATATATTAAATTATTAAGTATGAGTGATTTAACATATTATTATGTACAATTAGTTGTGATTGTTGTAACAGTGAAATACCAACATATACATATACTTACATATTTTACATGGATTACTAAGGCAAGATTGACTTCAGGCACTAAATTCTAAAAGTTTCTATTAAGTACATTTTGAGCAAAATCAGGTACAGCTAAGAATATACATCTGGAATAATTCAACAGTATATAACCAGTTCAGTGTATTGTAATAGGACATGAACTCCTCTCCTTTGAATTGGCTGGTGGTCTAGGCTGAATGGGATAATTATTATAAGTAACGTAACGTTATTATTATATTAATGTTTTTTTCTAGTAATTTGGCTTGATATTTAGCTCTTGACCTGTTGAGATAGTGAAAACTCTGTTTAAGATAAAGATCTTAATTTTTGGCTCTTGCCCAGATGTATACTTTCACCTGTAGCTTTGCTAACCATGGATCAAATTTATTTAAGAACTTTCTACATTTTATCCAGTTGGTCTAAATACTGGCAAAGCGAAGTCAATACCTCAAATGCTTTTTGTTAATTATGAAAATTTCTTACGCCCTGCGTTAATATAACTGATATATTATATTGTTCTTTATGAAGTTGGAACCTACATTTAATAAAAAAAAGTTCTTATTACGGTTTTAGAATAGTCTAACCATTAGTAAATAAAGAAACGGTAAGAGTAAGCTAAGTTTAAGAAATCAGGTCCAACTATAATCACGCCATTATTCGGCATGAATTTATCACAACCGATGATACTAAATGAATGACAACCCACACGCTCAATGATACTTAGAAAAATAGTTCTTTACAATCTGATATTAACAATTTACTCCTTTAATATTTATGATCTGTCCTAATTTGATCACATATCACAAATAGCTGCCAACAAGATGATATTATGGTTAAGTACTTTAAATTAATGACATATATTTCACGTGGAACTTGTGATAGAACACCAAATTAGTTATCCTGCCATGAATAGCCAACTTGACACTAATTCCATACTATACATACTTACATATTTGATTTTCTATCACATACTGAATGTAATATGACCGTGTCATTAATTATTTATGAAACAAAAATTTAAGCGCTTGTCCAATAAGTGTCATATGAAAAATCTCATAGAAGATTTATTAGCCACGCGCTCAAAGCTAGTTTAACTTTTTTGTGGCAGCACGGAATATATATAAAAATAATACTGTTCGTAAAGAAACAGGAATGTTCGATTTTATACGAATCTATAAGGCCATTCGATATTGCTTTGTAATAAGAATTTCTTTGATTTAAATAAACTCTCACGACGAATATCTATTGTGTATTTTATTATTATAAATAGGATATTTAAGTACTTTTTAAGTACTAGTGATACTATAAGACCATCTCCAACTAACTTACAACGAAAATTATGACGACCTAAGCTTATCTAGTGACTAAGATATGGACGAATGAATTTCTACTGGATGGGAATTATGACATCTAAGTGATTAGGTAAATACATTAAAAAACTAGAACTACGTAGTCTACATGGTAAAACATTTTTTTTACAGCTGCAAAGATAACAATGCATTAGAAAAACTTTAGCAATCTCTTTCTAACCATAGAACAATCTGTACATTAAAAAGAGACGCCAATAGCTTTCCGACGCAACGTATGAAATTACCACAGACATTGAACACTGGATTTCGTTTAAAAATGAATGATACGGACAGCAAGCAACTCCCGCGCCGCGCGGAGCCGCGCGGAGCAACAGCCAATCAGAGACCGCGACGCAGCTCGACGAGGCGTAAGCTAGTTGCGCGCATAACATCCGCCAGATAAATGGGCCTCCTAGCGGCAAAAGGCGTAGCCAAACCCCGACCTTCCGGAGCCGTTTTCCTAGACGTAGCGAAAGCGTTTGACAAAGTCTGGCACGAGGGCTTGATTTACAAGCTCTATAGTCTTGAAGTGCCGGATCGCCTCGTACACATCTTACGAGACTTTTTGTCGAATCGCTCATTTCGCTACAGATACGAAGGCGTGCTCTCGACCCCACGACCTATCCGGGCCGGAGTCCCTCAAGGCTCCGTCCTCGCTCCGACCTTATTCTCACTGTATACTAGTGACATGCCGTCCTGCATTCCGGCCACTAGTTATACGAAACTCGCACTGTACGCAGATGACACTGCGTTATACACATCCCATCCCAATCCCACAAAAATCGCCGAGAGACTCCAAGAAGCGGCCGACGCCCTCGGGCAGTGGTTCCGCAAATGGAGAATCGAGGTGAATCCCGACAAAAGTTCCGCGATCATTTTCACTCGCGGACCTTATCCCACGCTCCCCCCAATTACTCTCCTCGATCAACCAGTTCCCTGGGAGAGACAGGTGAAGTACTTGGGAGTCATCCTTGACTCTGCCCTTCGCTTTGGCCCTCACATCCAGTCTGTTCGCAATCGTGCCGCCTCTGCTCTCGGCCTCTTGCACCCCATGATTGGGCAACGCAGTAAAATGTCGCTTAGAAATAAGCTTAGACTTTACTTAGCGTGCATCCGTCCTATCATGACTTACGCCAGCGTAGTCTTTGCGCACTCTGCGCCCACGCATCTCAATAAGCTTCAAGTTATTCAAAACCGGTTTCTCCGCCGGGCTACTGGTTGTCCTTGGTTCGTTCGTAATATCGACCTTCATGTCGATACCGAACTCCTTTCCATTAGGGGCTTCATGAAGGAAGCATCCAAACGCTACTTTGATGAAGGCCCTTCTCATCCCAATCCGTATGTTGTCAAGTGTACGGGCTATTTCCCGCACCCCACTACGCGGTTCCGCCGCCGTCCCAAACATATCCTTTCCGAACGTGACGACGAAATCACTGATGCAGTTAAAGCAGTCAAAGAATTTAGATTACACCTCACAGAATGCCCTTCTGGTAGTGAATACCCTTCAGGTAACAATTACCCTTCAGGTAACAACGCCCGCACCCGCCGGCGGGGGCGTGGCCAGAACCAAAATCAAAATTGAAAATCAGAGACGGAGCCCCTCAGGCGTCGTCTCCTTCACGATATTTTTCAATATCAACGCGCTAGGCCGTGGTCCGAGGCTCCCTCGAGCCGCCCCTAGACGCGTTGGTATATGACTTTTTTTTTGGGGTAGAGTCTTCCACTCCCCCGCAAGTCCGGTGAAGCTTGATTTGTCGTACCTTTTCGACACAAGCATAGGTCAATTCAAAAAAAAAAAAAAAAAAAAAAAAAAAAAAAAAAAAAAAAAACAAAAGGCGTAGTAGTTGAGTCAGACACAAGCGATCTTCACCTTTCGTCGGCAAGAAGAAAACGGAGCAGCTTCCAGCCTTCAGATCCAGATTTCAAGAAATTCAAGATATTCAAGATTTCGCAAGAATTTCGCAAGATTACAAGATTTGCAGCAAGCAAGATTTCCTTCAAGATTTCCGTGTATAAATCAAGATTTTTGTTGTAAATATTGTAAATACGCTAAGCTCAGAATATATCTTATGTTTCAACTTTTTTTTATTGGTCTTTTGGTATTTTGAGCGTCAACAACTGGTCCTTCGAGCCGGATCTCGAAGGACTGGAAGCGTATAGAAGCAGTCCGTCTACTACGAAGAAACCGTCCGTCAACTACGAGGGAATCGTCTGCCACCATGCCTATGAAGACGAGGAGCATGCTGGATTGCGAAGACCGGCCGGAACCAACGACGTCTCAAGAAACGGAAGCAACCGTGCGTCAAGAGCACTCTGCTGCGCTACACGGACCCGCCGCTACGCCCTACGAGAAGAGGGGCGCGGGGGCCGTCGGGCGGGGTGAAGGGGGCGCGGATTGCGGGGCGTCGCGTCGGTCAGTCAAGACTACGGCAACCAGACAACTAAGGGAGCGGCAGGCGAACCTACAAGCTGAAATCAAACTCGCAGAACTACGTCGCCGTGATCTAGAGCTGCAAGAGGAGATCGTACGGAAGAATCTCGCACTGGCGCTATCTGAGATCGATAGTGAAGACGGCGGCGACGAAGTTGAAGAGAAGCGAACGCAACAGAATGCAGCTGCGACGGACGCATGGATACGCTACGGGCAACGGTACCTGGAAGGGAATCCGGGACCGACCCCTCCGATGCCGACCATCACTCGCTCACCTGACGACGACGTGGGCGGAGCAATGGACAAGCAACAACGAACGCGGTTCGAAGATGAGCGCCGTCGCCTGCAGACTCCGAACGAAGATGAGAACAAGGACGAACACCGACGAAGAGCGCGATCGACAACGCCTGGGCGGTCACGGGACAGGGGACTGGAGCGGCTCGCCGAAGCATTGGAGGAAGTCAGCCGAGCAAGACCGCCGCCACGTCAAGCACAAGATCTACCTACGTTCAGCGGGTTAGCGGAAGAATGGCTGCCGTTCAAGGCCGCCTTTCGGGACTCCACTATCCTCTACAAGTACTCCAAGGCGGAGAACTTGGCAAGACTACGCGGCTGTCTACGTGGTCAGGCGAAGCAAGCAGTCTCAGCGCTGCTCTACACAGCAAGCAGTCCCGAGATCATCATGCGCACATTGGAGCAGCGATTCGGCCGACCGGAAATCCTCATCGACAAGACGATGGAAGAGCTGCGAAGACTACGGCGACCGGGGGATTCAGCATACGAGCTAAACGACTTCGCTGTGAAGGTTCAAGACTTGGTCTCCGTGCTGGCTACAATCGACGACCGCGGCTACCTGGAGAACCCGATGCTGACACGAGAAGTCATCACTAAGCTGAGCCGACACGAGCGAGCAAGATGGTGCCAGTACGCTGAAGAAAAGGGAGATCGCAACATGGCACCGATCTTGGTCCTGTCGGAGTTCCTGATGATGGAAGCGGACTACGCACTGAAGCACGCCTACGAACCTGCAGCACCTACGACGCTACCCCGTGCAACAACAACGATGCCTGCGCGCGCCTCGCCGGCACCTTATAAGAAGATGGAAACACCGAGACGCACCGAACGACGGCCACGTGACGCTGCATACACGACAACAGACGAGCGGACTACGAACGCACCGTCGTGTCTATGCTGCGGCGGGCCACACAGCGTACCGGAATGCAGCAAGTACCAGCGAATGACTGTCAACGAGCGCTGGCAATGGCTGAAGGATGAACGCGTTTGTTTTAGATGCGTAAACAAACGCCATCGACGCTTCGCTTGCAAGGCGAAGAAATGCGGCAAGAACGAGTGCAACCTACCTCACCACGCGTCACTTCACATGGGCAGCCCGCCGCCACAGCAGCCAAGGACCACAGCTGCGACCGAGCCACCACCAAACGAAGAGGAAAGCGTGATCTCTGCCTCCGCCACTACAACACCGGAGCGAGGAGCGGTTCTTCTGAAGGTGTGCCCGATTGTGATCAAAGGGCCAACGGGACTGGAAGTGAACACCTACGCACTACTGGACGAGGGATCTACGGTCACTCTAATAGACGAAGAGCTCGCAGAGAAGATAGGCGTCGATGGACCAACAAGCGCGATGCACATACATGGAGCGACAGCACCGCAACGCGAAGCAGCAAGCAAGCGAGTGAAGCTGCTAGTACGAGGGAAGAGCCAGCGGGACATTCACGAAATCAAGGCCCGCACCGTGAAGAAGCTAACCCTTGGACGGCAACACGTAATGGAAGACTGCCTGCGCTACGAACACCTGCGGGAGCTGAGCACAACGGACGTCTGCTACGAGTACGCATGGCCTCGCGTGCTCATCGGCGCCGACAACTGGCACCTCATCGTGTCAAGAAGACTACTCCTCGGTCGACCCAACGAACCGATCGCGTCTCTCACCGAGCTAGGATGGGTCATCCACGGAACGGTGCCCCCTCCGCTCAGCGCGACCGACGATCAGCACATCGTGTTGCACCTACGACACGAGCCGAACGAGCGAAGCCTAACAAGAGACGAAGAACTACACGAGAGGGTCAAGGCGCACTTTCACATAGACGCACTGGGGATCACTACGAAGACGAAGCTACCTGAAACGGACAAGAGAGCAATGGAGATCTTCGAGCGCACCATCAAGGCAGTCGACAACCGCTACGAAGTTGGACTACCGTGGCGCACCGACGACGTCGAGCTGCCGCCGAGCTACGCCATGGCGCTACGAAGACTCAAGACAATCGAGAAGAAAATGGAAGCTTCAAACGATTTCCAGCAAGCCTACGCAGCGCAAGTAACCAACCTGATGGAGAAGGGATACGCCGAGCGCTGCACCGGCCCTGAAGGAGACAGCCCACGAGCATGGTGGCTGCCGCACTTCGCCGTGACGAACCCGAACAAGCCAGGAAAGGTTCGGCTTGTCTTCGATGCCGCAGCCAAGAGTCACGGGACATGCCTCAACGACGCGCTACTCGACGGGCCCGACCTGCTGCAATCACTGCCGGGCATACTGTTCCGGTTCCGCGAACATCGTGTGGCGATAGCAGCGGACATTCGCGAGATGTTTCTACGCATCAAGATACGCGATGAAGACCAACCAGCACAGATGTTCCTATGGCGAGAGGATCCGGCGCAACCACCGACCAAGTACAAGATGACTGCGATGATGTTCGGCGCATGAAGCTCACCGTTCCTGGCGCACAGCGTGCGCGACTACAACGCGAGGCAACACCGGGGGGAGTTCCCGCGCGCACACTACGCCATCACCCGCAGCCACTACATGGACGACCTGGTCGACAGCTACGAGACCGCCGAAGAAGCCAAGACCGTCGCGAGAGAAGTACGAGAAGTTCACGCTCGCGCCGGCTTCACCATAGGAAGCTGGTACTCCAACGACGACGACGTGCTGCGCGAACTGCCCACCGAGCTACGAGCCGACGCGACGGGTCGGCAACTAGGACAGAGCGCGCACGACTACGAGAAGACGCTGGGAATCAAGTGGCACGCTTCAACCGACCAGCTAGCCTTCAACACAACGCTGGCACGCGTCCACGACGAAGTACGGCGAGGGCTACGCACACCGACGAAGAGGGAGGCGTTGAGCGCGGTTATGTCCGTATTCGACCCGCTCGGCCTTCTTAGCTACTACACCGTACGAGCGAAGATCCTGCTACAACGAATATGGAAACTGAAGACCGGGTGGGACGAAGCGATTCCTGAAGAAGTGGCCCACGACTTCGAGAGGTGGCTTCGAGCTATGGACGACATCGGCAGCCTGCATCTCGACCGCTGCTACCATACGGGGGGAGCTGCCATCACTAACAAGCAACTCCACGTGTTCTGCGACGCGAGCGAAGACGCCTACGCTACAGCGGCTTACTGGCGAATAGAAGACAGCAGCGGAAGCGTCAAGATCACCCTCGCCGCAGCCAAGGCCCGGGTAGCACCACTACGACCACAGAGCATCCCGAGAATGGAACTGCAGGCGGCACTGATCGGAGCCCGCCTAGCCGCGACGATCATTCAAGAACATCGCTGGATGCCGGCCAAGGTTGTCTACTGGAGCGACTCAAGAACGGCGCTGCAGTGGATAAGAAGTGACAGCATCAAGCTCACGCCTTATGTCGCACATCGAGTCACCGAGATCACCGAGCTCACCAACCCAGCATCATGGCGCTGGGTACCGACGGCTGACAACGTCGCAGACGACGCCACGCGCATGGGAGACGACGTCAAGCAAGCCAACGACCGATGGTTCACGGGCCCCGAGTATCTACTCCAACATGAAACTCACTGGCCCACTGAAGAAGATGCTAAGCAAGAAGATGAAGAACACGTGCAACATGTCAGAACAGCGGTGACAGACTGCCTTCCTTCGGTCTCTCGTTTCTCACAACACGAGAGATTGATACGGGCTACCGCTTACGTGTTGCTATTCATCGAGCTATGCCGAAAACGAACGAAGACACTGAAGCTACGTCACATCAAGGAAGCAGAGAAGCTGTGGATACAACGCGTACAGCAAGATGCCTTCGCTGATGACATCGCCCGACTGGAGGAGAAGATCCCAGTGCCAAGGTCGAGCAAACTATACAAGCTCGACCCGGCAATAGACGACGACGGGATCCTACGACTGCGGGGACGAATCGGAGCGGCCAACGTGAGCGAAGAAGCGAAGCGACCCATCATACTGGACGGTCGCCACCACTACACGAAGCTGTTCGTCACGAGAAAACATCAGCGTGTCGGCCACGCTAACAACGAGCGCGTGGTCAAGAACTACCCGGGACTAGACGACCAGGTGCAGTCAGAAAGCTGGCTGTCCTCCCGACAAAATGAAGAGGCTGCGAAGATCTACGCCGGGGGGAGGATGATACGGACAGCAAGCAACTCCCGCGCCGCGCGGAGCCGCGCGGAGCAACAGCCAATCAGAGACCGCGACGCAGCTCGACGAGGCGTAAGCTAGTTGCGCGCATAACATCCGCCAGATAAATGGGCCTCCTAGCGGCAAAAGGCGTAGTAGTTGAGTCAGACACAAGCGATCTTCACCTTTCGTCGGCAAGAAGAAAACGGAGCAGCTTCCAGCCTTCAGATCCAGATTTCAAGAAATTCAAGATATTCAAGATTTCGCAAGAATTTCGCAAGATTACAAGATTTGCAGCAAGCAAGATTTCCTTCAAGATTTCCGTGTATAAATCAAGATTTTTGTTGTAAATATTGTAAATACGCTAAGCTCAGAATATATCTTATGTTTCAACTTTTTTTTATTGGTCTTTTGGTATTTTGAGCGTCAACAATGAAAATACAATATTATAAGATAGATAAAAAGTAAACTACATATTTCCAAAAGGTAAGTATATAATAAAGGTTTCTAAATATTCAAAACGTTTGCAATATTTAATAAAATTATTTTTAAAAGGAAGAGCTAAAAGGGCTCGCTAAATGCAAATATTATGGAAGATTATACTCAAATTGTGCAGTTTGAACAAACTGTGAAATTGGCACCGAATTGAGTATTTTGAAGTAAACATTTAAGAATAATTATATATTGACGGAGGTCCTATAATGTAAACAAACCGCTTACAGATAAACGTGAAATAATCGCTTGCAACAGTGTTAAGCTTACTGATGTACAATAAAATATAGGTCGTGAAAAAGAACGCTGGAGAAAGTGGTGGGGGTATGTAAATCGCCTATTGCGCGCTTGACTGCCAGCGTTCTTTTTACGTAACGTGACATGTATATTCGTGGTATATACCGTTCCTTAGCGGCATGGTCTAAGAAAACAAGGTCTTCCATTCGATCGGACCACGTGACTGACACAAGCCTTCGCCATCTTGCGCTGTTCAATACAAGAACAAGCGCAAGATGGTGTAGGCTTGTGTCAGTCACGTGGTCCGATCGAATGGAAGACCTTGTTTTCTTAGACCACGCTTTGTGGCCTAGTTTCCAAACCACGGTTTTCGTAACGGCCAGAGGGATCTATTCTATTGTTTACATTTTAGGACATCTGTTATGTAAAAAGACTTTTAAGTGCAATTACACAAGGATCTACTTTTCAGGGGATTTCTACTTAACCTTGTTTAAGTATGACCCCCAAAACAAGTCAACGCTCAGCTGTCGCTCCAAGTCAATTAATCGTACAAAATACTATGTAAATTATTATTTAAATTCCGCCCTTTAGTTCAAACATTACATCACAAATCCAGTCTTAGATCGCAATCTTGAAAGGTAAATCAGACGTTTTTAAAATCGATAAAATAACTACTTTTAAGATATCCCCCACACTAGCGTTGTCGTCGTACGTCGCGCATGCGCATACAATCATCCGCGTCCGTCTTTTGTTTCACTTGCCTTACGCTCGAAAGAAACTAGTGTGTAGGGTCTCTAATAGCATTTGTAGGCCTACTATGTAAGTAGCGACAGGCTCGAGAAGCTGTCAAACGCGACATGGTGACATTAGAGCCATAGTAGTTCTGTCAATGTGTCGCGTTTAACAGCTTCTCGAGCCTGTCGCTACTTACATAGTAGGCCTATTGATACAACAATGTGAATAAATGCTTGCAATAGATAGTGGTTTAATTTTAATAAGTATTTTAAAAGAATACTAATATAGTCTAATATTTTTTATAAATTAAGTATTTTATTGCCGTTGTGGTCCATCGAAAATAAAGTAGTATTTTTATGACAACTACTAGAAAATGTATTTCCCCACTTGTCCACACATAATATGTTTTTCTATATACAAAATATTTTAGTAATAATATTATTTAAGTGGGAAATTAATCATGAAAATGATTATTTAACCCTAAATGACTAGGTTGTAGATATAGTATGATAATGCCTTAACTTTGCCTACTAATAACAATTTCTATTTTCTTTGCTTACCAATAACAAATAGCCAACATACTCTTTTCCCTAAAGGGACGAGCAGAGCTTTCGACTCACAGGGAGCACAAACTAATTTCTCATTTAGCAAAAAAAAAACTTTTTTGATCATCGCTTAAATTTTGTGTTGCTGTATGATTAAATAGAGTTTTTCCCTTGTTACTAAGAAGAAAAAAATCATTCTCTCTAGGGGTACTTGGATAAGTGGGAAAATACTTTTCTACTATTTGCAGTAAGGCAGTTTTATAGGTAATAGTTTTAATTTTAATAAGGCTCAACGAAAAGAATAATTACTTACGTAGTATCTACTTAAACATAAATTTAAATAATTTATTATTTTATTGTATAAAATAAGTGCATTTTCATTCTCCGATTTTATTATGCTAAGTTTCACATGGTATTTATGTGCTATATCTTGATTTGAGGCACTTTTTATTACTGTATCTTTCGCTAGGTGAGACCAAATCTCAGGGCTATTTTGCAGTTCTTAATTATTACTTTTCAGTTTGGCAACACTACTAGAAAATATAACGCTTTGTGATTGTTCGCAGTCAATGTTGCCAACTCAGAAATGTAACAAATGATAAAATTTGCCCATTTGTATAAAACTATCAATTTACACATTAAAAATTATGCTGATAATACAAAATACTGATTGATATATAAATACTTTTCCGATCACATATTGTACATACAAGGCAATGACGCAACTGGCAAGACTAAGGCTGGAGCACACCAGAGTGCCAAGTGCGAGTTTATTACTCACGAAACGCGGTCGATATCTTCAACGTAAACGTGCATTTAGGATAGAGAAATTTTACTTTAGCTTACTGTCAATAGATGGCGTAGTTTAAATCCCATACAAAATCGCGTTTACGCTCTCGATATCGAGCTCATTTATTTTGGTTACAAAACTCGCACTCGGCACTCTGATGCGTATGCATCCTACGCTGTAACCACGTCGTAATCACGCGCGGAGTTACGGCGTAGCCCGATGACACACCGGATGACGCTTACGCTACGCTATCGAGATGAGTACGCAATACTACAGAATACAGAGGAGCAGAAGATTCACTTGGGATAAAAATTTAAATTAAAAGCTGCTTTAATTCCATAACAATAAAGTGTAATTCAGATCACGCGGCGCCAATTTACCTACCGCAGTTGTTGTCATCTATCGCGTATTGCTCGCTTCTTCTGACTGACAGTTATTATATTGTCCGGACGGGCCGTGGATGTACTTGCAGCGAGCAGCCTATAGCCGGGAGTGAAACAGGCCTGGCAACACTCAATGGGACGTCCAATATGGCGCGCAATTGAATACAACGTCATCAACGCGACGTTGACGTTCTGCTGTGCGTAAAGTACGGCGTACCCACGCAGCCCGTTTGCGTGTTGGGAGCTGCTCATTGCATAATATTATAGAATATAAAACAATTTTGCTTGTTTACCTTTTTACTTATTTTTAAATTGGTATATTACATATCAAAATAATTTAGCTGACTATATTGTGTCCATTTGGAATTGTGTCCATATGAGAAGAATGTGTACCGTTGAAATTAGACACAATTTCAACAGTTGAAACCAAATCTAGTTACGTCAACGCGCACGTTTACGCAACGCATGCGATGTGTCCTGTCTCATACTGTTCCATACATTACAACTCAGTAGTACGTGCTCATCTAAGATTACGTGTTTGCATATGCATCCGGTGTGCTCAAGCCTTTAAAAAGACATCATAAAATATCTTTTGCAATACAAATATGAAAATCAACGCTTCAATATCTTACCTTGTACAGTAAATATAACACATTGGAATGTTCAAATAGGAAATTATAATGGTACAATGAATTGCAATATTATAAATTATAATTATCTAACATACATACAACATTTAGGATTGGTAGCTAACTCTAGACATTAGCTGCCGTGTTTATTTAGCACGCGTTGGTTTATTCCTCACTATCTCCGCGTGATATTTCTCAATGGCAATGTTCCATCGGCAATGATCACTTTACTATTCCACTATCACAGGAAACGACTGTCATACTCGTTTTCGGTTAGACAGAAAAAAAAACGTGGCAAGCGGAAATTGAAATGATAGAAATAAAAATTACAACAATTGTGATTTTTATAGATCTGGTAACACTAATATTTTAAGAGATAAAATAACTCAAATGCTCCGAGCGTAAAACAGATTAAAAAAAAAACAAACAACAGCTGAAAGAACTTGGATCCAAGCCAGAAAAAAAACAAATTAAGAAATAAAAACATAAACACTTAATATACAAGAATACACCATCAATGACAACATCGACCTCAAACAAGTAGACAGTCTCAACCCACGAAATAACGAATCAGACTTGTACGTACCTTATTTGTTCTACCTTTACATCTTATAGGTAAATTTCCTCCGAAATTCCTTCTTTCACTGATAACGGCAAATCGAATAAAGTTTTTAGATAAATGTTGATCCTGTTGAAAGAAATAGAACTATTCGAATTTAATAAAACTGTAAAAAGAATTAATTGCGGTTTAAATTAGTGAAAAAAATATGAACGCATAGATTTATGTAACAATCTAAAAAACCGCATCTAGGACGCGTTATAAGGCCAAATGTATCCAAAAATCAATAATAGGCAGGATCTTTTCAACAGGGTCAAATTAAAAAACAGACGGTCTTACTACAAAAAACTTCCACTGGTCCAAAAAGTCTTGTAAAACATTCTTAGACACGCTCAACGCGTTTTTAACTTTGTGGTAAGACCGAGAATTTTTTTATTCATTTATCTTGCCGTTTGCCGTCAACCACACTATTCAAAAACCACTACACTATCTACATGATAATACAGCACCGATGCGATTTCCCGGTATCTCCCACCACTTCGCTGGTGTTCCCGGTGAACCTGGGCACCATTCCTGCGCCGGTCCCCGCGCTCAGTGGGTTGAGCTGCACCGGCATGTCTTTAGGGACTTCTGGTATGGAATTGAGGCTGGGGTTGTTCGTGGAAGACAAACTGTTCTCAACAGGACTGCCGTTGCTCCGGATCTGGGCGCGCTGCTTTTTCAAATCCGCGAGGGTGCCTAGAAAAGCACATAGAACTATTAACTACTATACTGACACTTTTTTTAATTGACCAATGCTTGTGTCGAAAAAGTACGACCAATCAAGCTTCACCGGACTAGTGGAAGACTACCCCCAAAAAAAGTCTTATATCAACGCGTCTAGGGGCGGCCCGAGGGAGTTGACACCTTTTTGCACTAAACTTAAGAAATAAGTTAATGCCTAAAGTATTGAGGTGAGATTTAGTAAAAATTTTGTTTGCTAGTAACCTTGAGACTTTTTTAAACAGCTTAGTTTCTGCCTACCTTTATGAGCCCTATTAGACTGTTAGTGAAAATCAAATATTTTTTTAAACTTTTGTATTTCTTAGTACGAAAAGACTACGACAAGGTTAGTGCAAACAGGTGTAAGTATAATTTACATACCGTAAAAAATGCATTTTAATGTAAGGTCACGTAAAGTGATGCTTGATACGATTTGAAAAACCAGCTCATGAATTTAGTCAATTTGACGTGCATTATCTACGCTTCGAATGTGGATGTTGACTAAACTATACAGAAATTAAAACAAGTAATCTATAACTAAATCTACGGTAGTTTAAAATGGTACAAACATGGACTAAACATCCTATACGCTATTCCCTTTTTTTAATTACAAAAGAGGAATCTATGTAGTCACTAGTCAACATTCCTATTCTGTCAAATAAATACAAGCCTAAAAAGAATAAAATTATTACCAAATAACTATGTAAAAAATTATATAATGCACTTTTTTCTTAATACTGAATGTGAAACAACGTGATGTTTTATTACGAATGCAAACAAATTTACTTGACACAATGTATGTGGGTGGAGTTATTGTTTATTTGCATTTCTTTTACAAAGTTTAAAGCATGTAGTAGTGAAAACTATAAACAAAATAAAATAACTTGTTTCAAACGAAATCAAGATAACTAGACTAGACGAGTGAAATGTCAAGTAAATTTGGTCTGTTCTGTATTTTAATTAGATTATTTTATATAACTAGAAAACTATACTATCATAATGTACGTACAAATTAAATACTAGAGAAATAAGTGTAGTAGAGAGAAAATCAATACATTGTGAAGTAAGAATAGAAATAAAAAATATAGGAACAATAATTACGTGCACTTTTACAACATCTACACATACATACATATGACCCGAAGTGGCCGGATTTCAGAGTGTGAAATACTTTGGAAACTATTATGTATTTGCAATTGGTTATATATGTGATTGGTTTGAATCTGATGTTAGAAACAAAAGTGTGATTGTTTAATAGATTAGGTTACAAATAGATTATGATCAACATAACTTCAACCTATTATATTGTATATTTACGGGTCTATAGGCCAAACGGTCGGCCGACGATCGGGTCGGGTTTTACGGGTCAAACAAACATTAACTTCAACTTAACTTGGAGCGGGATTATAAATGAAATATTTTGAGTTTTATCGAAATTTCTTGTTTCTTGAAAAGTGTTAAGTTAGCCATAATTCTAAATACGCCATTATTTTCCATTACTAAGTTGTCAAAAATATGTCACACAAAGAAATAGAACCGTAACAAACAAGGGAAACTAAACTAGAAGAAGGAACATGCTACAAGAACACTACATCCAGAGACGCTTGCCTCAATATGCATCCTCGCTTGCGACGCTCACAGCCCCGACTCTTACTTATAAACCATCACTGTGCTAATCTGTTAGATCAACTTTACATATAAATGTTATACGAGATTCAGTGCTATAGGATAAAAGGTGCTGTAACGGTAATGTTCGTAAGGATGCATATAATTACCTGCATTAATCATGACGGTGACATGAACATTGATTTTACCATTATTGTCTGTGGTGTAAGTCGCCGTTCCGCCGTCGGTAAGCGCGATTTGGTTCGGTGAGACAATGACGTCTTTCCTACCGTCAATATCGTCTTCTGTTTTAAACGCGTCATTGTCCTGTCCTTCGGGCGCTTTGCGGACGCCGTTGGGTAAGCTGGGGCGGTCGTATTTGTGTTCTTCCGAGCCGGGCGCGTAGTGCGACGCCGCGTTTACACCGAACAGGGGGTTGCTTGGTTTCTGCTGGCTGTATGGCTTGTCGTGGCCGTCGGCGTCGCTCGGTCGGTGCGAGCGCTGGTACGAGTGCTTCGGCACGGCGTAGTCGACGTTTGAGGACTCGTAGCTTTGGTTCGATAGGTCCGAACTGGTGGACAGCCGTTTGTGTGTCAAGTCTGGTTGCGGTAGGTTCGCCGTGTTCTGGTCGTTTTCGACGCCGTTTGACAGGCCCTGGAAGAGTAAGGAAAGTAAATTTAAACCGGAGCAATAAAATCTACCTCTATAGTTAAAACACTTTGTTGCATAAAGCCCGACCAAAGAAATAAGAAACCTCGCCATATTGCGGAATTTCAATGGAACTAGTTTTATAAGGGAAATTGTTGCCATAGTCGTAAAAATATACACGTGGCGCCCTCAGAGCAGGTTTCTTATTTCTTTAGTCATGCTTTACAAAAGTAACTTAATGCTAGAGAGAGGCTCTGTGAGCAATAGACCTAGCTAGTTAGGTACTTTTAAAAAATAACCTACAGAAAAAGATACATAATTTAAAACAAAGTTCAATTATGGAACCTACTCCCAAAACTTCAAGAGAATCGGTTGAGAAATACTCTTGAAATAAAATATCGATCCCGATTTCAACCCAATGCAATACCAAAGTCAATTTTAGACCGCTACTCTTGAAAATCTGCCCGCCAAGAGTTGACAAATGTCCGATTTCATTTAGTTCACTCACTATCCGCCCAATATGAAACCAAGGTGGCGCTAGTGTGGTATTCGAGAGGACGAAACGCCCGATCTCAATATCGACGGATCGGAATTGTCGTCAAGAGTACCTAGCTCCTCTGTAGAGGTAAACAGACAGTTTTTTTTTTATCTACCTATGCTTGTGTCGAAAAGGTTTATACCAATCAAGCATCACCGGACTTGAATACAGACAGATAATCATACGAAACCATTTTTAGCAGATATAAAAAAAACGCTTTGCTCTCGCTACAGAAAACACAGGTAAAATGCAATAAGGCAGTCTTGTCGATTATAGCGAGCAGGTGAATGGTACAGTACCCAGCACATGCGGCTGGACATGTCAACTTGAGAGCACCAGTATTCCGTAGCGGTAGGGTGGAATTTAGTAGTGCGTATGTCCAACGGCATTTGCTGGCTTCTGTACATTAATATATTAATTAATGCGGTGTTATAACGCGGTAGTCAATAATAATAGTCATACCTACAGCAGTTACGCCGATTAACCGCTGAAATATTTTAAGTGTGTAAGCCATCTTCCGCAACAACAACGAGTCAAGGTTTGCTCAAATTCGTAATTATGTACACAGTAGGATATCTAGATAAAATATTTTTAGTGCTCTGGTTTTCTAGAAGCAGAATCTTACTCACTCTGATAATAAAAGATAAGGTTAAATATTTCAATGCCTTTCGCAGCAAAATGCCAGAAACGCATTTGGCCAAAAATGTAGGGTTTTCACTTGTTACCTAAATCATAGGATTATACGTTGCTTTCGATTTGTACGAGTAAATATGAACGTCACTTGTGTAGCTAACTTTATTCAGTTTGTCTTAAAAAAAACGCCGCCTTAATTGCTGTGATAATGTAGAGTTTAATCTATATAAGTGCGTACAAAATCATCTAGATCAAGTAGTTCAGTTCAACCGTAAATATTGTGAAAACAGAATTTAAAAAAAAAAACTTAATTTTAGTAAAAATAAAGTTTGATTAGAACCAATGTAGAGCGTTTATCTAAGAAAAGTTATGAATAGATACATCTATAGCCTGAAAAACCACTCTGAGAAATAGTCAAAACTATAAGTAGTAGACAGACAGCAAGAAATAAAAGAAAATCCATTGAAAAATTACATTATATTTATTTCTTACTTCATGTCTATTTACAAATATGTAGTGACCGGGAAATATTTGGTACTGTTTAATTTGTGAAATAAATAAATACCAAAGCTAGAAAAAAGAAAGAGTACCTCAAGGTTTATTTTTTCATGCTCGTCCGAAGTAAGCAGCGACGGTGTGGACTGTGAGGGAAAATTTAAAAAGATTTCAAAAATGATAGTAAGAGAATTGAAAAAAGAACACCGAGGCAATGGCATGCGATATACTGGCAATTACCCTAAATATTGACAAGACTGATTGTTTGTTGTTACAAGTCAATCTGCAGAAGGCAAAAGATCGCGCGACTTGCATAATCGGATAGTTTACAACTACTTTGTTATACCAGAGAGTTTTATATTATTTGGAGTATATAAATATTGTAACAAACAAATAATATTTCCTTTATAACGACTTTATTATATCTTGTAACCTAGTAGTCATCACAAGTCTTTTATTTATTTCTTGAAATGTTTTATCCAAACGAGCTACCAGTGTTACACTAACATTATTACTCAAAAAAATATTCAATCGAAATAGGCAAATGAATGTGCACGTAGGATAATTACCAGTAAAATTGCATATGAGATGAATTTATAGAATTTGATAAGAAACAACTGACGACCACATCGAAACCCGCCAACACATACCCGGTAACGCAGGCCCAACACCTGCGGCTCCTTTCGCATACGCCGCAAATTGTCATTCGTCAAAAACATAATATCCAGCGACATTTTCAACTAACACGGAGCACTGATCGTCATCACTGAAATCCTGAGGTCAAATTCGCTAACACTTTATGAGGTCACCATAAAGGGGGGAGACGAGAAGGTGTACATTATTGATAATGTCAAAATGCATTATCGAGAAGAGAGTGTTCGTGCGTGCGCGCGCGCCGCCGCCGCGAGGGAAATCTGAGGAAAACCGTCAGTCGGCGCGCGCGCCGGAACGGGATGCCATTCGCCGCTTGATGACGCCCAATGAGAGGACCTTAGTTCATACTCTAGTTATAGTTAACTGATGAAACTGTAATAAACTGACCATCGCAATTCATACTATTAGTAACCTTGCACAAAAATCCGAACAGTGCTTAGAAGACCGAAATAGTGAACACAAATCTATTGTTAATAAGACGAGTAAAGTGTTTCTAGTTATGTTTAAAGATATCTAAACCAATTTAAAACTGTACAACTGTATGTACCTAATGAATTGAAGCTGAAAAAATATTGATTTGTTTCAATGCACATATGGGGATATTCCAAAAATATCAAAACAGCACACAAATTAAGATTTTACACTTCTCTAAACTATATACTTATGGGTTTACAATATAATGTGTAAAACCAAGAAACATAACAACACGATGCAAAGATAATACATATATACAATAAACAGAGCAATTAATTAAAACAGAACGGCGAAGAAAAGTAACTGCTGTTGTAACTGCCTGCCTTGACCAATTTATGAACACAATTCTTAACTACAGCATGTTAATTTTCCAAAGGTACTAACTAAGCACATTTACCACGCAACACATTACTTCAAGACATTCAAAGATTTCACAATAATCGCTCAACTAGAGCAAAAACCGCAAAGTATAACAAAAAAAAAAATGGAACAATAATATAGAAAATGATATAAACAGAACGTAGGAGAGCTATAGGCAATCAATCGCTCTGATAAGTAAAGATGCAACGCGAAGCGCGCCTTATGCGTCTTTATCACGACACACGCCACTTCCTAAGCCATGGAATATGTGGCATGTGGGCATACTTGACATACTTCCAGAGTTATGGACGTAATAGCTCTATGCCCGCGTTTATTTTACATTTTTCTGTATCATCTTTTCCCTTGATAAAAGAAATCTATGTGCTACTTTCAAGTCTGTCCGTCTATCAAAATTTAACAGTTTCAACGTTACTTTTATTTATTGTGTTGTCAATCTACATCACAAACCCTAAATTCATATTTAGATTAAGCCGCCTAAGATAATTTCAGCGTGAAAATTGTACAAAAAAAGAAACCAAAAAGACAAATTGTATTTATATAAATCTATCTTTGCGAATCAATGACAATTAAATAAATACTTGCAGGCACAACCACAACTAACAATTACAATCAACTAATTACAATAATAACCAATAATCAAAATAAAAGCAAAGCATAACGAAAGGATTAACAAACAAACATTAAACAAAACAACAACACAAACACACACACACACACACACACACACACATACACACACATTAAACATTAATTTTATTTCTTTAAATATTATAATATTTATATTATAGATACATATAATATGTTATTATAATTTTTTTAGTCTAGTTTTTATATTCCACTAACATTTTTAAACAAACGCTCAAAGAACTTCCTGAATTCAAAATATATTTATGGGCGTTACACAAAACCAACAAACTTAAAATATGGCAAATCAGAAATCCGCACTGGAATGCGGATTAACACTTTTAGGAAAAGGAAGACAATTTTTTTACGATCCATTTACATTTAAAATTGCTGCTTACCATTACGTAGTGATTTATAATGCACACGAAGTCGTTTAATTTTTTATTGTGACGTAAAAAGCAACATAAATCAGATCAAGTGGGATTTATTTATTTAGAGACAGCAGATTATATTTTTTATTACCATTGTCTTACAGAAAGAAAAGTATTATATTTTCCATGAAGTGGTCTTCAAAGATTTTCTATTTTATGAAATCTTTTTTAGATCCATAGTAGAGACCATTGACTCGAAGAAGAGACAATTCAACAGAAATAATTGATGTAAGTGTCTTCTGACGTCATCGTTCTAGCTGACGTCATCGTTCTAGGTTACAACAGAAACGCACAAAATTCATAATCAACAGTACTATTCCTCTCATTACGCACTTCTGGTTCTCTTATATCACGCACTAAAAAAGGTTTTAATTTATTGTTAAAACATTCATATTATGTACAGAATTAGTATAATTTAGGAGGGTTACGAAATAGTTCGGCGAGCGTAATAAAAAAGGTTATTTGTAACGAGTGGCGGTAAGTCGGTGACGCGTTGTTAATTGGGTACAAGATGATAATTGGAGTGTAGCGGAGAGTGGAGAAAGTGACGAGTAAACAAACAGAGATATGGCGAGCTGCTAGAATTCCACGCATGAGACCGATAAGGGTTGTTACTGGCATGTCACACTTGTCATTTTGTCTTATTATTGTGTTTATAAAGCATTCACTATTAAAAATAGAATAGAATATAATATACTTTATTGCACACTGGAAATAATACAATCAGTAAATTCACAAAAAAAGAACGAAAGTGTACATGTAGGCGGCCTTATTGCTGAGTAGCAATTTCTACCAGGCAACCTTAATTTCTACCAGGCAACCATTAAGATAAAGATAAATTTTTTAGTTTAGTTTATCTTAGTACATATTATGTATAAATATCACATCCTGCATTGCAATAGCCGTAACTGATCGATTTGGTTTTATCATAACCTGTGCGATTTCATTTATTTTCACATTTGATAAACTGAATAAAACGCGTGTCTTGTATGAAAATTCTCATAAACGTTTTCTCTATCAGATTTTTATCATTAATTTTACCTCGAAACGTCTTTAACTTTTGTATGGTAAGAGTAAGACCCAAGGTTGAAGTGCTGATGCTACTTTGCCACACATTTTTTTTTTTTTCGGCCAATCATGGACAGTCCGGTCCCTGGTATTATAGCAGTGACATCGAATAATGGATTTTGTATACTCTTACTTCGAATAAAGTCATTCAGAGGGGTGTTACAAGTTTGACGTATGTGTCTGTCTGTGGCATCGTAGCTCCTAAACAGATGCGCCGATTTTGATCTAGTTATTTTGTTTGCAAAGTGTTACAATCGAGTGTTCTTTGCTATGATCCAAGAAAATACCTTCAGCCATTTGAATATTATCAGCTCTTTTAGTTGTTGAAAGGATCAAGTTACGGTTTTGTGGCGGGGGTTTATATTTTTTTTATTTAATGTTATGAAATTATTATTCTTAAACTTTATAATACTGTTAGGCCAGCCCTAACTCAGGAGAAGAATGCTATAAACTATCCGTTTGAAAACTACTTGATTGACAAATATGATGAACGGAGATAGTGCAATAACTGCAGTAGGACACGTAAACATGTCTAACATATTTAGCATACTATTTGCTTATAGATGGAAACCGATATTCATAAAATGGAAACTATTTCAACTTTCGATCGCGTACGCTGTAAATCTGCACTGCATTATTTAACATGTGCTAAAAGTATTTCGCAAATTAGATTTGGCAGCGAAAGTGTTAAAAAGTATGTGAGATATGCAATCTAAGAAACGTAATAGATTGACAGAATAAAATTAGAAAACAATTTTGAAATTGTGTTTAGAAAATGTATCTGCTTAGTTTGGTTAGGACATTGCAGGCTGAATCACCTGATTGTCCGAAAAGAAAGATGATTCCGTGCTTCGGAAGGGACGTAAAGCTGTTTGTCCCGGCTACTATCTACGAATGTAGTCGTTATTGGAAGCCTAAGGCGGTTCTATAATTCCGAAACCAGAGTTTGTGAAGGTAAACATCGAAACCCATACGACAAGCAAGCAATGCCAGTATTTAATTTCGAAAAACTAATTATTATAAGAGTAGTCAGACGCGGTTTCCACATGTCAGGTATTGCACTTCCTACGGATTAGGCAAGCCAGTGTGGTACAGGGATGCAGTCGTTGCAACAAATATGTTGCACAATTTGCGCTCGAGATATTATCACTAACAATGCATTTTATAGCGTAGTTTTAACAAATTACTAGTAATTAAAGATATTTTGTAGGCTATTTTAATTTTATAGGTTATATATTACAATATTATGACCAATTACGAGCAGAGAGTGCTGAGTGCTTCTAATTGAGATTTTACCTAATAAAATTACTTTTATCGCGCAGGATAGATCATTGTGGAGATCCTTGGGGGAGGATCCAGCAGTGGACGTCTTTCGGCTGAGATGATGATGATGATATATATTTATATAAATGAAGCATATTAATTGCGAGTTTACATGAAAATTTCGGCTCGACGGACTTATAGTTTGAATGGATGAATAACGAAAGTATTGTAAATTCTCTTTGAGTTTATAAGCCTATAGAAAACACCCATACTTCACTTATATGCGTATTTCACACATCTTTCTCAATAATATAGCTGACGAGCATTATAAGAATCAAATTTAAATGACAACCACCTCTAATTACTCATAGCTACATACTACATAGCACACTGAACATGTGTTTTTCCAAACACCGTATCAAACTCGTGTAGCAAGGCGATACCAATTACCTGCGCGCGCATATCGCATACTTTCTTCCAATTAGGCCGATCATCTAAAGCATTTCAGTGGTTTAGCCGTACTGAAACCGGGGCATACCGCGGACCCAAGTTTTTTACACCACTAATTACTGAATACAACTACGTTTTATAATATACTAGCGACCCGCCCCGGCTCCGCACGGGAAAATGGTTATTGTGGGTTATCCTTAAGTATGTTATGCATGTATTATACATATGAACCTTCCTATTAAATCACTCTATCTATTAAAAAAAACCGCATCAAAATCCGTTGCGTAGTTTTAAAGATTTAAGCATACATGTCCCTAGACATGGGGACAGAGAAAGCGACTTTGTTTTATACTATGTAGTGATAGTGATAGTGACAAGGTGGGTTGCTTGCTATAATTGGCAGACAAAATATAATAATAATAATACTTTTAAAAACAATAGAAAAGTCCTAATTATGTTGGTAGAAACGCAATCTGCTGATAATATTGCATTGGATTTAAAATTCGATGAGGAATTTATCATTGCGTATTTAAAAACGATCACAAAACAAAGTCTACGCAAAATTACTTCTCTAAAATCTCACAAACTACTGGGAATTAAGGTATTTTGCAGTGCATGTAGAGGAGTCCACATGCACTGCAAAATACGTTTTAAAAGGGTGATGGCGGAATATTCCTGCCCAGATATTTAGATAGAATATAATTTACCTTATTGCACACAAAAAGTACAAGAGTTGTCTAAAGGGTATAAATGCCAAAAATTCTAAGGTCAAATTACTACGAAAATACAATCTATTTGCCAGTCCTTAAGTGTTACTTCTGCAAATAACAACACTGGACTTATACCTTTTAGATTTACCAACCTTCAGTTTATAACAACACAAGTTATTAGTTAAGATAGCTATTTCTACCAGGCAACCCTAATTTAAGGCTTCAGCAGACCGGATGCGTATGCGTTAGCGTATGCGGTGACGTGCACGTACCATTGAAGGCTCCAGCAAACCGGATGCGTATGCGTTAGCGTTTAAGACCTATCAGACCGCTTGCGTAACGACGCGTGTCTACGTTACGCAAGCGGTCTAATAGGTCTATTTGACTGGTTTTTAAAATATATTTTTTATTATTCAGTAGAGTTTGTGGATCCCAGTAATAGTTGTATTTTTTAATTCTGGTACATATTTCCTGAAAAATATCAAAATAAAAATTCAATATTTAAGTAGCGCGCCAAAACGCTACTTTGACAATATGGCGTCGCAATGGCATCGGTGACGTCACTAGCCAGTACTGCTGTATAAAGAATATGACAAGTTGCTTAAGGGGCTCCCCTATGCTAAGTGGCGCCGCCGTCTGTTAAAAAATAATAACTCGCGAAGTATACATTTTTATAAAATCCGGTAGGTCATTTTCAAGTTGGCGTGCTATAGTATATATAGCGGCCATAAACTGTATTTATTATAGTCCGCTGTAGTTATAGATAGAAAATTTGCTAAAAACGGCCACTTTTGGCAAATTTTCTATCTGTAACTTCATCGAACTCAAACTAACAGAGTTGATGGCTTCTATATATCCTAAAACATCAAATCTTTAAAATGACCTACCGGATTTTTGAAAAACTGTTTACTCATAGAGTAATTATTTTTTAACGGATGGCGGCGCCACTTAGCATAGGGGAGCCCCTTAAGTAGAAAACGATGTTTACTGGCTAGTGACATATATCCTATACCCGACCGATCAGGAGCGTTTTGAGTCACGTGACAAACGCCAAAAATAAATACATTTTTATTTACGGATTTTTACATAAATTAATTATTATTTTCAACTTCCCATAGTAAATATCCATTTTTAAACTTACATTACATACTGATTACAGTAATTAACACTTTATTTTTCGCATTGTCAAATAGCCTATTCCATACATCAATAGTACGTGCACGTCTACGCATACGCATCCGGTCTGCTGGAGCCTTTAATTCTCACTTAGTTTGATCTAGCTGCTAGATTCTAGCCATATTCTAGCACATTCGCTTTAGATATCGATCAGAAAGCAGGCCCCGAAATCCGGTATTTAGAACCGACCAAAAATTGCAACTAATTGAATTTCCGATGACTATGAAACAATATAAGGCGGAAGTACCTATTAAGCTAATTAGATATTTTTAACACAGCCGGCATCTATATTGGCACAATCATACTAGTCATACTAATATTATAAAGAGGAAAGATTTGTATTTTTGTGTGTGTGTATGTTTGTAATGAATAATCTCAAAAACAACTGAAACCGATTTCAAAAATTCTTTCACCACTTGAAAGCTACGTTCACCCTGAGTAACATAGGCTACCTTTTACCGCGGGAAAATACCTCATTCCTACGGGAAAATCTGTTAACGCGGGCGGAAAGCTAGTAATATAAAATATGAGTATGCTTTTAAATTGACATTGATCTGCTGTAAGATGTCTTTAGAAATAAGCAGATTGTGTAGTCTTTCAAACAAGCATGGACAGTTCTAGTACTTGGTACTTATTAGTTTTGACGTCGAAAATGGTTTACTAAAATCTTACTTCAAATAAAACCATTTCACTTTGAATTTGATTGTCCTTTGTAAACCAAACAAAAACAATTGCTATATTTCTGAATCAAAATTCAAAGCAATAAGATAATTAGTAAAACTAATTAGTATGTTTACACAAACGTTAACTTATTTTATTACTTAACATGGTTACTAAATAATTGTTACTAGTGATGATCAGAAGCGATAAGTTTAACAAGCGATTGCTATATTATACGTATTGAAACATCATATACACCATTTCAACAGTAATGCAACAACATTTTACGAACCGTAAATTCACGATTGAAGTACAGTAGCCAGCACATGCGGCTAGACATGTTGACCTTAAGAGTGCTTTTATTCTATAGTAGTAGGGGCGAAAATCATAGTGCAACTGACTAACTACATGTGTGATAAGCGTGATAAGTCAATAAAACGTTTCTTATGAACATCTAAATCATTATCTAGATGACAGCCTCAGAAATTACGTTTCACTTGTCTGTTCATTGGCAATTTAACCATTAATAAGGTAGAGTGATGAAGAAAAGTGGAAGAAGGTTGAGGAGGCCTTTGCCCAGCAGTGGGATAATAATAAAAAAACAAGTATATTTTTTAAAAGTTCAGTAATTTTGGAAAACAACTTGATTTGATTAAAATAGTTTTGTATAATCTTACTTCTAAAAAATATTTAGCGTACCTAGTTCATTTCTCGTTTGTCAATAGCTGTTTGTTCATTTTGTTGCTGGGATTATTTAAATATTTTATCTTGGCTAATAATTATTATTCTTTCGAAATAAAATTGTTTTTAAAACAATATACTTCCTACTAAATAATTCTAATGCTTTTGAATTTTAATGTTACCTACTGTGTGCTACTGTGTAGTTTCTTCTCTATTGAAATCAGTAGTTCTAAATTATCGCAACAGATGGCAGCACAGGGTTTTTAAAACTCGGTAACGAGTGGTTGTAGCGATTTGGTCTGGTCAATTTCTACTTTATTCGCGCCGGTTCGAATCCCGTTAAGGGCATTTTTGAAATCCCGTTTCCTATGATAATCTTATAGGCAAGCGGTTTGAAAAATATAAAAATAACAAAGAAAATCACTCAGGTGATTTTCTTTGTTATTTTTATATTGTGCACAAATCAAATATCTGAAGGATCCTGACGGACGATGCAAAAACTAGACATGGGCTAAGTCGTTATTTTGCGATCACCGTGACTGTCGTTCCAGTTCCAAAAAAATCACTGTGAAAAATCACCGTGACTTTGTCACGTCGTTACTTGTCGGTTACATGGAACGACATTGGGCTTGGAACTTAGATAACTAGGTGGAAGTGGTGGAACGGTTGGAACTTGGAATCATAACGATAGTCGATTATAGTTGAGCGCGGGCGAGAGTGACTGACTGAACAGTTGACAAGTTCCGTAATTACTAAATATTTGTAACATTATCCTATAAGTATCGAAAAAAATAATAATCAAATAAGTCATTTTTTTATAGTTTCCGTGTCTACTATACTTGTTGCTCTGTCGTCGTCGCGCGCTTGCAATAATCGCCATATTGGTTATATCGCCGAATCTACCTACCGATGATTGGTCGCCGCCGCGGACCAGGCGCCCCAGGCGGGAGCGCGGCCGCTTGGCGCCAACCGTGACAAATAACGCGCGGCGCGGTCGCGCTCGGAACGACTTGGAAGCCGCGAAGTAACAACGTTATTTTGGAACGTTGTTATTTTCTAAAAAGTCACAGTGACTTTTGCAGGCACCTGATCACTGTGACTTTTTCACTGTGACGTTATTTATCACCCAAGTCTAGCAAAAACGCCGCTCAATACGATTTATTACAGCAAGCAAATTTTATCCGTCACTAGTTTTCGCTCATGGCGTTGTTCGTCTTATGTTCTTTCCGCTGCCGCCATGTTGGCGTATAGAATTTATTCGAGGTGTTCTCTATATGGTTCTCTAGTCTCATTAACAGCTCATATATTTCCCCACCGAGGGGCTCGAGCCTACCCCGAAATCAGGGTGAATAGGCCTTAGTCGACCACGCTGCCCCAGTGTAGGTTGGTCAACCAACACACAACTCTTGAATTACTTCGCAAGTTTCTTCACAATGTTTTCCTTCCTTTTTCTAAAATTCGGGTTGGCAACACTGGACGGAGGCCTGGTTCTGTAGGGCTAGTGTAGTGGGTAGTTAGTGTAGTGATGGTTACCTGGATGTCGTCATCGTTGTTGGAGTCGAAGGTCTCGGAGGCGCGCCTCCCCGCGCCAAAATGAGTTTCCCGCCCGATATAGCGCCCCACGCCCCGCACCCCGCAGGCGCCGCGGGACTCCGCCGGTGGTGTTCGGGGGTGTTTTACATAGCGCCTAGCGCCATTGACTTGTAGTTGATATTCAGTTGTTATTCAAAAAGAAGTAGCTTGTCAAAATGCGTTTTCTGTATGGAGTGACCGCCCAGTGGTACTAGTGTAGTGGGTGGATAGTGATAGTTACCTGGATGTCGTCATCGTTGTTGGAGTCGAAGGTCTCCCGGAGGCGCGCCTCCCCGCGCACGTCCGCCTTGGCCGCCAGTTGCTTCTCGCGCAGAGACGTGCGCCGCACCGACCGCACCCTGGCACACACACAAAATTCAAATTCTAAATTATTTATTTGCATAATATAGGTGTACATACAGATTTACAGTTTATTTATTTTCTCTATTCAAATCAAATAAATCAAATCAATTATATCTTTATCACTGCATAGTATAAAACAAAGTCGCTTTTTCTGTCCCTATGTCCCTCCCTTTGTACGCTTAAATCTTTAAAACTACGCAACGGATTTTGATGCGGTTTTTTTTAATAGATAGAGTGATTCAAGAGGAAGGTTTATATGTATGATACATGCATAATATGTTTAAAGATAACCCACAATAACCATTTTTCCGTGCGGAGCCGGGGCGGGTCGCTAGTTTCAAAATAAGTTTCATCAGAAAAGTATAGCTGGTGTTACCCAGTAGGCTTATCGCCTGTGTCGGGCGGCACCGCTCTTTAGAGAAACTAAAAATTAACAAAATAATACAGATTCATAGAGTATGTTTTGTTTGAGAACACGTGATGTTAGATGAGTGTTTATGCCGTATTTTTAAGTGTGTGTGTGTGTTACCGTGTGAGTGTCTGTGTGTGTGTGTGTGTGTGTATTCATTACAGTTCTCTATTCTGCTAACAGTTAAGAGACTATTCTGTTACCTGCTGGCGCTGGCGGTGGAGGAGGATCGTCTGGCGGTGCGCAGGCGGTCGCTGGCCGAGTGATGTGTTAGTGTGGTGTGTAGTGTGTGTGAAGTGATGGTAGTTACCTGCTGGCGCTGGCGGTGGAGGAGGATCGTCTGGCGGTGCGCAGGCGGTCGCTGGCCGAGTGATGTGTTAGTGTGGTGTGTAGTGTGTGTGAAGTGATGGTAGTTACCTGCTGGCGCTGGCGGTGGAGGAGGATCGTCTGGCGGTGCGCAGGCGGTCGCTGGCCGAGTGATGTGTTAGTGTGGTGTGTAGTGTGTGTGAAGTGATGGTAGTTACCTGCTGGCGCTGGCGGTGGAGGAGGATCGTCTGGCGGTGCGCAGGCGGTCGCTGGCCGAGTGATGTGTTAGTGTGGTGTGTAGTGTGTGTGAAGTGATGGTAGTTACCTGCTGGCGCTGGCGGTGGAGGAGGATCGTCTGGCGGTGCGCAGGCGGTCGCTGGCCGAGTGATGTGTTAGTGTGGTGTGTAGTGTGTGTGAAGTGATGGTAGTTACCTGCTGGCGCTGGCGGTGGAGGAGGATCGTCTGGCGGTGCGCAGGCGGTCGCTGGCCGAGTGATGTGTTAGTGTGGTGTGTAGTGTGTGTGAAGTGATGGTAGTTACCTGCTGGCGCTGGCGGTGGAGGAGGATCGTCTGGCGGTGCGCAGGCGGTCGCTGGCCGAGTGATGTGTTAGTGTGGTGTGTAGTGTGTGTGAAGTGATGGTAGTTACCTGCTGGCGCTGGCGGTGGAGGAGGATCGTCTGGCGGTGCGCAGGCGGTCGCTGGCCGAGTGATGTGTTAGTGTGGTGTGTAGTGTGTGTGAAGTGATGGTAGTTACCTGCTGGCGCTGGCGGTGGAGGAGGATCGTCTGGCGGTGCGCAGGCGGTCGCTGGCTGAGTGCTGGCGCCGCACCTCCTCTTGCTCCGCCGCCAGCAGCGCTATGCGCCCGCGCATCGAACCCTCCTCGCATATATCTAAACATAGTACTCATTGTTAGCTGCACTTTTATAATGTAAAGCCTTAAAAATAAAAACCTCGTCACATTATGAAATGGAATGAAATGATTTATTTTTAACTTTTGGACACTTTTTATCACTTGGTTAAGTCAAATAAAGTTACATTTAGTGGCGAGTTCAGTGGCGTTAAGAAGCCCTTTCGCCAATCGAGGGTCCGGAATTCCTAAGTGAACCCGTGAACGTGGTTGCCGGTTGTTTTATCGGTTATATAGTTTAGTTTTACTACTTTGACTGGTTGCCTTCCTCAAATTGCATACCTCGTTTTGCACTTTTTGTTATATTAATCAAATTGTCTATAATAATAATTTTGTAAAATATTTTGAAAAGATGCAACGCCTGTGGAGTTTCTTCCGGCGAGTTCTTTTCCACAGAAGACAGCCAAATTGTGAACTCGCCTCGACTTCGAAAAGCGATTTGTAAAATCTTACTTCGAATAAAACATTTGACTTTAGACTTTTTTTTTGACTCAGAATTATATAGAAAACGATGCTCTACAACCTTGAAAAACATCACACAGTTAGCCAATGAATATGTATGGATAATTTCAAACTATTTAAAAATGATTTACTAGCCTAGCTAGATAATTAATCGAATTAATTACATAATAATTTTAATGTTAGTCATTTATGTAAATACAGATGTTCATTTTTGTGAACGGCTTCAGGCTTATTTTTTCATTTTCTTTGTCCCATAGAGATTCTGTCCATAAAAAACTCTAGGTTTCATGAAATATGAAACTCTAGGGTCAATAAAACAAAGTGTTGCATAAGCATAGTCATCTAACAAATGTCCAATCTCATGTAATTTTGAAAACAATTTTTTTTGCTTTGTCACTATTCCAAATAATGTATAATATGACTTCATCGCAAAAGAACTGAAAAAAATAATTGAATTAGGACATTTTACATCATTAGGACATCATTAGGACAAGTCAAAAAGTATTTTGTCAGAAAAAACAAAAACACAAATTAACTAATACTTGTACACCGTTCATTCGAAGTAGGTTTACGCAATATATCCCAACAACAATAGATCAGCTGTTATTGTTCTCATGATCAATATTACAAGTTCAAGCGCCATACCGATTGTTTTTCTCACGCTTGTAACCAAAACAATAGCACGACAAGTGTAAATTGTACCGTGGTATTATTCCCGTTACTTTGTATCGGTTTTACGATAATATTGATGTAATACTAAATACTAGTGACCAAGTGACGCACGCTGTGCGAACAAGTCAATCAGGGATGACGTTGTCGACTTGAGCTTTCATCACATTTTAAAAAAGCCGTGGGTTTTTTTTTCATCACTGTGCCAGAATATTTACATTTTACATACATGATCTATACGCAATATTACTGACCCCGATACTTATATTTAAGGTGCTAATGCTAAGACGTACTCTGCCTTACAATAGTTATTCATTAAGGTGCAAATATTCATAAAGCAAAGCCCGAACAAATAAATTGATTTTTTTTAAAGGCAGGAAATCGTTTCTAGGTTCAGCTACCATTTTTATTTTTTACTTTTCTATTAAATGCAGATATACATTAATATTCTATAGCTACCTGCTGGTGTCTCATCGTGTTTGTTTCTAACGTTGAGATCAGCTCCGTATTGCACTAACATTTCTAATACTTCCAACTGTAACAGAATGAAAAAATATTTATTAATTTTACTGTACACAAGAAACCACTACGTATTTTAGAAACTACGTCAAATTAATAGGCTGTATTATCATAATTTTCAGCTTGCAGACGTCTTTAGCTGGACAAAGGCCTCCCCCATAGATATCTGAAACGACCCCGCAACCAGCGGCTTCCCGCGACCGCCACCAGATCGTCGGTGTACCTTGTGGGGCTTGCCCATAATGCCCATGCTAATGCTACGCCTTTCAACGCGCGGCCGCTTTTCAAGAATCTTTAATAACAGGGACTCAGTCAGTAGTAACAGTGACTCAGTCAATAGGAACAGAGACTCAGTAAATAGTAACAGTGACTCAGTAAGTAGAAACAGTGACTCAGTCAGTAGTAACAGTGACTCAGTGAATAGGAACAGT
Source organism: Teleiodes luculella (assembly GCA_948473455.1). Classification (NCBI taxonomy): domain Eukaryota; kingdom Metazoa; phylum Arthropoda; class Insecta; order Lepidoptera; family Gelechiidae; genus Teleiodes; species Teleiodes luculella. Next base: position 6,057,719 of record OX419593.1, read on the forward strand.
GACTCAGTGAATAGTAACAGTGACTCAGTAAGTAGAAACAGTGACTCAGTCAGTAGTAACAGTGACTCAGTGAATAGGAACAGTGACTCAGTGAATAGTAACAGTGACTCAGTAAGTAGAAACAGTGACTCAGTCAGTAGTAACAGTGACTCAGTGAATAGGAACAGTGACTCAGTGAATAGGAACAGTGACTCAGTAAGTAGAAACAGTGACTCAGTCAGTAGTAACAGTGACTCAGTGAATAGGAACAGTGACTCAGTGAATAGTAACAGTGACTCAGTAAGTAGAAACAGTGACTCAGTCAGTAGAAACAGTGACTCAGTCAGTAGTAACAGTAACGCAGTCAGTAAACACTTACCCAGTTGGTAGTGACATTAGTCAGTAGTGACAGTGACTTAGTGGGTAGTGACAGTGACTTAGTGAGTAGTAGCAGTGACTTAATCAGTAGTAACAATAACTCTGTCAGTAGTATGTGACTCAGTCAGAAGTAAGTGACTCAGTCAGTAGTAACAGAGCCTCAGTCAATAGTAACAGCGACTCAGTGTATAGTAACAGTGACTGAGTGAATAGTAACAGTGACTCAGTGTATAGTAACAGTGACCCAGTGAGTAGTAGCAGTGACTTACGTGTCCCCAGCAGGCGGCGGCGTGCACGGGCTGCCACATGTCGTGGTCCACCACGTCGGTCGACGCGCGGTGCTCCAATAGAAACTCCACCACTTTCAGGTACCCATTCGCCGCTGCTATGTGGAGCTGGAATCACACAAATGATGCACTTTAAAGTATAGAATATTTGATACAACAGTTAATATTATAAGAATGTCATCAGTGTCGTCGTGCTAAGGGCCGTTGCTACAGATCCGAAGTAAAGAATCAATAATAATAGTACGTACAGAACTGCTGACTGCTGCTTTGTACAAAAAAAGTTTATTTCTTTCTTTCTTTCTAAACTCCTACGTGGTCTTACCCGTACAGAAAAGAGTACCAAGTGTTGCTAAAATTCCCAGAAAAGAAAAAAGGACGGAAAAGAAGAAACTCATTAGACTCTTCTCTAATGATTAGAGCAATTCGTGGTAGGTATGCCTCAAATGTCTTATATATTTCGATACCGAGAATCACATTCTTAAATTGCTAGATTTTTGCCTCTTATAAGTTTCCAATTTTGACATTCCAATTTTATTGACATTTTGCCGATGTATCTTAGTTTCAACTGACTTGTTCCCATAGGAACAAAAATGACTTAAATTAAGAAACCCGCAGCAAAAATGAGCCAAAGTTTTAAGTTAGATATCCAGCATCGTAACTTTGAAAATTTACATCCAAATTGAAGCAGTAATTTTTTGATAAAACGCTAAGAAACAAACAGCAAGTGGCGCCATCTCTTGTAAATAGAAAAACTATTTACAATTATGTTTCTGACATGTCTTACCAGCGTAGCTCCTTGGTTGTCCCTCGGTTCGTCGAGGTCCATACCGTTCTTGACTAGGTCAGCAACATCCAACAGCATCTTCATTTCGGTAGCCGCTCGCGTCTCATCAATCAGCCTCTGCGTCACGCCCCTAGCTGCCATCTCGCTCTCTATCGCGTCTAGCGTTCTCTCTTCCTCGCATATATCGTATGGCATGTTACCGTCGCCGTTTACCGCTAATAGATTTGCGCCTGAAATATAATACATTACGCAAATTTAAGTTCAATGAAACTTATTTTAAAGACTCATTTAAAAACTCCAGCGTAACGGAATTAGCTACACATATTATTATTCTGGACAATACTACAAAAAGAAATGACCACACAGTGTCTATAGTAAAGTGTGAAACTCTCATTACAAATGTAGAGCTGATCGTAACAGAAATTGACACGATTGCTTGATGTAGAAAATTGAAATAAAAACAAATTGATGAAAGAACATACTCTTACCTCAATAAGGAGCCGAGCTAAAGAGATGATCAAATGATCCATCATAGAAATTTCATTGACTTCGTGATCTAACGGCATCCGCAGTCAATGGAAATTTTCGACGAAGCAGCCTTTATTGATTGCAATCAACGAATGACCGTATGTGAACTTCTTAGTGTGTACCTACTTATTTTTACTTGCCCTAACTCGCTGTATCAATATCGGGACTAGGATGAGGTTTCCACACGTGGCGGCCGCGTGTAGAGGCGTCCATTTCGCGCTGTCTTCTGCATTAATATTGGGCTCATGGTCTAAAACCAGCCGCATCATCGCTTCGTTGTTGTCGATGAAAGTGACATCATTAAACTCTTTAATATCTACGTCTGCAGCAATATTATCTGTAACTCACCTCTCTGTATCAATATCCGGACCAGATTGAAGTTTCCACACGTGGCGGCGGCGTGTATAGGCGTCCATTTCGCGCTGTCTTCTGCATTAACATTGGGCTCATGGTCTAAAACCAGCCGCATCATCGCTTCGTTGATGTCGATGAAGCAATGATGAAAGCACCGTCATTGAAAACTTTAGTATCTACGTCTGCAGCAATATTATCTGTAACTCACCTCTCTGTATCAATATCCGGACCAGATTGAGGTTTCCACACGTGGCGGCGGCGTGTAGAGGGGTCCATTTCTCGCTGTCTTCCGCATTAACATTGGCCCCGTGGTCTAAAAGCAGCCGCATCATCGCTTCGTTGTTGTCGATGCAGCATTGGTGTAGCGCCGTAAGGCCATCTTCGTTCGTCGCGTCGGGAGTCACGCCGCGACCTAAGAGGCGGCGAACTGAAAAATATAATAGTGATTAAAAACAAATTTCCGATATCATAATTTTCTACTTATAATTATTTTAGTTATTGGGTTTTTTGACACATTTCATGACATCAGAAAAGCATTGCTTAAGTCAAGTCTGGCTCTTCAAAGCCTAAAGAGCCGAAAGGGTTTTGCAGTGTAGAAGATAGATCAGGGATCAGATTATCACTTAATTTACTTTTTAGTTCTACACAAAAGTTTAAAAGTAAAATGCGAACGGACAGCCAGTGGCAAACAAAGATGCTACCAGTGTGCTATATTTCTATGACGATTATTTACGTCATCGTTTTATGAATAATTCATTGTTATGCTACATAACTCAAGTTTTTAAAATTTTCATATATAAAATGACAAAAAATGCCGATATTTAATCATCAATAAACACTAATTATTTCAGACTTTAGAAATATACAAAAATAAATGTACATTTTACAATAGATAATTCATTAATAAACATTACTTTTAATCATAAAATACGAAGCAGTTATTATGGCCATTTGCTCGTATTTCATTTTAACAAATTTGGATGTGTCTACTTATAAGTAAAAGCATTTTTTCGCAGGTAAGTAGGCAGTATGTCATTAGGTAGTAAGTAGCATGTAATTTATTTTAATAGCAAACACTGCTACTACCATCATTGTTATGTAAAGAGACATTTAAATAATAACATGAAAATATTTCATTTTAAGCTGCGTGACCAAATAACTCTATTCCTGTTAGTTAAAAATAATAGCTTGTATAGCAGAACGTAACTCCGGCATATCGTTTTTACAGAAGAAATACTTCATCTAAAAACCAAATAGCACAATTATGCTAAATACACATTTCCAACAATATGTCGATGATAAACTTGGATTAGACTGCAAATTGTTTAAACTACAAAGTGTATACAATTTACAAAAGGAGATAAAAATACAATTTGTTATAAAAAGAGTAATCTCTTTTAAGAGTGCTTTTTATTCCACACCATTTCTATTTTTAGCTTAACGATGTTGCCATTGTAAATTCACTAGTAATGCTAAGTAAACATCTCCCAGTAGTTGGAAAAACAAGGAATACATCATCATTCGTTTATAATACAGTAGCCAGCACATGCGGCTGGATCTGGACATGTTCACCTTGGGAGCACACGTATTCCGTAGCGGTAGGGGTGAATTTCGTAGAGAATGTCTAGCCGCAAGTGCTGTCTTCTGTACGCGCAGAAAAGTGCCTCTCACAAGCTCAGTTTAATACGTTAGTTATTTTAGTTCCCATATTTAATTTTGTATGTCAGTTGTGTGGTGAAAATTTGTTATCCTGTTAAAAGAAAGAAACAATTGGAACTTTTGATTTTTGTTTTTTTCCGTCGTTTCGTTGTTTAAGGTGAAATTTATTCTGATGAACGATACTTTACGAGCACCATAATTAAACCGTGATAACTTTACTGGAATAATAGCCAGAATTTATGTGATAGTCATAAAAGGCAAGGAAGATGCTTAAGCAGTAATATAAACTCATACAAAAAAGCAAACAAAAAGAAGAACTTTTAGATAAGTTTGGTATTTTCCTTGTTTTGTCAGCTACTAGCTTTCCGCCCGCGCTAAAATATTTTCCGTGGGAATTAGGTTTTTTCCCGCGGTAAAATGTAGCCTATGTGTTGTTCTGATGTAAGCTAGTATTATTGTAAAGTTTCATTAAAATTCATCCAGTAGTTTATGTGCGAAAGAGTTACAAATATCCATCCATAACTCCATCCTCCATTCGGTTTATAATAATATCAGCAGGAAATTAGAATAAAAGACTTATTCAACCGTTATTAAAAATACACGATATCATATTTTATTTATTACTAGCGACCCGCCCTTACTTCGCATGGGTTATCCTTAAGTAAATTATGCATGTTTTATACATAGAAACCTTCCTCTTGAATCAACGATACTTTACGAGCACCATAATTAAACCGTGATAACTTTACTGGAATAATAGCCAGAATTTATGTGATAGTCATAAAAGGCAAGGAAGATGCTTAAGCAGTAATATAAACTCATACAAAAAAGCAAACAAAAAGAAGAACTTTTAGATAAGTTTGGTATTTTCCTTGTTTTGTCAGCTACTAGCTTTCCGCCCGCGCTAAAATATTTTCCGTGGGAATTAGGTTTTTTCCCGCGGTAAAATGTAGCCTATGTGTTGTTCTGATGTAAGCTAGTATTATTGTAAAGTTTCATTAAAATTCATCCAGTAGTTTATGTGCGAAAGAGTTACAAATATCCATCCATAACTCCATCCTCCATTCGGTTTATAATAATATCAGCAGGAAATTAGAATAAAAGACTTATTCAACCGTTATTAAAAATACACGATATCATATTTTATTTATTACTAGCGACCCGCCCTTACTTCGCATGGGTTATCCTTAAGTAAATTATGCATGTTTTATACATAGAAACCTTCCTCTTGAATCACTATCTGTTAAAAAAACCGCAATGAATCCGTTGCGTAGTATTAAAGATCTAAGGGACAGACAGACAGCGGGAAGCGACAGTGTTTTTTACTATGTAGTGATACACCATTATTTTTTTAAACTCCGACTGTATAAGAATAGAGGGAATATCACCCGCGTGTCTCTTTATGAGAGTCCTTCAAACTTTACAAATAATAATATCAATTTCCACTGCAGGTGCCACATAAGATTTTGGATAACAATATGTACCTAAATAAATACAAACATATGTATATAAACAAGAGTCATCTTAGAACGTGGTAAATGGAACCTTCGTTAATAATTCATCTGTAGACATTGGGCCCGATTCTACATTTTACATTTTACTTACTCTTAACTTAAATTTAAACACCATATTATGTCCCTTTTACGTTCTTAAGAACAAAAAGGGACAGGAGATTGCCAACCTACATTTAGGAACGTGAAAAGCGATTTAGCAGGAGTTTTAAAACATCCCGACTAAATTAAGCTAAATTTGACAGCTGCTGCTTATTTTAAATGTCATTCATTCAAAATTAACTTCATTCATCTCCCATCCTTTTCGATTCCCATAAGAAAGAGAAAGAGACCAACAACTTAAATTTAGATATTTTAGCGGCCACGCAGAATTGAGCCCAATGTCGAATAAATATGCATGAATTGTGAACGTACAAGTATTATCTAGGTACGCGTGTCGTCACCATCTAGCAGAATACCAGTTTGTTTACGGATATTCTGTAGTACTATAAAGACGTGCGTCTGACATCATTCGCTCTCATCACAAGTTGTAATAACTAATAATAACTAACTATTATGAATTAAAACGGAATATTCAACATGGTATTTGTTATGTGTGAGTGCCCGATATTACGATATTATTAAAAAGTAAACTAATAATAACATTGATTGTTAGATGCTTAGATCGATGTGAGTAGACTATTAAAATTATTGTCTTAAAGAAAGAAGTTTTTTTACTTTAAAAACCAATACAAAGAAAAAAGTATATATGTTAACGGAAATGTATGAAATCCGTCATTGTATACAATTCCTAGGAAATGTATACAATGCCTAAAGTCGCCCGGAAATGTATGAAATGAATAATATTAGACACATTTCCTAGGAAATGTATACATTTCCTAAATGACAATCGGAAATGTAATACATTCAAGATGTCAGTGGGTAAGCGAGGAAAGCGGAGCGAGGAGAGGCTATTACAATACAAGTATATAATAGTACTACTCGTACAGAAGGGATATTTACCTCCCCGCACCAAAATAAGTTCCCCGCCCGATATCCTTCCACTCACTGCATCCCGTAGGCGCCGCCAAACTCCGCTGAATGGTGTTGCGTGGTATTAGATGAAGCATAAAGACTATTTTTCTTTGATTTTCATTTACGTCTGGTGGTTGTCTGTTATAAAAATTAGAACCACGTTGGTTCTTTACTTTTACATTGTGGCGTATTATTTACTTAAAACTATAAACGATAAATGGTTTACCTATCAAATTAAAGTTTGAGCTTTACAAGCTTTATTTATAGTTTACGTGGTAGATACGCTGTAAGAAATAATAAATAGCTGGTTTTTTAAGTTTAATTAACATAAAGCCCTACAAATATATTATATTTTACCGTATGATTGTTGCATTACTTCAACAAGAGCATTGGGAAAACATTCTAATTGTCAATTTAACAGGTATTTTCAGTTTAACAGCGAAATTTGTTCATTTTATTTACAGAAAGCATTAGTTTTATACATTTCCTAGTACAAGTTCGGAATTTTATACAATTCCTAGGAAATTCATACATTTCCTAGGATATGTGTGAATTAAATCATCTTTGAAACATTATTTCATACATTTCCTAACGAGCTCCGGAATTGTATACATTTCCTAGGAATTGTATACAATTCCTGGATTTCATACATTTCCTGTAACATATACAACACTTGACTCTGATCTTTATTTTTAATCGCGTTCGGTACTGTCACGAGCAAGCTGAGCACCATAAACGTTGTAAACGTTGTACGTTGTACATGTCCGTTGAACAAGGGAGAATCAAGATGCGCAAGTTATTTTTATATGTCAACAGCGACCCGCCCCGGCTCCGCACCGGAAAATGGTTATTGTGGGTTATTCTTGAGTATAATATGCATGTATTATAGATATAAACCTTCCTCTTGAATCCCTCTATCTATTAAAAAAAAGCGCATCAAAATCCGTTGCGTAGTTTTAAAGACAAAGGGACATAGGGAGGGCAGAGAAAGCGACTTTGTTTTATACTATGTAGTGATAGTGATACGAGTATTATACTATTTATTGAAACGGTGAACTACAATATCGCATTAGGTTAGCCTGTAATGATATTACTATGTAGGTATGTTATCACTACATAGTATAAAACAAAGTCGCTTTCTCTGTCCCTATGTCCCTCCCTTTGTACGCTTAAATCTTTAAAACTACGCAACGGATTTTGATGCGGTTTTTTTTAATAGATAGAGGGATTCAAGAGGAAGGTTTATATTTATAATACATGCATAATATACTCAAGAATAACCCACAATAACCATTTTCCCGTGCGGAGCCGGGGCGGGTCGCTAGTTGTTAAATAAATAAACTAATTACTAAAGAGATATATTGCTTGCTTGCTTATCGTGTGGGTTTCGATGTTAACCTACCTCGCAAACTGTTGTCGGAAATATTGAGCCGCCTAAGGTTATTTATGAGAATGTATTGAACCATGTTTATTGACATATTAACAACCAACCACTACAAACCAGGTATTAGCATGTAAAGTGGCAGTACGTAGACTAAGCTCTAGTCTAGACATAGACTATTAGGTTAGTACATGCGCTATAAAGTTAGATTTTAACTAAACTACAAGAGAACTACTTTTCTCAAAATGTACTTGTGACGAAATGTGACTCGGTATTTTCGCTCCCCTTTATTTAATCATTCACTACAAGAGATTTATTAGATTAGATCAAACAAAAATATAAATGTGATGTCTGAAGACGAAGAAAAATGTAAGTAAGTTTGTTCGCTAAGTACATCTTAGATCGATTTTGAAAGAAAGATATGTTAGCTGTGGTAGATATTTCACAGCTTTTTACATAAAAAGGTCAAGAAAATTTGGTCTGCTGTAAGAAATTTCTATTGTGTCGTCTCTCCAATGTAATTGTACGTCGTCTATCTATGTGTGTAATAAACTGTAATTAATAAATAATACAATTTCGTGCGCATGAAAATCTCATGAAAAATGTTTGAGAACCATAAGGTAGGTACTCGTACAATATAGAATAGAATAGAATAGAATTTACTTTATTGCACACCAGTAGTAAATTTAAACAATACAGTTACAAAAACATATGTGTAAAAATAGGCGGCCTTATTGCTAAAGTAGCAATTTCTACCAGGCAACCCATATAGTTATTATAGGCAACCGCTGATTCTCGTTGTCGCGCTCAAGTCTCTAATGTAGTTTTCTCGCTCTTAAAGTCAAGAAGGGGCAGGAAATTGTTTACTTGTTTTGTATTCCATATACATTTATTTCTTTTGTTTGTATGTTAAGTTCTGTTTTGGGTGATGTGAAAGATGTCTTGTTCTATTCTATACAATTCAGTTTTAGACATGTCAAAATTTTAACACTTTGATAGCACAAGTTCAGGGTGTATCAAGCAAAAACAAAAAAATACTTAATTTAATTGAAAGCAACAACCGTAGGCATCTCTTATACACAAGAATATTCAGTAATTAGAAAGTTACGCTATTATTTTAGGATACCTACCATAAATTAAAAATTTGATTTGTTTATCTTCCGTCCTTTTCATTTCCAATATAAACGAAAAAAATTGCGACTTTTTAAAAGTTACCAGTATATGAATTGCCACTATATCGAGTTACTCAATTAGCTTTGCTCTATATAGGTCAGATAAAACATAACAAGTAGGTATGTATGGGCGCACAACTAGGACAATATTTGAGATCGCAGATAAAAATTTTATAGGCAATGTTGGAGATAGCCTATAGTCATAGTAATCATTTTATCGTCACATCTCCCGATATGAATAAGTCGATAAATGTACAGAAGCCAGCACATGCGGTTGGACATTCGCACTACGAAATTCACCCCTACCGCTACGGAATACGGGCGCTCTCAACAAATGTCCAGCCGCAGATATGCTACCGACTGTACGTGATCAAAAGGACTTCGATAAAGTCGGTAATCGTTTATACGTGTACATGTCTTCATAGAAAACGCAGATATATCTTCACTATATAGTATAAAACAAAGTCGCTTTCTCTGTCCCTATGTCCCTATGTAAGCTTAAATCTTTAAAACTACACAACGGATTTTGATGCGTTTTTTTTCAAGAGGAAGGTTTATATGTATAATACATGCATAATATACTTAAGGATAACGCACAATAACCATTTTCCCGTGCGGAGCCGGGGCGGGTCGCTATCTATACTATAATAAAACTGAAAGAGCGGCATGTCTGTACATTGATTTGTTTTTCAAAAAACTGATTGGTGATAAAGGAAGTGTAGCTGAACATAAAAATACAAGATTTGAGAAGTTATATAATCCGACGCGTCGTGCTTAGACAATATTGCGTTTTACACGTTTGTTTTTGTAAGATTTTTATTTTGTATTTGCCATAATAAATAAGTTTTTTTTTAATTAGCACCCTATTATGGTTTGTTTCATATTAATTGGGACAAAAGGTCATTGACGCCTGCATACAATGCGCACATTTTTTTCAAACGATACGATAAAAATATAGGAAATTATCGCAAAATACGTAATTTGGCATACCGCAAGTAGTAGAAGGCGGGGTGAGCGTGTGACCCAGACATTTTGGCGTTACAACTTTCAAGAAAAGAAAGAGGTCAATGAACTTTTGTCCGGATTTATATGAAACAGACTCTAGTCTGTGTGTATACTCTGTAAGTTATTTGAGACCGTTTATTCCTAATACTTGCGTAATACTCTTTAAGATCCGCGATAAAACCACGCGTATTTTTAATCTCTTTATACCACTTGCTAGCAAGTATCACTGACAAGACAACTGACAAAAAAGTAAAACTGACAGAAAAACGGACTATTAACAAAGTTATTAAAGCGAAGATTACATGGTTGTCTGTACTTTTTTACAGTTTTTGCTGCTATTATCTTTCTTACCGTAGTGGCACATGTTAAACAAGATAGTCGTGTTATTGTAAACTCGTATACACGACGGCGAAACATAAACTCTAAAATCTGCTATTGAATACTACGTTACACGAACTACTTCTTTGTGAAGAATTACAATGCAATGAGATGATAATTATGTTGTAATTTTTAGAACAATAGAGCGTAATCGTGCTATGTTATTTATCTTCCGATCTCAGGTAAGTAATGATATTTTGTAATTGAGAATACAATTTTTATTAAGATGTTTTGATGTGTAACGGACATAACTGTGCTATAGATCTAGCATCAACGCTAATATTAACAATCGGACTATGTTCCAATCATGAAATACATATATGAAAATTGGTTTTCTTTCATAGATAAAGGTAGGTATGTAGGTACTAGTATGTACAACTTAAATCATACATCGAAAATTATTATATTATATGTAATAAAAAAAACATGCAATAACGATTGTTTCAAGATGCCAAATTCACATATATATAGGGTATTGTGAAAAATATTACTTTCCTTTAGGACCAGGTATAGTGTTTGTTAGTGACTACGCTTATAGTACTAAACATTAAAAAAAAATTGGCATTTAATTAGGTATCTGCAAAAATTTTAATTCGTAATTTAAAAACAGTTCAATTTTTTTTCTTTTGTGTTTAATGTGTTAGGTACACATCAGTTAAAAACTATTACTTATTATGAGCCACTGTATAACCGAATAAAAATCGAGCTTTCTACATCTCTAGGGTCTCGTACAGATAAATAATAATAATATGTGGGGACACCTCACACACGGTCGTCTGACCCCAAACTAGGCAGAGCCTAAATATACACAAGGGTACAAGGCGACAAAGGAACATACCGCAACATAACATAACATACCCAGGGAATAGACCGTATCATTCACCTTTGTAATCAACATCAACTGCGATCCTCAATCCAACCTGCCAAGCGTGATTTTGGCTATTCTTCCTTTCTAAGGGAGAGACCTTGGTCCAGTAGTGGACTGTAATAAGCTACATCAGTGCTCAAGACTAGGCTCTGGAACAGTATAGAGCTGAAATTAAGCAATTTTATCCAATACACTAACGATCATTTTAACTGGAAATATTTTTATAACTTTTATTGCGGAATAAAAATCCAGACAGATAAGAGCAGTCAAATCAAGTAAATTATGCTTCTACAATACAAAAGAATACAAATATACTATATTGACACCAAATACAGAAATACAACACATAATCGAATAAACAAAAAAGTCAAATGACGGCCTTAATGCTAAGATAGCAATTTCTACCAGGCAAATTTTAGTTTCTTTTTTTTTATAAATTAGTTGAGCTAACTGACATCAAAACCGGAAAGTTATCGCTGTTACTGAGATTGGACGTTTAATTAAGACTAACCTTCGAGTTAAGTCCTTGAACATGACTTTCCCTAGTAATTTTATGCCACATTACCCCAACGACCGTTTTGTCATTTTACTTCCTGTACCCTTGACATATTGTAGCCTATCTCACGATTTATTATTATTATTATTAACAGCTCATACATGTCCCCACCGAGAGGCTCGAGCCTACCCTGAAACCAGGGTGAATAGCCCTTAGTCGACCACGCTGGCCCAATGCGGGTTGGTCAACTTCACACACAACCCTTGAATTACTTCGCAGGTGTGTGCAGGTTTCCTCACGATGTTTTCCTTCACCGTAAGAGCGTCGAATAAACGTACATATGAATTCGAAAATCGAAAACACATTGGTACGTGCCGAGGTTCGAACCCGCGAACTTCTGAATGGAAGTCAACGGCCCTAGCCACTAGGCCACCGACGCTCTTCTCTCTCATCTCATCTCACGATTGCAATAATTTAAAAGATTTTATAAAGCTACTAGCTTCCCGCCGCGGCTCCGCCCGCGTTAATAAATTTTCCCGTAGAAATGAAAATTTTCCCGCGGTAAAAGTTAGCCTAGATCTGTTTAATATTTGTGCCAAGTTTCACCAAAATCCGTTAAGTAGTTTCCGGTGACGGCGGCGGCGGTGGACAAACGGCCTAAGGCGGCTCAACAATTCCGACACCAGGGTTTGTGGGGTAGGTTAACCTCGAAACCCACACGATAAGGGGCCGTCCATTAATCACGTGAGGTTTGAAAGGGGGGGGAGGGGTTTGACAAAAATCACGAAATACCACAAGGGGGGAGGGGGGGGTGTGGTAAGATATCACGTGTATTTATGTTATTTTTTCCAATCAAAAACAACCTGCAACCTTTCTGTCTAGGCATATTTATCATAGTCCTTAATTTCAGAATAAAATAAGATTATACTTTATACCTGTATTTAAAGATAATATTCTAAAAATTTTAAGATTCTTTGCAGGTACTAAAAATACACGTGATGTTGGGTGGGGGAGGGGGGGGTAGTCTTAAACCTCACCACGTATCACCAAAGGGGGGGTTAAAAAATGCTAAAAAAATGATCACGTCGTGATTAATGGACGGCCCCTAAGTAACTATCTACCCACCTTCTTCAATATCATTCCTCGCCGCCGCCTCCAGTAGCACGACGCTGTCGCTGAAGAAGATGTTTCTCTTGTTGTTCTTCTCCCTCTTGGCCCGCGACCGCGCCCACTCTTTCTCTCTTTGCTGCCACAGCTTCAGTTGTTGCATGCGCCGTCTAAAAAAAAGAGCCATAAATGGATATCCACTAGCTTTTTGCCTCGCAGCTCCACCCACCTTAACAGTTTTTCCCGTAGGAATGAGTAATTTTCCCGCGGTAAAAAGTAGCCTATGTCACTCTCCATCCTTTTCAATTAACTATACCGAAAATCATCCGAAAATCAAGTCGAGTGAAGGAAGGACAAACAAACACACTTTCGCATTTATAATATTAGTATGCATATGGATGGATATGTACAGTATTGTACAGCAGCCAGTACATTGCGGCTGGAAATGTTGACCCTGAAAGCAGCGCCCGTATTCCATAGTGATAGAGGAGAATTTCGTAGTGCGAATGTCCAACCGCATGTGCAGGCTTCTGTACAAAAACGTCTCTACGATTTGTCTAGTTGACCCTTAATGTATCGTATTGATATTGCAATATGAGTGTAAAGCTTTGTAAGTCTATGTATCGGCAACTTTTTGACGATAGAAAATTATTCACAGTTATAAAAACCATCACATACCTACCAAACTAATACATCATCAACATAACTCATAGGCATTCATTTAAATATTTTAATCTTAAAATATTTTTACCCCCATCACTCCTTTATAGAGGCGTCTAAGATATATTAAGGTTCAAAGTTAAATTATAAATTAATTCATCATAGGTTTAAAAAAAAACTAAATGACATCACACTTTAAAAAGTTTTGCTTACACCCAGGTTGACTCTAGTCTCACGCTAATGACCAAGAATAAGGATAAAATCAATAATATATAGAGGCTTTTCGATATTAGTTTGAACAGAACTGAAAGAAGAAACTCCACAGGATCGCAGATTTTGTTTTTCCTTAATTTTTTTAAAATAATATTGTGCACAATATAGGGTTGATTAAGGATTAAATACATACTAGTTTAGTTATATTAACGAAATTTAAAACATTAGTTCCGCGCTTCAGTTCCAGTACATAGTTGCTAAACTTGCTACACTAACTGTAGTTATGCATGTGGAATCCAATTTCCTGCGATTCCACAACGTAATCTCCTCACAACATCCAGCTCGCGCCCAATGAAGATATTTCAACTAGAATCTCATCTCATACTTTCTCAATCTTAAGTTATCGCCAAGGGAAAATAGAGTAATATCCAACACAAGTAACTTTGATTACATAGCGAAAAGTTCCGGTCACAAGCGTGTAATCAAGATGTTTGTTTTTTATCTCGTTGCCTGAAACTGACACCCTATATTTTAAGCCTTATTTACATGCAACAGTGTTACGTAGTCACTTGTCAAATAATTGATAAACAAATTGTACAGTAAGATCATGGTCCAAGAAAACAAGGTCTAACCGTTAGACCACGTGACTTGACACAAGCCTACGTCATCATGCTGGTCATCCTTGTCGAATGCGTGTTAATAAATAGAGAAATTATCTAGCCACGATTATTAGGCGTAAAACAGCTGATAATTGGTTTAAGCGTTGGTTTCAGCAAAACATAGTAATTTCATTAAAATTTGATGTCGAAAAGTGATTTGTAAAACCTTCATCATCATCTCAGCCGAAAGACGTCCACAGCTCCCCTCCGACACAGACAAAGGCCTCCCCCAAGGATCTCCACAATGATCGGTTCTGCGCTGCCCGCATCCAGCGGCTTCCCGCGACCCTCACCAGATCGTCGGTCCACCTCGTGGGGGGCCTGCCCACACTGCGTCTTCCGGCGCGCGGTCGCCATTCAAGAACCTTTCTGCCCCAACGGCCGTCGGTTCTACGCGCAATGTGCCCAGCCCATTGCCACTTAAGTTTCTGTAAAACCTTACTTCGAATAAAAAACCTTTTGACTTTGACTTTATTTGTAGCATTTCGCATGCAAAAAATATGTTGTATGCGACAATGTTGTTGCCTCCGCGTAAATGAGCCTTTATGTTTTTATTGACTTTTGTGATAAAAAAACAATTTCACCACGCCAGAGAGAGAGAGCAGAAGGCTCTACCTCAACGCCCCATGGTTGTATGTAAACACTATGTATTTAGTTTATTTAGACTTGAGACGTTACAAATATAAACGACTCATAAATGGTAATAAACAATGGACATACACTAACCTTACATACTGACCTAGTGGTAAAATGTCAATGTAAATATCACATAATAACGTATATTATACTCATATGCTCTACATTTCTAGCCCTGAGTATAGCACTGAACACATTATGTACGATATAAGTAAATTGTTACATATTCCACTTGCGAAAAAGTCTACGTGTTAACTAAAGATTAGCAGACAGTCAATAAAATAGCAAAAAAAACAGCAAATTTGATTTCGTGCATCGGAAGGCATGTTAGGTATGCTAAGGCTTCGCTCACCTATTTATTTATTGATAAAAAAACAAATACCATACACAATTACACATAGGTACTACTCGACATGATTATACCCATATTGTACGTACAAGTACTACTTATTTTCAGTTCTTTTTTGTTTAACATAGTAACAGAATACGTTATTATTACGTAATCAGTAGGTTAAACAAGCAATCGTCATATATTTTTGCGCTAAACTAAGAAACTCCAAAAATATATTCGCTAACAAATAGAACATGCTTTTCGTAGTATAAATAACACATTTACATACTATTTCAGTTCATTTTCACTAAATAAGATTAGGTATGGTATGCTAAACATTTTGTCCATAGGTCTGACTGAGCGATAAATTATTTGCAGTGGACACGAAATATGATAAATTAACTAATTGACTCGAAAAACATTAAATTAGTGGCCTGCTATTAAGGGTGTAAATACGAAAATATTTAAAAATACCTTGTATGAAATGATAAAGCAAAAGAAAGCGAAATAATTATTTTATTTTCAAATCCTGGTGTCCGAATTGTTTAAGAACCTGGCTTTTGATATAACTCGTGTGACGACTAACCGTACTTATTAGCAAAGACTCACGGCTTCACGTGCCTTCCGAAGCACAGAATCATATATGTTTCAGACAATCGAGTGCTGGGGAAAGTCTTACAAAATAATACTTGTTCGTCGAGCCCCTAAAGGGATTCGAACCTGGAACCTCCGAAACGTGAAGAGAGCATTTGCATTATATCTCACGGCGGAGGCTGTTGTATTGTTAACCACTTTTATTTTAATGTAAATAATCACTAAAACAAAGTCGCTTTTTCTATTCCTATGTCCCTCCCTATGTCCCTTTGTATGCTTAAATCTTTAAAACTACGCAACGGATTTTGATGCGGATTTTTTTAATAGATAGAGTGATTCAAGAGGAAGGTTTATATGTATAATACATGCATAATATGCTTAAGGATAACCCACAATAACCATTTTCCCGTGCGGAGCCGGGGCGGGTCGCTAGTTAGTAATATTTCGCCTTTGAAAAAGTGGTGATATCGTAATCCCAACGCTTGGTAGAGCACCTATTAATATTAAAGTTATGTTTTCAATAGCTGTTAATTTTTTGAAATACATTAAAACGTATTTACTTACACGTACGGTAAAGGAAAACACCATGAAAAAACTTACACACACCTGCGAAGGAGTTCGAAGGTTGTGTGTGATTTTGACCCTCACTGGACCAGCGTGGTCGTTTAACCCTTACTAAGGCAGAGGCTATTTAAAAACCACATAATTAAAATGAATTTACGGAAATCCCCTTATAATTTTTGAGTTGAAATAAATATTATTATTACTAGAATGGAAACAATCTGTCAGATAACACAAATCAACGAAACAGGCAGAGTGCAATTTTCAACTACATGTTTTTTTTTATAAAATTGAATTTTTTTTGCTGGTATTGTATTCTTCAAATTTTACGTAACACATCCAGATGCATGGGGCCCGTGTAAGAGTTAAGGCCTATTCAGCCTGTATAAAGGTAGGCTCGAGCCCCTAGGTGGGGGACGGTTTTGAGCTATTTACGAATGTTTAAATCAATTTCCGCCAGAATCGGGACCAAAATTGTAGTAATTTCATTAAGTGTCCTTGCACTTATCATGCCATCAACATTTAGACTAATTGTTGTTGGGCATTCCACGACGGTATTGCGACAAATGGGTCCATTCTGCGACTTTGCCACGGTCCGTTTTCGAAAACCGGTATTGTGCGAACGTTTCTCGCCATACAAAAGCTGTTCGTGATTCAATTTTCGTAATCAAGTTTTGCGTTTACGCTTAATCCCAAGAGTTTAACGCGAACTTGTCATGCAATCATGAAAGTGAAACGATATGACGATCTTTTCGCTTTTGTTAGGAATCAGAGCGAATACTTGGGCACGAGCACGACTAGAGGATGATTGAGCAGTGACAGATGAAAAAGTACACTACTATGTGGGCCATATTATGAGTAGGTACATATAACTTTCCTCCTAGATAATTAGACAAAAAAAAACAATAATGTGTAATTTCCCTCACACATAACATTACAGGTAAATAAAATACTAAAACAAGTACAAATATAGAAAGTAGGAAGTAAATTAGGTAAACCTTCTGATCCATCTGCGACTCCTGGGCCTTCACCTCTCAGCCGTAATTTAACTAACATGAAAAAAAAAACTAGTACATTAACTCGACCTACTTCGTAATAGGATGTGATAAAGACATTGAAGAATTAACAAGACTAGTCATCAATCGAAATCGCTCTTGATTGATTGCTCTTAATCCGGCGCTAATAAATGTACCGAAACAGAAAAGTCTATCAATTGATATAGCTCTTGATCATCATAGCAGCTCATGTTCTAGTTTAGAAATGTAGAGTAAAGCTATGCGCACATTATGCGCCGAGCCGCAGCGAGCTGGGCCACAAGCTATTTTTGCGCTGCCGTCCAGCATAATGTGCGCGTAGCTTTAGACTTTAAATTTCGCGCGCTTCAAAATAAAGCACTTACGACCTTAAAGCTATTAATGCCGGCCTATGAGTCTTTACATCTGATGTTTATGTACCTACTTATCTTTCATTGCAGTAATATGAGTTACATAAAAAAGGAAAGTCTCATAAAACTTCTAGTCTAAAACCTGTTCTAAAGTCAAATCTTTTCGCAGACTTACAGAACGAACAAAGATTTTGAAAACGCATTTTTACAATCTTACTCTAATCACCTCTTATCAAGTTTTCCTTGTTCTTGACAAAACAAACATAAGTGCGACTTTCGACTCAGACGGTTTAGCATTACAGCCATGTTTTGTTTACGCTTTTTGTTTCGTTTTGTTGAGAAGGCCGTGACCTGGAAACAGCCAGTGAAGCGACAACGGATCCGGACCAAATGGAGTATAAACCTCATCCTAAACAGAAACAAACACTAACAAACAACTAAGGATCTATAATATATATAATACACTCCCCTACAAATATGTTCACAAAAATTTGCAAGCTCAACGATGATTTGAGACAATGTTGTTTTTTTTTTCTATATTGCACATAAAAAATCGAGCGTTAAGGAAATGTTATGTTAAGATACTGAGCCATGCAATATCATCGTATTTAATCTTTTTCTTTGGATCATTGCAAAAATGTTTCGATGTACCTACTTTAAATCATCGAAGAGATAATAATGCAAATTAATGCAATAGTGGCAATAGAAGACGAAAAATTAATATAATCATTCGCAAATGATCGTCTCTGGGACCCTATAGAAACAAAAATACTATAGTAAAGGGACGCCAGAGAAGACCTATTTCCAATGTGGAAACAATTTCCTTAGCTTCATGTTTCATCTTTTTATTTCGTTTCAAATAAGAATTTGCTTCCTTAGAATCGCAACCGGATTAGATAGACATAGGGCAACATTGCAAGGTGATACGTAGGTGAAGGGAATCTGCACGTTCGCTGGCTGACTCAACTGCACCACACTGCATCACAGTCGCTCTAATTAAACTTTCTCTTTTTGTTTCCGGAAAGTATAGATTCTTTTAATTATTCGAATTTGATACTAGAATAGTTGTAAGTCAAATGAGTTGCTTTTTTTAAAACGTGACGTTAAATCCCTTTGGCCACACTCGAAACTAAGTTTAGAATAACTATTTTTGTACGCTTCTTAACTTGATTCTCCATAATAAAACTGAACTTGTTAGAAATTGCCCCAGACTTGGTTATAAGAGAGATTTCAGGCGAGTAATTCAGAATATTTTTCTAACCTATGTAAAGCAAAATATTTTTTCCAAGTAATAATAGCAACATCCTTTTAGTTTGTTTGTTAAATAAAAAAAGCTGCAAGAGAAATTTCACTATGACTTGTGTGTGATGCTTTTATTTTTTTATTAATTCAAAGTAAGGTTTTAGTATAGCGCTGCTATAGCCCTTGTTTCAGCATCTTTGATCTCTTAACACCTTTTATTTAAACTTTATATTAGGATATCAAACAACGTTGCTAAATGTTTACCTTAGATAAACCGTATTTGATTAGATCATTGGTCATGAAAATATATTTGCAGGAACATTTAGAGGGCTTTACGTGTTCTATATTTAATCCATTGGTTAACATAATCCTATCAACGTTTTCATAGGTTACTTTCGATTTAGTTATTAAAATCTGTTCAGTTCAAGGCCGAACAAAATGTAAAAAAAAATTGTTCAAACTAAAGGTACTGAATTAGGTAAGTTCTGAAGGTTATTGAATAATAAATTTAAACAAAATACATTTTTTTAAATCTGTCAAATTTAAAGAAAGTTACTTGTTATTCTTTCTATTTCATATAAATAAAATACTTTGTTAATATATTCAAATAATGAAAGTCCAGACTTTTTAAGAAATTATATACAGTGTCGACAATTCAATCTGAAGAGTACCTATTTACCTATTTAAAATACGCATTTACAAAGAACTGATAATATCAATAGAGGCGCCTACAGAACCATGTTAGAGACGTGAACTAATCATATCTTAGTATCGGCATAATCTGTAGAAAAACAGCCGGACGACTTGACAATCGCTACTTCAATACATCACCTTTATCTGGCTATCTGACAACTCAGTTGACAGTCTATTATTAACCATATTAGTACTATTTATTTATCTGTAGAATCGGTACTATTACAAACCTAACTTAGATTGTCTACGTAACATAAAACGTATTCAAATTGTTTATTACTTGAGAAGTTTTGGAAGGTGTAGCAAATAATAAAGTTTGTAATTATTGTATTTAATACTAGTTACTTCATTCAACATTTTCATTTTTAACAACGGCGCACGGGGTCATTCATGCTTTTGATCTGAAGATTTATTAATATTGTTTTTAGTTAAAAATGTATAGTTATTTTTCATTGAGCGTCGTAGCGCTGTTGAGACAGAACAGGTAGGTTCCCGCAATGTGCGCACTGCTGTGGAAACTCAACATGGTCGCATCTTTTATTCTTTCCTTTTTATTATTGAAATATTAATATTTTATCATTACAATATTACTAATTATTATTTCTTATTAATATAACAAAGAGTGCAAACGAAATATACAATTAGAGGAATGCAACTTGTCAAAAACCTTACTTACAAACTAAGGCTATGAGGATTCTAATTTATTATCAACACAAATAAAACATGAGCAAAAAAGGTAGGTACAAACAAATATTTAATGTAGTCTGTACCATCCGAGAAATCACATTCAGGTAACAATAACGAGATACAAATACGACAACCCACCCAGTAAGTATGTATTAAATCCACTTAGCTAGGTCCGCATGGCGTTATCGTAAAACATAGTGGTTGATTGTCTAAACAACTAGCAGGCACAAGAAAATCTATGAAAGTTTCTCCTATCGGTTCCGGCTATGGTAAAATCGGTAAATTCCGTAAATTGAGCAGCGCAGTTCAACACTACCGTTCTTTTTTACTTTTATCGAGGTCGGTACGTTACGACCTTTGTTTTAAAAGTTTATATTATTTCGTGAAATTAATTTGAAGATTAAGGTCGATCGGTATATTGGAATTTGAACCTAAAGACCATTACACGAGCTGACCATTCCTCTCTTAACCGTTAAATAAAGGTTAACCTTACTAACCTAAACCATAAGATGGCTCTCCATTATTAATGTAAATACGGTGCTCTATTAAAAAAATACAAATAAACAGTTCCATAAAAAAGGAATATTGGATGTTAGTAAGTTCCCTTAATCATCACATTAAAAAGAAAAAGAGTGAAGAAACCTGTAAACTTCTGATAAGAAGTCCTTAGGCTGTATGTGAACGCAACCAACCAGATTTAAGAATTTGTCCAGTGCAGTTATAAGGAAGTACTTACTCATCTTTATTATATTTAGAATCTGATATTGGATAGTTATTATTATTAGGCACATGCTTAAATTTAAAAAGTCTTAAAGTTGCTTTCACGCTTTTAAAAACAAAGAGAGATAGATTTAGTCAAGTTCCCATATAAACGAAAATGACCGCGATTTAAATTAGTTTAGACTGTGACTTAGGGTAGAATTACCACTATTATCTACCTAACGCAAGAACCACAGACTATTAATTAACAAGAATGTTCAACGACGCCATAACTGTATACCGAAGAATGGGTGTTCTAATTACCTACAATAATAAATTCTCATCCCTTTAACCGATACTCACACCATTATCTTATTCTACACATATTCTGTAATACCGTATCACGCGAGCTTTAAATACATTGAAGTTTTAAACCCCGTACATTTTTCAAATTCAGCAGAACGCAAGCAATATGATTCAAATGATAATTAAGTATATTTAAACAAGTCATGACATTGCAGAGCTACAATAAGGTACAACACATGCGCATACTAATTGTTACGCCTTTATTAAAATATATACTTGTATTCAAGGTACATAATGGCACGTGAACACTATATAATATATATTATACTTATGTTTAGTACATACTTGATAGTAATTTTAATTCAAAACCTGACGTCTTAAATATATTTATAGATAGAGTTGTGAACAGTCTTGAAAAGCCTGTATATTGTATACAGTTCACTGTATACAGTTATAATTATTTTAGTATATTTTAAGAGTTAGCTATTTTTTGTGAAATTACTCATGAACGTGACTAGTTCTGTCCTAGAAACAACTAATATTATATGTAGTAGAAACCATATCAATAGACGACATCTTTCAAGTACCTACTTAAAATAATGACGAATTTTATTACAATAATTTAGCGCGTACAATTACAGTAAAAAGTCAACATTAGCTACATAAATTGTTTACCTCACTAGTATTTTCACCTCATTACTTAGGTAACATAGTATTAAATTTCTGTGCGAGTAATTCAGTTTATTCGAAGTTATTATAAAAGACGTGCGTGCATTTATTGTACTCCATTTTACGAGATCAAAAAATAAAAAGAAACTGATCGTACAGCCTGATTCAGAATTATGCAATCTTTGCAGCTGACTGTGCTATATTATGTCCGAAATAAGTTATATTAATTTGTAGCTTTCCGCCGCGGCTCTGCCCGCGTTAACAGTTTTTCTTGTGGGGATGAGGCATTTTCCCGCGGTAAAAGGTGTGTGTGTGCATGTTTGTAATTAATAAACTCAAAAACTACTGTACCGATTTCAAAAATTCTTTCACCATTAGAAAGCTACATTCAGTCTGAGTAACATAGGCTACCTTTTACCCCTTTACAACCGGAAACATTTTTTCTTGTTTTTTGTAGAATAAATTGTATTTAATGTTAGTTTAGGGTTAAGGGATGCTAGAAAAAATATTTAAAAAAATTACGTACCGCCACAAAACCGTAAAAATAACCCGCAAGATCGTGACGATCAGGATTCATTTGAGATCGTCACCATCATGATATTTTACAGAAATAGGTATGAAATCTTTGAAAAATAAATAGGAAGTGATGTAATCAACTTTGTTTATTATTTAATCTTGTTAGGCAACAGTTTTTGTTCTTTTGTACCGCCTTAATTTAATTTAATTTACAAAAGGGCGCATCTAGCAATTTTTTTTTCAAAATTTGTTGAAAACACCGTTTTACTCAGAATCCTTGTCTCAGTGTAACGAAATTGTCCGCAAATTTTGAAAAAATAGTTACGGGTGCTTTTTTTTGCTATGACATATTACCAATCAGCCTGTAGACGTCCACAGCTGGACAAAGGCCTCCCCCAAAGATCTCCACAACTATTGGTCCTGCGCTGCCCGCATCAGCGGCTTCCTATGACCCTCACCAGGTCCACCTTGTGGGGGGCCTGCCCACACTACGTCTTCCGGCATACAGCTGCCATTCAAGAACCTTTTTGTCCCAACGGCCATCGGTTCTACGCGCAATGTGCCCCTCCCACTGCCACTTGAATCTAGAGATTCTTTGGGCTATGTCGGTGGCTTTGGTGTGCCTGCGGATCTCATAATTCTTGATTCTATCACGTTAGGAAACTTCCAGCCCCTTTACATCGCTCTTTGGATGAATTATAGCCTTTTTATATCGCCCATCGTAAGTAACCACGTCTCAGATCCGTACGTCATCATTGGCAAAACACATTGGTCCAAGACTTTTGACTTGAGACTCTGCGATATTTGGGACCAAAAGATATTACCCAACTTCCAGAACGCTACCCAGCAGTGCTTTATTCGACGCTAGACCTCCTTCTCGAAGTTAGATCTACCTACTGGACAATTTGTTCCAGGTAGACGTAATGGTCTACAACATCGAGAGTAAAATGAGTCGAAAATTTTCATTGGAGTGGGTACTACATGGTCATTCAACATGACTTTGGTCTTCTCCATGTTCATCTTCAGACTCACTTGTTGGGAGACTCTATTAGGGTCATTGATCATTGACCTCGGTCCTCAAAGGTCTCAGCCATGACCATGATATCGTCGGCACACCAAAGGTGATCAATGTTCTCGCCATTGATATTGATGCCATGCCCTTCCCAGTCCAGAAGCTTAAAGACATACTTCCAATGATGAAAAATTTATAATACGATCTATCAGATACGAAAGACCAATAAAGCACATATCAAATAAACATTGAAACAGTGCAGGGTCTAAGATGTTTTCATCACCTTCTTCAGTATAGCTCCTCAATTTCAGAATTATTTCCATCTCGTAAAAGGTTCAAAATAGCATCGTCTCACAAAACAGCACCTAGAATCCAAATAAAAAACATGTAAACTAACGAACAGCATGAAAAACTCAAATTTGAAATCAGCGATTTCTGATGCGAAATATCGCAGTAAAAACCGGATTGTCACTGTCATGACGGCTCGTGTTTACAGGACAGTAGAAAAATGCAAAACGTTGTTACGCACATTTTACACACGTTATTTATTTGTTTGTTTAATACTGTAGATAGTAAATACAAAAAAATAGTAGCAAGCAATGCAAAATTTATGAAAATTATGTACTAACGTGATCGCGCACCCTCGCCAAAATACGCAACCATCTTTGACAAGGGCCTACCAGAGATGGGCAGGTTGCAACAAATCAATGTTTTGTGGTAATCACCGGCAAATGTACGCATAGCCATGTGAAGCCGGTTGCGTTCACAAAAACGAATCCTTTACGCGGTAAAAAAATAAATTGTCGATCGTCACGCTCTTATAGAATCGGTTGTAAAGGGTTACAGCGGGAAAATGCCTCATTCCCATACTATTAACGCGGGCGGAGCCGCAGCGGAAAGCTAGAAAAATATAAAACATCTTTAGAGTCTATGTTGATGTTTTAGGCTCAATTCACACCGGGATGGCAGCGACGCGGCGAGCACTTTCAGTGTGAAATAATTTTAATAAAATAGTGCTCGCCGCGTCGCTGCCGTCCCGGTGTGAATTGAGCCTTAATTAACAGTTGCTCTTTCTAAAAGATGCATCACAGAAAGGAGTTGCTACCGAAATCTAATCTAAAAGCTAATAAAAACAAACTTACACGAAGCGTCGTGTCGTATCAACGCGTATCAAACTATAAAGCGTGCGTGTTTACAAACATTTTGTGCGTACACATTATGCAATAGTCGGTAACAATGCACGTGAGCAGATGCGTTGTCCCACGGCCGACGCTTACACCAACGAATTTTATTATATTACAGTGAAAGTCCCTGCGAAAAAACCGTCTATTACAATCGAAATGTTATTTTACGTGTCTGAGAAACGGCGGCCGTTCTGATTCAGATTCGGTGTTTAAAAATAATTTCGGCGTTTAAAAACTTACGACATCTTACGGATAATATTTATTGTTTTTAGTGCATTTTCCATACTTTTTCTCAAAAACACTTTTACTAAACGCTGGATGCGGGCACCGCAGGACCGATCATTGTGGAGATCCTTCGGGGAGGCCTTTGTCCAGCAGTGGACGTCTTTCGGCTGCGATGATGATGATGATGATGATGATGATGACTTTTATTAAATTTTATCTGTAAGTCGCACGACTTCTAGGTTTTTTTCACAAAATCTATTACCTTATTCCTACAATGTTTAACATCAGGTACTTCAACTGCCGATCTAGGCTTGCTTTTGAAAAGGTCATTTTGAATAAAGAAATATGTTCATTTGACACAATTTACAGTCACATAAAAACACTTCAAAAACTGCTCATTGCACAAATACAAGACAACAATATCGCGGGGAACTTGACGTGGCATCGATAATTAGCGATTACAGCATAATTATCAGTTTGTTGACTGATTTGGTCTCGTGTTTTTCAAAGTCACTTACGAGTATTGTTACTGCTTCTTCCGAGGCGCGTGCTAAATAGAAAATCAATGAGTTTACGTTTAGAAAAAAAAGAAAATACATTTCTTGTTCAGCTACACAGATTCAAAAGCGAAAAACAATGGATTTACTAACTGAATGTTTACCTTATAAGTGTGTAATGCCATGCTTCTATTATCGTGACTACAGTACGAAATAACTATGTATATAACACCGAAATAATTACTTAAATTATGGACCGTTAAGCTTGAGTTCAATCACTTATTTAAGTGACTGCTGGGATTTAAGGGTGTTAGCTATTTGTTTTTATTACAGAAGACGTCTTGTAAAAATCCTTTACCTAAGTACAAATACAACACAAATGAAATTATATATTTACTCAAATAACTTATAGATCTATTTTATTTAATATTATATTATACGAGTAAGCTACCAGAATACGTATCATCGTTGTTGGGTTGTAGACATACCATGATACATGCTTTTAGATAAGCCAAGAAAATATTTACGACTTATTGTACATGAATAGGCTGTTGTTATAACAAATTGTATTACAATGCACAATATATACATACATATTATTACAAATTGTAAACCTCGAAGACCTATTAAATCAAACTTATTTTGGAAAATAAAATGTATGAATTTTAAAATATATATTTTTTTAAAGTACGTACTGCACTATTTGATATTCTGTGGTACTGCCGTTTGTCAATCGATCGAGGTTTTTGTTATTTAAAGGGTTAACTATGCTTCCTGCGAGAATTAAAGCTCTGCTCAACCCATTACGTATGTATGAAATATAACCTTAAGTTATTTCAGCTCATAAATCTTCTTCAATGTGCTTTTAAAACTAGAGTATTAAACTTCTTCCGACACACAACGTAGATGATTTTTTCAATATGTTTTTCTTTCTATCAAAATCTAATAGTTTCTTTTTGACATCGATTAGAAGGGCATATTAATCTAGCAAGATAACTACCAACTTCAACTAAAAAGATATACTAAAATATTATAATATCTAAATAACAGATGCTACATATCTACCGTAGCGTCTAAGTGCCGAAACCCATTAATATCTCGCTTTCATTAAACAATTCGCCACGGGTACAGTTCGGAACATTATCTGTATTTTATAGTGTAGTCTAGGCAACACATTATAACAGAAATACTAAAACTAATATTATGCCAAGATGAGAGGTTGCGAATTAGAGGGCATTACTATTTAGTATTCTGTAGCTCTGACTCTGACAAGAGGGGAAAGGATTTTTGCCTGTCAACATTAATTAGATATTTTTCTTCTGTTTGATTGCACTCAATGACGCAGTCCTGTAAATTTTTCCACTGCGAGATGTACGTTCTGACTAAGTTTTCGTTAAAGGTAGTGTCAGAGCTAATAATCTCTATAAGCAATCTGACGTCATATTGACGACTTTCTGATGCATGGAATCATATTAACGTTCAAACAATCAGGTGATGCATCATCCTAATCAAGATGTAAAGTGAGTCATTTTCGTTCGATAATCCCTCTTTTTCACTTTTGTAGCGAATGGATATGTCCCACCGTGTGACAAAAAAGCTCGAAACCCACAAGCGCGGAATAGGGAGAACAGCAGGACAATCTGGGAAGTTATATGCAGCTTGTGGCAGATGTATAAACTCCCATAATTACATCATGCAGGCGTATGTCACTCCGTTGTTTAGATATGATCGGCCGATGCGCCCCCCGAAACGTTTTAAAGGGTCCGGCCGTTAGGGCCTCATTCCGGTACGCCCCCGGCCGTGACGCCACTAAAAACCGGCAGCTTGCCGACCAAAACATTTTAGATTGTAGTGGCGTCACGGCCAGGGGCGTACCGGAATGGGGCCCTAACGGCCGGACCCGTTTCAAATAAGGAACTAAACGGCGAATCGGCGCGATATGCGATAGAAATGGAGGCTGCAACTGCGTGTTTTAGTTAGTGCCGTGCTATCTGAATGCACTTTACCCTGAGTGCATACGTTCAGGAATTCAGTACACACCAAGCGAGCTGCTGTGGCGAGCAGGTTCGCGCGCAACGTTCGCCATACAGCTCGCTTGGTGTGTGCGCGATAAATCTGCATTCCCTCCGGTTTTTTCAGAGCGCGTGCGTCCAGGGTTATTGTACCGTTACAATAACCCTGGACGCCCAATAACCCTAGCTCCGTCTAGGGATTGCTATTTATTTGAATTATGTCGCTAAGTGAACCTTCTGTGGGGACTACTATTTAATACTCTGTGCTTTAGGGCTAGTACAGAAATGCTAAAGAAAGTGTCAATAAAATCGAAATAGTAACAAAACCACTTATGTCCCTAATCGTGTTCGATCTGAGTGCCGAGTGCGAGTTTTGCAACCAAAGTAAACGCGCTCGATAGCGAGAGCGTAAACGCGATTTTGTATGGAATTAAAACTACGCCATCTGCGGACAGTTCGCTGAACTAAAATTTCTCCATACTAAATGCTCGTTTACGTTGTAGTTATCGAGCGCGTTTCGTGAGTAAAAAACTCGCACTTGGCACTCAGCTTCTCAAGCTTCTCGCGCGTTACGTAGTTAGTTTACTAACTAAGAGTTACAAGATTAGGGTAACATACCTGCGAGCCAGGTGAAGCCTTTCCTGCGTGGTGAGATGCTCCACCTGGGCCATCTCAGACACCAGGTCTGAGTGTTCCATCTTGCTTCAAACACCTGCAAAAAACACCACATATTTTATAGATTTTATCACTAAGTATCACGCAAACAAAATAGGCGCGCTAGACATAGAGTTGCGGAAAACAGCCCTTTTCAAATTTACTTTATGCCTTTGTCGCAAAGCGGAGGGTTCTACCCCTAAGTATTCGTATACGAACGCGCCTAGAGGCGGCTCAAGAGAACCTCGGACCCAGGCTTAGTAGCGTCGATACGTAAAACATAATGAAGGAGGAAAACAACCCGCTCTACGAGTGCCAAGCCAGCCAGCGCACAAGCTTGCCCCCATGAAGCCCGAAACCTAAATCCCACCAAAACCGTCAGCTTCTTCAAAGCGGTCGGTTTGGAAGAGGCTATGTAGCCTATCATAATCACGAGTGCCAATACTAAGTCAACAGGACTATCCTCCGACAACGTGTAATTTTTTCCTTTATGAAAAGTGAGAAGGGATTTAAGGCAATTTACAGCAGATGAGTACGCGCCTCAGTAGGCCTACTATGTAAGTAGCGACAGGCTCGAGAAGCTGTCAAACGCGACATAGTGACATTAGAGCCACAGTAGTTGTCAATATGTCGCGTTTGACAGCTTCTCGAGCCTGTCGTTACTTACATAGTAGGCCTACAGGCTTCGACAGCCCGTGGCTCGTTTCGGCTGTGGCTGCTTCAGACCCACACCCACAAGAACTACGAGTAATATTAAATTTCATCATCTTCCCCTTCAGGTAACAACGCCCGCACCCGCCGGCGGGGGCGCGGCCAGAACCAAAATCAAAATTGAAAATCAAAGACGGAGCCCCTCAGGCGTCGTCTCCTTCACGATGTTTTTCAATATCAACGCGCTAGGCCGTGGTCCGAGGCTCCCTTGAGCCGCCCCTAGACGCCTTGGTATATGACTTTTTTTGGGGTAGAGTCTTCCGCTCCCCCGCAAGTCCGGTGAAGCTTGATTCGTCGTACCTTTTCGACACAAGCATAGGTCAATTAAAAAAAAATTCATCATCTTCTGTATAAGTCACTGAACTCTTCTAAATAACTGGGTCTATTTTAATCATATTTCAAATGTGTGATTAAGTACCGTCCTAGGTGATTTTGTAATTCAGTTTATTTTAAAACCAGTGTTTTGAATGGTATATAGCAGGCTTATTAATTAGTATAATGTATATATATATATAATATAGAGCGTCAGTGGCCTAGTGGCTAAGGCCGTTGACTTCCATTCAGAAGTTCGCGGGTTCGAACCTCGGCACGTACCAATGTGTTTTCGATTTTCGAATTCATATGTACGTTTATTCGACGCTCTTACGGTGAAGGAAAACATCGTGAGGAAACCTGCACACACCTGCGAAGAAATTCAAAGGTTGTGTGTGAAGTTGACCAACCCGCACTGGGCCAGCGTGGTCGACTAAGGCCTATTCACCCTGGTATCAGGGTAGGCTCGAGCCCCTCGGTGGGGACATATATGAGCTGTTAATGATATATAATATAGGGTACAATATTGACGAAGTTTGGCGCCATCGAAATAACTGTACGTAATGACTTGTGTTTATTAGTTTATTGGTTTTAAATCTTAGTAAATAAAAACAAATATGATATTAATACTCACTATAATAATATTATAAGTCATTCAATTCACATTTTGAAACAATGATAATTTAATGTTCATTGTGTAATATTCTTTTCTATACTTTTGTAAAAGAACACGGTTTTTAAGATGCAAAATACAAAAAAATATATAGTATTAATACTACCTACCTATATAAACCTGTTGTATATAATGGATTCTTTTGTTAAATTATATTATCTACTTTTTCAAGGTAACAAATAGATCATCTTTCTTACCAGTATTTTATTATTTTTGTTGTTCAAGACAAAATATTTTTCAAACTCAAGACAAAGGCCAATCAGCAATAATGATGAAACTCGATGTCAGAGTTGGTAGGCGATTCGGTCACTGAGTTTGGGCCGTTTCGACCGAAACAGGAATTTTATTATTTTTAATATTTTGGAGTTGGTGTTTCGGTCACTTGGTTTTTTTAAGCATTTTTTGTACCGTCAGCAGCAAAATTCATAGGTGAGGTTATTATTTTAATAAAAATCAGTAAAATTAATTAAAACAGAACATCGTTTAATAAATAATTACAAAAATCAACTAAAAGTAAATCAAAACAATAGAAAAAGAAACAACAGTAATTAAAGTGTGCTTACTAAAAACAAGAAAAGTCAACATGAAAACATATTCTTAGGTATAAAGTAATAATTGAAAACAATCTGTCTTACCGATTTATAAAATCAACAAATCTAAGTATCAACTAAATTATTAAAAGATTAATTTAAACGATGCGAAATGAAGTACAAAATCAACATCAAAACATCTTCAGATATATAATAATTAAAACAATCAGTCTTTCCGATATTATAAAATAAAAAAACCAAAACATCAGCTTAATTGTTAAAAAATCACATCAAAAAGTCTTAGCATATAATTAAAAATATTAATCAGTCTTTCTGATACTATAAAATCAATATGGACATTTAAAAATCTTTCTTTGATTATAATTCTTCTTTGATTATACTTATATCCCGCCCGTAGAAGTATCGGTTTTCCTTTCTTTGATGTCACTATATCGAATTGTACAGGATTTTGAGAACCGCTGGGCAGTTGCTCTGTCATTTTTCCTGCAATATTTATTATAATTAGTCTTTAGATACCAATATAAATGAATCAAGGTAATAAATAATCATTGATAAATAGATTTTCTAAGTAAACCATTAAATAGGCGATTATTTAAAAAAACTACTGCGTCAAAACAGAAAATTTTAAAAAATCGTCGTTTTAATTGAACATAATTTTGATGTACCCAGCATCTTTCTCACAATTAAGACAAATGCAACGACACCTCTCAAGCCATTCTGGCTACAGAGCATGCCAAAAAAGTATACTACATACATAATTATACTCCTTTTACACTCTGTTAAAAACTCTACTTCAAGATTAAAATTTACTGCATACGTAGAAAACTTGTTTCTAAAATATGAAAAACTTAGTGATATTTAATAATTTACAGACTGTAATTTAAAACACATGTCGTAAAATACGAGTAATGATATAGAATTCAGAAAAAAAATTACTTACGTTTGACATCTAAGTATCCGGGTCACAAGTCCAAGGCAAACATAAACTGTTTCACATCAAACTCAAAAAATATGTTATAATAATATGTTCTAGGTTGTCACGTCACACAAGACGTCGAACGAAAGCTAGACAGGGAATGGCAAAAATATTATACTTCACCATTAGTCTCAACATTATTATTATTATTACTTGATGCAGATTGGCCAATATACCGTCAAAGTAGCCATCTGCATCTTTTTATAGATAACGTACTGCAAAACAACAAAAGGCAGGAACAATACAGGTAATAACGTGGTCTTTTACCAACGTGGTCTTTTACCTGGAAGGCGCTAATTGTTTGCAAATTACACAAATATAAGGATTCTCTGAAATAAAACAAATAAATAACTAATTACATTTTAAAGTATCCATGCATGATATCAAGAAAAATATATTATTAGAAAAATAAATATTATTATAAAAATATTATTTCATTTTGTTGCTAACGTTACTTTGCCTTAAAAACACCTACTGACCCAAACACCTACTCACAAATATTAAATTTAATAAAATTCCTGTTTCGGTCGAAACGGCCCAAACTCAGTGACCGAATCGCCTACCAGATGTCAATATGAGTGAAGCAACATCAAAACACACGTTATTTAAACTTCCTTTACATAAAGTTGAAATACTTTATTTATTATTTCTCATAATAAAATAAAAATATTTTCTGGTAACAGGTATCTGGTACTTCTTAAGATAAGCATAAAGATGCAATACTTGTCTACAAGGTGTTGGTAAGATAAACTAAACTAAACTGTCCCGATAGCAAAAAGCACTGTGAAAAGCAAAAGAAGTTATCTCACATTTTGATGGCCCCTTGGCCTAGTTGGCAGTATATCTGCCTTCAAAGCACAGGGTTGCGGGTTCGAATCCCGCCCAGGGCAAACATTCGTGTGATGAGCAATTGTGTTTGCCTTGTGTCTGGATGTTGTATATTTATATGTATGTATATACATAAACATACATACATCAGCTGTCTGACACAAATAATACAGGCTCTGCCTAGTTACGGTTAGGTTCAGATGGCTGTGTGTGCGATGTCCCCTTATATATATTTATTTAAATGTCAAATTGTAGTGAGAAACCTGTCATACTGAAATTACCTCTAAAACAATAACAACATAGACAAGGCAAGAGTATGTATGTCAGCTCATCTAGTAGCCAAGGCTTAGTTTATTTGCCCTTTGGAATGAACCATAATCAACTGCCATAGGCTATGCTAGGCTATTCAAACCCTATAAATCAATAAATATGGGTATTTCTAGTTTTTGCAAAATTCGACTGTGACTGGCATTTTTAAATTTTGTTTTGCTTTCAACTTATGTATTAGAAAATTTTATTAATATTTTATTTGCCTATATGTTGACCAAGATGCAAGACAAATAAATTAAAACAAAGGTCATAAAAATTGGTACAGCCGATCTCGAGTTAAAGTGTTGTAACTAACACGACTTTCTTTTATATACAAAGATAATTGAGGCACATAAAAAGATAGCTGTTAATACACCAACAAGGATAATAATATTTTTTTTATAATTTAGTAATATTATTATTATATTTACCTAAAGAATCAATTCTCTGTAAAATTTCATTTCCATGGATGCAATAATGTATGGGAATGTCACTTCTATGGGACCATAGTCACTACTGTGGATGCCCATTTTTTTAAACTATAACTAAGTACATAAAGGGCTGTGAGCTCTGTGAGTATTAACTACCAAAATCCATCATCAGAAAAGAAGAGTACCCTTATTTATCAATATTATGAAGCGAGAATGAGAATTACCCATAACTGTGTGTCACACACCGCCATCTGACCCCAAACTAGGCAGAGCCGGTACTATGGGTATCAGACAGCTGATATAGATACATATATAAATAAATATACAACATCCATACACAAGGCAAACACAAGAGCAGAGAAGTTTGCCCTGGGAGGGATTCTAACCCCTCTATATAAATGCCTTTCAATATTTCATGAGAACAATTACTAATATTGTAAGGACTTTTACCTACTTTAATTATATTATGAGTTGTTACAGTACTTGCAGCAATCTTTATTGAGTACTTTACATTGAGATTTATTAACACAGTTTAGCACACAAGATATTAAAGTATGGCGCTTTCTACAGCAATTTCAAAAATAAGTCTTCATTGATTATGTTCACTAAGCTATTAAAAAGTACTTACCTACTTACATATCACTACATAGTATAAAATAAAGTCGCTTTCTCTGTCCCTATGTCCCTCCCTATGTCCCTTTGTATGCTTAAATCTTTAAAACTACGCAACGGATTTTGATGCGGTTTTTTTTAATAGATAGAGTGATTCAAGAGGAAGGTTTATTATGTATAATATATGCATAATATACTTAAGGATAACCCACAATAACCATTATCCCGTGCGAAGCCGGGGCGCGGGTCGCTAGTTAGTAAATATACAACAAACAAGTTAGACTGACTTTTTTAATATTCAATTGAAAAAAAAAATGAAATGAAACCATCTATGAATTTCGAGAAAAGTCATACATGGTTTAATTAGGTAGGGGCCAACTATAATATAAATTTTTTGATATGTAATATGGTCAATGCAATGGGTCCAGTATAAATCCCAGACATGATAATCAATCAGAGATAAAACTTAAGCAATAAATATATTTAAAACAAACAGAAGCACCATACAGCGTTTAAGAGGCACAGGTAAGTTGGGTTATACTCTTATTGATAACTAAAAATTGTGATAGATAAGATATGAGGACAATATGTAAAGTAGCAGATAAAGTACAGTTTAAGAATATCACATTTGCAGCAAGGCTTCAGTAAACTTCACGAAAATTGTGTAAATATTATCGAAAACCCGTCGGTGGCATATAAACCAAAGGAATTTTAAAAACAAACTGATATTTTAGAAAGGCAATGGAACCTTAGACTTGTGCACTTTTTATGGGTCAATACAAATGAATTCGTGCCACCTCATTGAAGATTAAATGAAACGAATATCAAAGAAAATATACCTATCAAGTATTTAGGTCTACTTACCCGTATCCTAGTTTACTAAGCACAAGTCTGTTTCATTCTTGTCTTGATACGTTTGCCACACATGATAAGCAGGCCACGAAAATGCAAAGTTATAGTAGGTAATCCACTCCACAAATATTAAAAATTAATTGGTCTATCACAAACAAGTACAGTTACAATACATCTCATTTTCCGTTATTTTTCATGAAAAATTAAAAACAAGAAAATCACAAGACGACGACAAGCGGACGAGCGGCACTACCTGTGTTGCCAGATTGTCGAGCTGTCACTTTTATGTCAAATTAGTGTCAAATAAAAACATTGCCATTTTAAAATTTTGCATTGCTACCATTTTTTCCTATAGTTCACATAACATTTGCGTAGAACGGAACATCGTTCGTCTATTGGCTAACCCCGCCCATTTATTTACGCGCGCATATTCAAAAAGTTTTGTTAGTTTAGTGTGGATTTTAATCAGATGTAGTCAATACTTTTAAATAATTTCAGCCGAAAAACGTCCACTGCTAGACAAATTACTCTCCCTCAAATGCATAATATACATCCTACTTTTAATATAAACGCGAAAGTTTGTGAGGATGGATGTATGTACAGTCCGTCCAAAAAGAGTAGAAATTAAAAAGTAGAAACATCGTAGTGCCGTCTCATTTTCACCATATCTTGATTGGAAAGGGACGACACTATGGTCACAGTATAAATATAGTATGTACTACGTACATTACAGTAGGGTAACTTCGCGGTTTTCTGGGATTGAACGAATGAATGAATGACTTGCTGTAGGGTTGAACACTGACTGTTTTTCTTGACCACTTGTTAAGTTTGCAAATAATTACATAAAGACGTAAAGCCTGAACGAAGAAATAAAAAACCTGCTCTGGGGGCGCAATGTGTATATTTTTACGGCTATGGCAATTATAAAATTAGTTCCATTGAAAATCCACAATATGGCGAGGTTTTTTATTTCTTTAGTCAGGCTTTATTAAAATGATTTATTTTGAATATAACAGCAACGAAATAAACACAATATTTCAATCTCTCGCGCTTTATCCACAGAAGAGAAATATGTACCTCTGACTCCGATTACTTTAATAGATAGCTACCTGTACTACAAGAAGTAGGTAGGTACATTCTTATTTACCAGTTACTAAGTTTAAAAAAACCTCAAAACACTAATACATAAATTGTAAACAATAAATCTTAACCTTACCGACTCACTTGGTAATTTAAAATATGAGATTCTGGTTTATTTCTTGATGAATATAAACATCCATACACGGAACAATATCTCCTGTAATTTGGCATTGTTTTATTATTTGTTTCTCTAAATCTCGCAAAAAATACTTAAATAGCTATTTTACGCCCATTTGAAAGAGCGCGCTACACCCCTGACTGTTGTGGGTGCTTGCACCCCGAAGTACCCCGAGATTTCTCGAAGC
This sequence comes from Teleiodes luculella, assembly GCA_948473455.1. NCBI lineage: Eukaryota > Metazoa > Arthropoda > Insecta > Lepidoptera > Gelechiidae > Teleiodes > Teleiodes luculella. The sequence goes on from OX419593.1 coordinate 6,093,754, forward strand.
GCGCCAAAATGACACTTTTGTATGGAGTTACACTACGGTATACACCTCTTTATAATATTTTAAGCTTTCCGCCGGGCTTCGCCCTTCACTACGGTATACGGTGCTATGGTGTTGCTACTTTTTAATTTCTACTCTTTTTGGACGGACTGTATGGATGAATGTTTGTTAGGTACTATTTCACGCAAAAACTACTAAGTTGATTAGGTATCTTTTAACGCGGGCGGAGCCGCGGGATGGAAAGCTAGTAAACTATATTTAGGTAATTAGCATTAGAAAAGTTCAAAGTAACTCGGTTAATAAATTAAGTGCTATTTGAAAAAGAAACAACGTCGCCAAGATGTAATATTTATTCATAGGAGTCTTACATTTCGTAAATAATAGTAATGAATCCATGGCTCTTACGGCAAATAGTTTAACAATTTTAGTTAAAACAATGAGCGCTGTAGATAATCTAGGCTAGGCACTATTATTTTCCAATTGACACACCGTATCTTTACCTTGAAAGGCAAAAAGTATAGTATTGGAGTATAGCGTTGTGCTCCAAATAAAACAACTTGTCTGAATATATTTTTCTAATGATTAGCTATTTGTATGGATATAAATAACTAATGCTCAAAATAATATTTATAAGTTATGGTTTTACAACGTAAAAAGTTTTTATTATTCACAAACTAAACTAAATGCGATGGTGTTGCAATGACAACAAAGCTAGACCCAAATACAAAAAGTGATGACGACATTTTTAAAACAAGGAGTCTCTTAAATTCAGACAATCCTACACTATTGTCGACGTTCATCTACGTTCTTCAACACGAGAATCAACCTTTAATTGAATTAAGTACCTAAGTACTAACTTTATACATTATTTTAGTAATTTAATGACACTATTTTATCACGTATCACAATATCCGTGATGTACACACAAAATTACTTGGTAACTAAACTAACTAAAAGTAAATAGCACAATAGTAAATAGGTAAAAATTAAATAGGTACAAACAAAATAATATTTTTTACTACACGTTTCATTAAACGCAGATGGGGTAAGTATTTTATAAACTTAAACACACCTATTTTAAAACAAAATATCTAAAACATAATATACTGTACAAATTAACAAGTGTATAAAAATGTATGTACCTACTAGGTAAATTAGTAAATTAAATAATGGCTAATATAGCATGGCAGCAATAGGCAGGCATAGGTATATAGTTTGCTAGCCAAATAGGTAAGTACTTGAATAATGCAAACTTAAAAGGCGATTTTGAAACTTGGATCGGTGTTTTTTTATTAGACAGAACAGTAACATAGAATTCTGCTGAATTCATCATTAAAATAAAATTTTAAATCACACCGTCGCAAACATTTGGTTTAGCTGCCTCTTCACACTTCGTAGTTGCGCATTTCGTAATCTGCCTTCGGCTGAACATTTTTGTACGGCAATAAAATTACAAATAATTTAGAATATTAAACAATACTTTCGAGGCTTTCTACCTGAAAGAAATGGAATATGGAATATTTAGATGTGTAAGTTATTTGAATTCAGTTATATGTATAACACTAATGTTTTGTCTATTCCCGTCAAAAAATTAAAGATTAAAATAAATATCTGATGGCACCTATAACGCTAATGTACTGTATGTACCTATCACAATTACTGTACAAACCGCTCTAATCAATTACTTTTCATTTATTAGTTCCTATTATAATTAGTCATCTAATAACAATTCAACATTTCGCGATAGTAATAACTTACAAGCATTTTAATTTAATTTATTAGATTACTGTTTTACATTTTACAATTATGTACAACGTAGAAATCCAATGACTTCAAATTGCCAATGACATAGTTAAAACGCGTCAATGAACAGTACACTACATATGTACGATTTTAGTATATACGTACGAGTAATTATTTGATATCTATTCAATGCCTTTTTCGTTCGCAAGTGTGACATCTTGTCTTGAGGTAACTCAAAATGAAATACGAAAATGTACCTACCTACTCTTTATAAAAGAACAATGTTGATTGAAACTTATTTATTTATTACATAAAAACAAACTATCTACTTATCTACATCGTACTTAATTATTATTGTTTTCCTAATGCACTACATCAATATTGTCATTGGCAACATGTGTGAAACTTTTAAAATAAAAATACACCTTTTTTACCTACTTATTAGTATGTTACAGAGAGCATACAAAAATACTCTAACAGCAAAATTGTGGTTTATCAGTTACAATGTTTTTATTTTTGACATCCAGTGAGTTAATTTTCAATTATGTAGTATTAGTTGGTGTTCATTCTTCATACTGACCCTATTTAAAAGCTACCTTAGTATTTTTTGACACTATGTTAATTAATAGCTGACATAGCATTGTGCGTAAGGTGGTTTTAATTATGTTTAGGTACAGAAGCGCCTGTAGAGAATATCAACATGTCATCTGTTCACATATAAATAGGTGCCTTTATGAAATAGAGTCGGTTAAAAATTATGCTTATTGATTTTTAAGATACTTTGAGTCAGCTTCTTTTTTTTATATTAAAAGATCGATATGGATACTGCATATGAGATGAATTTTACATATTATTAAAGGTATAACAAAATAGGAATCCGAGTTTTAGAAAGATGGTTCAGTAGGTCTAACTAAGCTATGATGATTCTAGAAAATTTCTACCTGTAGTAGCCATGAACTATGTCCATGATTCACGTAAGAAAATATCAGAAAATATATCTGTTCCTAGGCAGCAAAATATAGGTCTAGGTAGAGTCAAACGCTTAGGAGGTACAGTTAAACAATTCACTCGACGATTAATGCGTAGATTTACACATTCAAAGATCGTTTCAATAAAGTATTACACCTAAATTACACCACGAGGATTCACAGCACATGTTCAGGCAGTTAGCTTTCCCACTAGCAATTCAATCGAGGGTTCTGTACCTAAGTAGTGGCAACCGGTCGTGGTCGCCACGGCGGGGCACTCAGGTGCCCTCGTCAGACGAGTCTTCTGATGATGAGCTGGTGAGAAGTGTGGACGCCATGGTCAGTTGTCGGATGAACGGCTCCCTTGGCAGACTCTGCTGGCCGAATGGTAGGCGCCTGACGCCCATCTTTTCGCTCTCCGGCAATGACTTGCAACACTTCTCTTCGGTGATCGCATCCCGGGATAGTGAACTGTCAAGGAGAGAAAATTAAATTGCTATGATGAAACGATTAAATATGATTAGTATATTACCTGTTATTAGTTATTAGTTTTTTAGTTATGTTGTTATTGAGTTTTTGTTCACTGATGGTTTTCCGAAAAATAAATAAATAAATATTTCAATTATAACATTTTTGAAATTTTTATGATAAGAAATAAAAACCGATAATTATCTATAATAATAACTCATTAGTATTTATTAAATTTACGCGTGAAAATATAGAAGAAGAAACAAATTCTCAACACGTTCTCATGTCTAAAACACTCTGTACTAAATTTCATGGAAAACTTAAAAACATTAAAAAAAAACTGGATTTATTAAAATCCGTTTAGCTCACCCAGTCAATTCCAGCATAGATCCTCTTCTACACTGCCCCCGATGTGGGCCTTGCATGATGCTGGCTGGTCTCGTGGAGGCTCCAAGAGGGTCTGAGTGCGCCACATCTTCCATCAGCAACACTGAAGGCCCTGACGGTCCTCCGAGGCTCGTACTCCTCTTAGATAGAAGACTCGGGCCATGCCTACTACATTCTCCTCTGCTCGACGACGCCTCAGCCTTCATAGGGTCCTTACTTGCTTCAGAATCAGAGGCCACCGCCTCTGGCCCCTGCCCTGAGCTAGTGCTCTCTCTTCGGAACAGACCTATGATAGATTTGGGGTGTTTTGGCTTCTCTATACCGCCTATATTGATGGTTGGTGTAATGGAGTGGAAGGGGAAGAGAAAAAACTTAAATCAGAAACTGGTCAAACTCACACACTAAAGCTAAAGGTTATTGAAGTGCAGGATTTATAATTTGTAACATTTAAAGGTAAAACTATCCTTTTTATTAGTAAATACGTAAATATTTAATATAGACGGTCAGTTACGAAAAAAATGCTACCTCTAACCATGTAGTGCTAGAAGCTGTGAAGTGTTTTGCAACTACGAACTATAAATTATACTAGTATAAAAGTTATGTTAAAAGTACTACGGTACTACTTATAACATCCTTGGTATTTATATTCCATGCACGTTTGACGTTTATATTGTACCCTTCATGTACGTACCCGCAGCGCAGAATCAAAATCAAAACTAGTAATCAGAGACGGAGCCTCTCAGGCGTCGTCTCATTCAAGATGTTTTTTCCGTATTAACGCGCTAGACCTAAATTCAAGGTATATATGAATACTCTTGCAAGACCGGTAAAGCTTGATTAGTCGTACCTTTTCGACACAAACATTGGTAAATAAGAAATAAAAAACATTTATTGAAACTTTTTTGTGATAAGATCCTGTTTATTCGTGAATTTCGCTACAAAGCGTGGCACAATCGTATCATAATAAATATACCTACGTCGCGTAGCACTTTGCTACTAAACAGTTGAAAATACTAAAAGCCGTACCTAATTATAAAAGTAATTCCAAAAATGTTTAGCAACGCACATTAACCATTTCATCAAAAAATATGCAAACTTTGAGTTTTTTACTTCCTATTATAAAATAACATATATATGCATCAGTTCAGGACTTTTTTCTATCAAAGTTAACCTTTTTTATTGGTAAATGAAAATAATTTCTGATCGCCAATGCGCGTCACTTGTTTTTCTAATTGCTAAAAAATACGAGTACGTTTGCCTCTGTAAAAACTGAATTTGTTAATTTGTGCCACTTTCACCTTATCTAAACTACAAGCTATTTATGATTGCAATGCTCATGGGTATTATAAAATGTGAAAAAACAAGTGTACACCCAGAAATACTTCCTATAAAAATCCTTAAAACTACTGCTAAGGTCAGTTAACGGCCTTATAATTACAATACTTAAGAAAAGAATAAGAAATAAGTATATTATAATATGAAACTTTCATTTAATTTTATAAGCAATTTAATTATAGCCGACTCAAATTAAAATAAATTTGGTGGCTCTATTTTTGTAGGAAGCATATTATGTAAAGAGACTAGTAATAAAATAAGTACGTAGGTACTCTAGTTGGAACGAAAATCTTCTACACTATTTTCAGTTCTATAAATCCATGCTCTCGGATCGGTAAAAAAAGTAAAAAATACAAAGATGATGTGATGTCGAGTGCGAATCAACTTTTACCGACATTGGTCAGTAATTACCTTACTGTGTTTTAAATTTATTTAGCTCGATCACTTAACCTAATTTTATTAATATTTTAATGAAAAAATCTACTTCATTTACTTCCTTTTTATGTTATCCTTTCCTCAAGAAGTTTATTCAAAGGGAAAAATATTACTTATTCTGGTTATAATAATATTTCGACTTCGTAAATATACTTTACTTGTAAATAGGTTTAAGACTTTGTAATTTACTTTGGTAAGATTTGTCATACGTTACCTAAGAAAGTGGCAGAAGGTGAACTATAGGCCAGGTACTCTTTATTGGAGGCCCAAGAGGGGAACTCCGACTGCTTCAGGGCTGCGGAATCAGCCTCCTCCCTTTTCCATGGCAACATTGTTTCCGTTGCCGTCGGGGTGGCCACCCTTGCTGATTCTGCTACTGTCATGTATGGCTCTGAAATATTACAGTTAAAAAACTACATAAAGCATATATAAAGTTTCCGTTTAAAAATTAAAGCTATATTGCGAATATTTTACGGAACTAATTTTATAATAGCAATAAAATTATTGCCAAAACACACAAAGTGGCTTCCCCGGGCAGTTTAATACTATTTTGGTCAAGTTTTACCAAAAACTGAAAGGACGTACTCAATAAAAGAACCTGATAAAAAAATCTCCGAAACGGAATCTTTTGTTTACTTGTATACCCTTACAAACTTTTGTTTACTTGTATACACTTACTGTCCGATTTATAGAGAACTAGTAAAAATTTTGTAAATAAAAAGATGGAGAATTTATGCACGAGAAATGTATTACAGTTCCAGTAACTGTGATACTGGGCTCAATTCTGCCGTGGCCGCTAAAATCTCTAAATTTAAGTTGTTGGTCTCTTTCATTCATATGGGAATCAAAAAGGATGGGGAGATGAATGAATTTAATTTTTAATGAATAATGTTTAAAATAAGCAGAGCAGCTGTCAAATTCAGTTTAATTTAGTCGGGATGTTCTTAAATTCCTTTTAAATTACGCGTAAAATCGATGTTTGACGTGCTAAATGTAGGTTGGCAATCACCTGTCTATTTTCGTTCTTAAGAACGTGAAAGAGACATAACAACTTAAATTTAGATATTTTAGCGGCCACGCAGAATTGAGCCCATTGTCTAACTATTTAAATAAATAAGAGACTAATAAAGAAGAAGAGAAGAAGAAGAAGATGCAGCTCTGAGGCGTATATCAATCGTATACTCGTAAAGCAATCATAAACCCACCATTGTCATCAGACATCCTCCTTTCATCCTCTTCTAAGATGTCTTCATTAGGCACTGAAACACAAGTTATTTTAAAAATATTGAGCAGTAAAGGAATTATACTCAGGTGGGTAAATTAATTCGTAACTATAACTACTAATCGTTAATTCTGATTGCTACAGTAACAGCGAACATGCTTAAAGGACAGGAAAAAAATCGTATGGGGCCCGGTCTTTTATTCACAGAAAAATCTAACCACTATATAGAAAAAATATATAGATTCTAGACATAAAACTGAGTCCACATGTCCAGTTGTGGAATTTAAGTGCCCCCCATTTAGGAGACATTAATTTTTTTCAATGTGAAAAAGTTGTACAATCAGCAAGTCTATAAAACGCACCTGCCACTACCTATCTCTTTCTAACACCTAGCTAAGGCTACTCTTGTCTTCTCTTTCTTACAAGGTTATTAAAATAGTTAACTAAACCGCGAAAACGATTTTCAGTGACATTATGCGAGACATTTACAGCACATGCTATGCTCATTTTTGAAGTTTTGAATACAGAATAAATCGTTTTCGCGGTTTAGTAACTATTTTGTAAGAAAGAGAAGACAAGAGTAGCCTTAGCTAGGTGTTAGAAAGAGATAGGTAGTGGCAGGTGCGTTTTATAGACTTGCTGAGTGGACAACTTTTTCACATTGAAAAAAATTAATATCTCCTAAATGGGGGGCACTTAAATTCCACAACTGGACATGTGGACTTAGTTTTATGTCTAGAATCTATATATTTTTTCTATATAGTGGTTAGATTTTTCTGTGAATAAAAGACCAAAAAAAGCCATGTCCTTTAGGTAACTTTAGTTCACTGTGACTAAAATAATAATAATAAAATAAGTATGGGAATTTGTTTTTAATCTGCTTTTAAAGCGGATGTAAATATTTGTGTAAATTTGGTATTAAATAAAATTAGAATAGGTAGATCCGATTAGCTGCTTTTTGCCATAGAAAATTATATCATTCTATCTATAGCAACGTACCAATGTAAGGTAAAGAGGAGAAATCTAGTGGCGGGCGAACAACCAATGCTTAGGTATATCATTTTTTAATCATAATTTGTGGAGTATTTTAATAGCTAGTAGGCATCTAAAAGGTGCACTATAATTAGGTATCTATGTAATTATTTTGTGACTTTAATTAAGATAAAAACGTACGTACGTATGTAAAGACGCAAAGCGACTCCTTATGATAAACATGCTAATTATTGTGACAAAACATAAAAAAATAATACACTTGCCAAATATTTACAAAAAGCACACAAAATCATACAGAGTACTGAAAAAGTAATCCAAATCGTGTGACACACAGTGCACGATTAATTAAGGTATGAAAAGTACCTATGATACGACGACAAACCCATTTAAAAAATATATGAATGAATACTTACGTTTTAAAATACAGCATGCAGTTTTTTTGTAAGTTAGGTAACCAATAAAAAGCATTATTGCTACAAATAATAAAAAGTACGAAGATAAGTAAAAAGAAAGTAGTAACCGAAACTTTAGTCATCCGATAAGGAGTCAAAGGAAAATTTTGTTAGTTAACACATACCAAAGTTGTACGTGGATCTGTCCCTTCTCCACGGTAAAGATTTCTCAACGGCAGTCGGTAGAATCTCTTCCGGTGTTTTAGCATACTGCTTGACTATCCTGGCCTTCAGCGGATTGAACCCGGGCAGGTTAGCCAGCTGGTTTATAAGCGAACTACTATTTTCTTTATGGGAGGACGTTGGACTGACTTCTGCATATCCAGCTGTTTATCGCCAGTTGTCGAGAGATTGCCAGAAGGGAAGAAAACAACAATCAAACACAAACAAGCGGAAATCAGCAAGTGAGATACGAAGGGTCGACTGATCCTAGCAATGGTGATAGGGTATTTGTGGTAGAAGGTAGAGTACAAGTAAATCAATGGAAACTTAACGATAGTAAAGGTAAGGCGAACAAGCTGAACGAAATCGTTTAAAAATAAGAGAGAATACCAAAACAGAATTGCTTATCTCAAATTACTTGAACATGCCACCACAAATACGTCTCAGCACATTCTCGTTAATACGACGGCCATTTTGTTAAAAAAAACTATGAATTATGGACACAGCAGATTATAATTGATAATTTAGTAATGGTAAAAAGTATTTCTAACAGATGCTGTTAATGTTTTATGTTTTTAGATCGAATTGAGTTTCACAGATAAAGTGCGAGAGATATTATTGTGAAAGATACAATGTAACAACATCAACGGTGATTGTTTGGATTTCAATGGCCAATGAAAATTAAAATTAGCAGTTCAGTTTAAAAGATAAATGTTAATGGATTACTCTATAAACATACGGATTTATTTAGCCAACAATGCAAGATTATTTTTTTTATTCTATTCGTGCTATAATCTGTACCTAATACGGATAGACAGACATAGCTTACTCTTATATGTGATAGCGGCCACTTAGAAATACTGAAAGTATATTGAACAACTTTTTGCTAAAAACCTCTCGAAAGCAAAAGAAAAAACAAACTGTCCGATTTAATTGTAAGGGAGTGTCAAGTTATTTTTTTGTTACCCATCGAGAAAATTTTCTTCGGGAAAGTTGCTTAAAACATTAACTTTTCTTTTCAATTCCTTTTAATATTTGCTAAGCTGACATTTACACCCTGTATATAAAGCCTACGGTAGGAAGAAACATCGAGCAATAACGGTCAAAGAAATCCAAACAAGTAAGGGCGGTGTCACACAGGGAAGTCATGCGGAATACCTACACGAACATTTGGCAGTGAAAGTAATACCGCCAGCGTCGTCCCCCTCCCGCCTCGTCTGCTCCTCCCCGCACTCTTCCTGGAGAACCTCGTCTATGTAATCTGGAACACACACACAGACGTGTTAGGGGCAAGGAATCGAGTCATGTAATTCACTATTCGTGCGCTGATTGTGCCAAAAACAAATGCAGCTACGTTTTTTTAGCAAGTGTGGAGCTAGAGCGTACTTTTCTTGTAGAGTTTACGTCTAAGTAGGCTCACTTTTCTGTTTCACTGTCAAACGCGTTGTAATGAGTGCGTCCCTAAGACGTGAAAAATAAACTACTATGGCTGTTATGTCACTATGTCGCTTTTGACAGCTTCTCGAGCTTTTCGCACGTTACGTAGTGAGCCTACTGAAGAAGAAAATGTCACTTAAATAACAAAGATAAATTCGTAAAAGGTAATATAAAATGTTAGTCAGAAACTTGGCTATGAAACGATACTCGGTTTTAAAGTTTTCTTAAAATATTTTAATTTCTTATTAATTTATTTTTTCTTATCCAAAATAGGTAAATACAATTTATACCATAATAAATAGAGCTCTAAACTTGCTAAGTGAAATCTAAATTGAATAAGTTTTAGAAATCTAATTTTTATCCGAATTAAATCTATGCGTGGGCTATGCATGCAAAAAAAATAAAAAAAATCGCTGTGTTTTGAAATAATGGTATGTGATGATGATATGTTTCCATTATCCACACAATTTATGTACCTACATGTTCCATGTGCATGTCTCCACTGTCGTGTAAAACAAAGCACAAGTGCTTGGCAAAACAAGTAAAATAATGGGTTTCAATAGAATAATACAAATCAAAATGAAATCAATCCTTGACCCACACGTGCATGCGACCAACACACTCGTGATATTAATAAAGAATAAAGTAAGTACCTAATCTATAATACTTTTTTTTACCGTGCGTGAACTGTTTAGCCGAACCGTTTTGCTGAAATTCGGGGAAAGTGACATTTTTGCCATCCTGAAAAAGACGACAAAAAAATTATAATGTATGTTCTAAATATAAAAACAAAACATAACCTACTTAAGGTTGAACATGAAATTTATAATGTCTAATCATCAAGGCTTTTATGCCTTGTAGATCTTGTTGGATACGCAAAGCCTTGTAACTTGTGTCTCATAGGACTTGAAACATCAATTCGTAGAACCTGCTACGATTACTACGCCGTAGCAGGTGGCTACGACGTGGCTACGACTGTGGCGTAAATAAACATAGTTTAGATTTTTTTGGTTTTACTAGAGAATGGCCAATAGTATTCATCGTGGTAATCGTAACCAACAACAAACTTAACGCACCTGCCAAATGCAGATTAAGTAATTGTAGAAACTACTTTCTACCAAGGAAAGCCCCTTAGACTAGAAGTGGACTGGGGTGGTTTCAGTGAAATACTACAGAAAATAAATCAAAAGTGAGTTAATGTATTTAAAATTCACACCTGTTTTCCTCGTTTACTACGCTTGTGGTGGTGTTTCCTGTCGCCGACTAGTCGACGAATGTTCATGTGCGTTTTATAATTGACTGTGGTGCCTAAGTCTCGGTCGTTCACGGCGTGGCGGCTGTAGCTCAAGCGACGATGCTGGAAATTATACTCGATCAAACAAGAATCGTTACAAATCCATCTTACTTTCTGAAAAATGCTATGTGAGACTGGTGGAATAAAATGTATAATATCTCACACGTTGGAAATGCGAAAGTGTGATTTATGGCTTTGTTACAATAATTTTGCATTGTGTGCGTGCCCTCGTCCCGTTTATTTTTTTTGGCTTGTAGTTGTCCGGTGAAGAATGCCGTATGACATTAAGCCCGTCTATTGTGTAGAAAGAAGTTCAAAATAAATAAATTTGATGGATAAATAGTAGTGGATTAACATTAACACATAGATTATTTTCTAATTTCTACTAGTGCAAAACTTTACGTACGCTCATAGCAAAATTAAAAAACTATGCAGGCGTAATGTGAGAATCGTTTAACAGATGGATAGATAGAACATTGGATAGGTGAATAGAATATACCATGACAAAAATAGAGGCATTTCAAAGTAAGAAAATACTACATATATTCTGACGAAAAAAAAACTAATAACATAGGGCCGAAACGTGGGGAAACTATTAGTTACTAACAGTTACTAAGATGATAATACGTCATCAATTAAGTGCTCCAAAATGTGTGTGACATGAACTTAAATAACTAGATAGGCGTCATATTTATAAATGAAAAAGTACACCAAAAGCAAAACTTGAAGTTGCTTTAAACATTTAAGGAACAGAAAACGTTGACATCTATGAACATCAATATAACACCTATCTGAAAAGATTTACATACACATACACGTCTATACGGCTTGCATAGTTCCTCTGCTAGAAGGTGGTGTATCCTAGCGTCAGTTAGGTCCTTCTTGCTTGGATTGTACTCTAACTCCTGCAGGTCTATGTTCCAAGTTGACGAGTCTAGTTGGCTGAAACTTGGACTGTAGAAATATTAGTGCACAAATTATCATCTGACAAATAAAACAATATAGCCCGACAAGGTCAATAAATGTTGTCAATAAAGAAGGTAACGCCATGGTCCTCCTAAGAATTTTTTTACAGTCTCTTGTATATTTTTGACATATCTTGGGAGAGCAGCACATTCATACACATTCATTTAGTTCCTTGCCTTGTAATTGTTCAATTTATTAGATAACTTTATATCATACAGTTATGCTCTAAACTTAGTTAGCACTTTCGCTCTTTTGGAAACTGGTGAGACTGATGATGAAAGAATTACTTTTTGTATTTTAATAATATTATTTATAAAAGAATGATTTAATTATTGGGAAATCTTAGGCAGATTTCTTTAAATTTAACAAAATGACGCTTCATTTCGGTTTCAATCAGTCTTTTTCAAACAGTAAGACGCCTGTCTTTTATTTTTCTTTATAAAAAGGTGAAAAAAATAGCTGATCTTCAAGATTATTGAGCTGCGTCGATATAGGTTAACCAACCATAGATAAGTGAAATTGTAATGTTATACATATTATGTATATTTAACATACCTTCCATTGAAGTTTCCACCGGTATAGTTCTTGAATATAGCCGACATAGACTCAGCACCAGATATGTTACCAATTGTACTTGCATTTCTTTGCATATACTCTATTGCATCTTTCATTGCTAATTTAGAGTACGTTTCTAAAATTTTTGGTTCCGCGCCCTAAAAATAGACCGTTGTTTAGTAAATGTAAATTCGCTAAGAAACTGGTATTTTTTGACACCATCTTACCTGATAATTTCGAATCAAAAATGGTCTAATAAATCGATTATCAAACCTCTTGAACTTATCCCTTATATGATGATTACCATGTTTACCTAAGATATCTTCTATTCCTGCCATTAGGTGGTCCATAAACTGTAAAAGTTACAATGTGTAAGAATTTAAATATGACACACCAATATGAAACAATAAACTATTTATGTTAAGATTAGGACATAACAATTAAGTTAAGTTACAACTACGAATTATGTTTATTCAACTGATCAATATTTAGGTTTACTAAAAGAAGCATTTTGTATATATTTTCGCGATTTAATTTTTGATTTGAGCTTATTGTTATTTCGGCGGGGTTACACTGGGTGATTAATACTTTTCACAAAAACACGGTATATGCTTGCACGAATGAAAGGCTGACTTAGTTGCAACAGAAATGTACAGGGTAATAATAAATGGGAATGGACCGGTAGTTAAGACTATTAACTCGAAAAGTAAATTAATCTAGTGACCATAATGTAGGGAAGCTCAGAATAGAAAACGAAAAATCTAATTTATCTGTTGGCCTGTAGAGAATGCCATGTTATGACATTAGCCCGCCCTTTATGAAGTGAAAAAATATAGTTAAAATAAACGAATAAAGAGTTATTTTTACCCTTTCATGTATCCTTTCGTTCATAGTCGGTTTTCTTTTCTCAGCAGTCTTAACGTTGAGCATCTTGACTAAAGGCTTAATGGTGATGCCTTGGATGAAGACTGTGAAGTAAATGACGGCGATCGTCGTCGTCACGAACATGGGTTGGAGCTTCACCACTTCAGGGTCTATTAATAGCACCAATGCGAATGCGACCGCACCCCGCAGACCTAAGACGGAATACTCGTCAACTTTTTTTTTAAGAAACACCTCAGATTGGATTTATTTTTTGGGGATACCTTACACACGGCCATCTGACCCTAAACTAGATAGTACAGGCGTACTATGGGTGTCAGACAGCTGATATACATACATATATAAATACACAAGGCAAACACAAGTTCTCATCACACGAATGTTTGGCCCTGGGCGGGATTCAAACCCGCGACCCTGTACTTTGTAGGACAAACTATACGTATTAACAACAGCAATGCTATTCTGTAAAAACAAAATCGAAAGTCACGCGTGAATTCGCAAGTGAGATTATGATTTGGTATTCTGTAACTTATGTAGTGCGATGCTAGCGCCTCCACGTGAGAGTGGCGGCGAGATGAACTGTTTCAAGTGAGATTTTGACGTTTCCTAATAAAGTACCTATTACACTGTATTGTACAATACCTATGTAATTTATTTTGAATTTAAATTTTCAAAGTATTACTTCCTAGCTTCCCGCCACGGCTCTGCCCGGGTTAACAGTTTTTCCTGTGGGAAAGAGGAATTTAGTCTATGTTAGCGGGGGATAGTATAGCTTCCCAACAGGAAAAGAATTTTTGAAATCGGATTAGTAGTTTTGGAGCTTATTCAATACAAATTAAACAAACAAATAATAACATTTTTTCTTTTTAATATTAGCATAGATAATTTCAATTTTAGTAGGAATCATTTTTAGAGGTACATTATAACATTAACTTACTGAATATCTTTATATAAATAAAAGTTAAAATTATTTTCCATATTTTTTATTAATATAATTAACGTAATATATTCCAAAATATTGTGTAGTCTAAAAGGCCTTTTAAAACTCATCTTTCGACTCATCTTTCACTTCGATCGTAAACTCACATGTATGTATTTCGGTATTCTGTAACTTCTACAAGCTCAAGCGATGTGAGGTGAAAATCAAAAACTTTGACAAGTTCTAGTGATGCGGTTAATCTTTGCGCTTTTAAAATCGATGTGTCATTCTAATTTTATTCGTCTAGTTACAAAGTTTTCGGCTTAATATTATATCTTAGTATAATATACAATAATCATTGAGCTACAGTCAATGTTTTTAGAAATAAAATATAAAAAATTACATAGTTTTTATGGAAAGAGTTTTAAACTTTGAGATTTAAACATCAATCATGTTGCCTCTCCTTGTAGTAAAAAAAGTTTGGAACGTCGACTTGAAGGGTGATGAAGTGTTTTTTTTTGTGTTATTTAATTTCAAATTCATTGCGATATTTGAATTAAACGTAAGTATTTTAAGTTTTTTACAAGTGCATTATTACTATAGTTATCAAATAGCAGTGTCGTCATTAATAAAAAATAATTGTAAATTATAGCATGGAGTCGCGCTCTACGCACCCCTCAGCCGCGCAAGTTGAGACCTTGATCCAATTTTTGGAAGCCAACCACTACCTGGCTAAGGGCTACTCAAGGAATTCGGGAGCGAAAAGACGTTCCAATTTAAAATGGGAGGCTCTGAAAAAAAAACTGAATAGTGTTTGTGGATCGATCAAAACCAAACAAAAATGGATAAAGGTATGAGAGAGAAGTTTATTTTTCTTATATACGCTTTTTGTGGCTGAATTTTTTTGTCTAATTATTTCTTTTCTGCAATTAATAAACGTGGTTTGTTTCAACTTTAAGACAGTATTAGACTGATAAAAAAATGCAGTTTATTAAAAAATCCGCAGCTAGAAATGCTGCTCGCCGTAGAACTGGTGGTGTGCTGGAGGTTGTGCCTAAAATAAAATAAGATACGTTGGACGTGTTGGTCCACTTCTAAGCCAGGAACAATACAAATAAGTAAAAAGCAAAGTAGTATTACACATTGTTAATTTATTTAATTTCAGAGCCACGCAGTCGCAGAAGAGGGCTTATTCGGTCTCCTCCATCCCAGCGCCGGTCTCATTTTGAGAGCCTTACCGAGAAATTTCTCAGGGTGGAGGAACAGCGCTTGGAACTGGACCGTCGTCTCATAGTGGTTTTAGAGCAATCTGGCGAGCGAGAACGCTTGACAGCGCAAGCGAATATAGTACTGGGAGAAGGCCTAAAGGCTCTTGCCGAAGCTATTAATTTTAGGCAATAAAGTGTTGTTTAATATTATAATGTACAATATTATTATAAGTTAGAACCTAGAGCGCCATACTCATTTATTTGTACAAGAAGACAGCGAAATCGACCTTTCAGTACTGAAAAGGTCCTTTTAACAGTATTTCGCGCTGTTGCATTTAGTTTGTTATAATATCCATCAGGAGTATTTTCCTCAGCTCCAAGAACTGGAGTCATCATGTATGTTCGTTGTGCGTACCCAGAATCCCCTGTAATGTATAAAGTAGACATTTGTTTCTGAATAATGTTAAATAATTTTCATTTATAATTATTAAAATAATTATTTACCTAACAGATATACAACTTCATCAGAGTTTGTCAGGTCCTCCAAATGGTTTTTTAATAGGCTGTTATTAAATATAAAGCTGTCATGACTAGCACCACAGAGGCATCGACATGCAGTATATTTAAATCAGCATCAACAATCTGTAACAAATAAAATAACATTAAGCTTTCCGCCCCGCGGCTCCGCCCGCGTTAATAATTTTTCCCCGTATGGATGAGGTACTTTCTCGCACCAAAAGATAGCCTATTTGTTGTTCAAAAGTATAAGCTATATTTTTGTAAAGTTTCATCAAAGTCCATTCAGTAGTTTTTTCGTGAAAAAGTAACAAAGATCCATCCATACATAGATCCTCACAAACTTTCGTGTTTATTATTTTATTAGGATAGGATAGGATATCACTAAATGTTGTAGTATTAAGTTTATATATGTAAATATTAAATTCTTGGATAATAAACTTGTTGTTGTGTTTGTTCTTACTATACAATTTACTTACCACTTGAACATTCCATGCATGAGTGACGCATAATTTTCCCAAACATCGTCATTCTGCCATCATTAGAAGTGTGCTACATAGAAAACCGACCCCCTCTTAGTAACAGCAACTAAGAAAAGGGGGTCAATTGTCCATGCAAATGACCGTACAATAGCGTTACGTGCCCGACACCCTAGTGGAATGCAGTGAATGAATGTACTCGTACCCTTGCGGCAATAAAATCTTTCTTCATCATCTTTAGGTCTCACAAGGGTTACAAATGTTAATGCACATAGTAACTGAAATAAAATTTGTAATATATTTTTACATTGAAAATTTAATTTTCTTCATTATCGTGTAGGTATTACCTACTTAACAGGCATAACAAGCAAACCTTGATCCTTGTGGATAATCCTTTTCCTTTTCGCCTTGTTTCTCTTAGTAAAGGCGCTATATCATTTTCTACTTGTTCAATTAGATATTCGGTGAGACGATAAACATCGACATATTCATCCGCCCTGGCAAATAGAACAAGGTTTCGCAGGATTTGCGCTTGCCGACGACTCCTTGAAATATCTATTTTGTAAGCTTCCTTTAATAAGCAAATCTTAGAAAATGAACGAGCCATCTAAAACAATCGCAAACTTAAATTAAAATTATAATTATAATTTAACTATAACTTCGTATTGTTTTCTGCACTTATTTCTTGATATTTTACGATGCTTACCGAAGCTTTCTTCCCAAATTTATAACAAACACACAAATTAATCTTCTTTCACATCTAAATCCGTAACAACAAAGTTGGTGAGAATTTTGACATGTAAAATCGAAAGTGAGTTGCGATGTGAAACGTGAGATGAGGGCGAAATCCTTACAGAATACCATTTAACGTCAAAAATCTCACTTGAAATAGTTCATCTCGCCGCCACTTTCACGCGGTGGCGCTAATATCGATCTACAGAAACAAACTTTATTAACTACACGGATAGGCAAAATGTTTGATGTTTATACATCCAAGTTTTAAATTTTTCCAAAAAACTATGGACATTTTTACATTTTATTACTTAACTTGCTTTCCGCCGCGGCTCCGCCCGCGTTAATAGTTTTTCCCGTGGGAATGAGGTATTTTCCCGCGGTAAAAGTTAGCCTATATTCTTCCGCAAGGTCTATTCTATCTTTGTGCCAACTCCGCCCGCTTACAGTGCAAGTTAAATAAAAGCTTTTAAAAACATTGACTCTTGCTCAATGATTGTATTTAAATATAATATTAAGCCGAAGAGTGTCTAATTAGACGAACAAAATGAGATTAACACATCGATTTCAAAAACGCAAAGATTTACCACATCTCTAGGTCCCGCCAAAGTTTTCGATTATCACCTCACCTGTCTTGAGCTTACAGAATACGAAAAACCGTACGTGCGAATTTACGATCGAAGTGACTGTGAAAATCGAAGTGAAAAGTGAGATGAGTTTTAAATTTTACAGAATAGCATTGCAGGTGTACTGTAACTGTATTTAGTACGTAAACCCGTAACGGGAATAGAACAGTTCAGGAGAATAACTAATGATTATTCTGTTATGAGGCGAAGAAAATTTGTAAGAGACACTATAGAGGTGTTTTCTGAGATGTGCTGTTCGTGCTAATAGCGTCCTTATTGAGTTTTCTGTCAGTTTAAAATTTAATGATTACGTACATAGACACATGAGATTTATAGTACTACGACTACATAATTATTTTGAAACATAAAGTTCGTTGCAATTACTTGTAATATGATAGAAATCTCATCAGTTTTATCGCGTCAAGACACAGCTCACTAAGACGAACTACAATTGACTATTCATTCAAACATACAGTACCAGTAGTAATTTAATAACAAATTGATCGTAAGAAAATTTACTGTAATAGATTAAAAAAAGTCTTACCTCCATAAGACATAACAAATTTCTCGACCCTATCTAATTTGTGCAAACGGAACTTATTTGCTACTGCACTAAATATGTACACTCCTGAAACAGTAATAAAATATATAAATTAGTACAATAAACAAGCTAATCCTATTAAAATTATACCTAAGTACAGTAGCCAGCACATGCGACTGGACATGTTGACATAGAAAGCGCCCGTATTCCGTAGCGGTAGAGGTGAATTTCGTATAGCGAATATCCAACCGCATGTGCCGGCTTCTGTACATAATCTTTAAACTGCCGAGACAAAATCAAAGAATAATTAAATTACTATTAAGGGAGTTCAAATTTTGTACTTCAATAATAATAAAAAAATACTTACCTATAATACGAAAGACTGAACAGAATACGATGGTCAACAGCACGAACCAAGTGTTCCAATCGTGGTTTTTATTGACGGTGGCAACTCCGAGGAACATGAAGATGATGGTCTCCGAAGATGAAGACAGCATCTTCATCGTGTACTTTATGGTTGTATGGGATTTGTGCGATATATTGCCTTCCACATAGTTCTTCATAGTTATGCCGCAGAATGTTATCCTGGAAGTTATTTAGTTCATTAAGTAATTTAAGTAATAATATAGTTTTTTAAGTGGATTATTGTTAGTAACATACTAAGAATTTAAAATCTGCAGTAAATTTATAATAATATGATTATTTTTTATATGTGGTACATCTCACACACGGCCATCTGACCCCAAGCTAGGCAGAGCCTGTAATGGGTGTCAGATAGCTGATATAATGTACGTACATAGATATATAAATGTACTACATAAATAAGAGGAATGTTTTGATTGTTTGTTTATTTGTTTGCATCGAATAGGCTTCGAAAATACTAAACCGATATCAAAAATTCTTTCACTTTTGAGAAGCTACGGTCATGATCCCTAAGTAACATAGACTATATTTTATTTGCAAAAAATTAGGGATCCTTATTTCAATAATGTAACCCAAGGTGTAAAAAAATACCTAAAATATTCCTAATAGGCTCCGAAACTACTGAACCGATTTCGGTGATAACTTGGCAAGAAGATAGAATAGACCTTGGGAAAGAACATATTTAATAAATATAAAAAGTTACGATTTACCGCGGGAAAATTTCTCATTCCCACTGGAAAAATTATAAACGCGGCCGGAGCCGCGGCGGGGAGCTAGTAAGTAAATTAAAAAAAATTAAAACTCTTAGTAAAAGTAAAAGTAACCCTAAATCTTTAACTAACTAGCTGAAAAGCGAGAATATGACTAACAAGAAACCTGTTATATGCAAGAACTATGTTATCGTGTGTCCGATAACATCTAATCCCTTATAATCAGGGATCGGTGTAGGTAGATTCATTCTCAGACGTTAGGTCAATATGGATTATACCGGCCCAGTTTCTATATATAATTGGATCCTAAGACGTCAAAAAACAATGAGGTTAAAATTTGAAAACATTAATAAACTTCTGGTGATTTATTTTAATTGTAGAGAGCACGAAAAACAAAATATAAAAAATGAAACTGATGAAAATCAAAAAAACTTTCCCGTTTATTGTAACGATAATTTATGATTTGTATGAACCCTATACGATTTTGTTTGATTTATCTGTATTTGTATTATTTTACTTAAAAAATCGAGACCGGTTCCGTTTCCGGAAAAATGCAATATCCATGTTATTTTACCATGATGCAAGTACATTAATATAATCTATCTACGCTGAACTCTGCTTATAATAAGGGATTAAAGCTTCGGTCAGTAGATATTCGCTTATAAGACCTTCCGCGCAGATTGGCCTAGTTAAGCACAGGAAATGGACAGTAAGGGAAAGAGGACATTCCGCTTCAACTTCATATTCCTGTCCATTTCTGCTCGTTAGCGAATAGCAAGTTAAAGTTGTGCTTTCTTTTTAAACTAAAGTAATTATAACAAGACCACAGAATAAAAGTACACAATAACAATACTTTTGTTAGTAAAATGAAACTTTACCTAACTACCTTTTAACTTTAATTTACTTTGTTCACTTAACCACAAATCAAACTCTTAGGCTCTTATTGTTTGAAACTTAGTAAGTAGCTATTTTAGTGAATCTAACAAAGTCAATCAATTCTAATATTATAAATGCGAAAGTGTTTGTTTGTTTGTGCTTCTTTCAAACTGAAAATGTAAATGAAAAAATGTAGAGATTTAAATTTAAGGTTGACACTATTTTTCACAGCGGAAAAATGTGTCATTCCCACGGGAAAAGTCAAAAAACAATGCGGGCGTAGCCGCGGGCCAACAGTTAGTATTTAATAATATAGAAATATTTTATTTTGGAAAAATATTTTTTTGTAGTTGCGTTTGTTGTTGGAAAATACTTAACTCTGTTTTTGTGTCTGTAACTTATGTGTACAAAGCGAAAAAAACAAAAAAAAAACACAAAAAAATAATTTCAATTTTCAAAGTTGTACTTACGCTAAAATCCCACTCATGTGGAACATCTCCGCATTCAGATAGGCCAAGTAGGCCATAACGAAGATGAAGATGGGCTCTATGACGCGAACCTCGTGCGTGAACCGCGTGACGAGGCCGGTGGCGAACCCCCATACCACGCCGATACAGGTGCCTCCCACCGCGACCGTCAAGAACGACGCTAGACCGGCTAGGAAATCCGTGTACACAAGACGGGAGGCGCCCATTTCACTGAAGACAAATGCAAATAACACATACACAGATAAGACATTTATTCACAGCACTAAAAATAACATAACATAATGAGACAAACATAAATTGAAATATACAAAAACTAAACAAAATTAGAGCGTCGGTGGCCAAGTGGCTAAGCCCGTTGACTTCAGAAGTTCGCTGGTTCAAACCTCGGCACGTACCAATGTGTTCTTGATTTGAGAATTCATATGTACCTTTGGTCGACGCTCTTGCGGTGAAGGAAAACATCGCGAGTAAACCTGCACACCTGCGAAGAAATTCAAAAGTTGTGTGTGAAGTTGACCAACCCGCACTGGGCCAGCGTGGTCGACTAAGGCCTATTCACCCTAATATCAGGGTAGGCTCGAGCCCCTCGGTGGGGACGTATATGAGCTGTTAACGAAACAAAATCATGCATTTTCCGCACACTGCGAATGGGCTGTAGCTCAGCATATTATGTATATAAGAGCGTAAATAAGGGTGTTATTGGCGTGGCGGCTAAGCAAAAACTGGAAGGATGTACAATAATGTACATGCAATATGCATAGTCAACGGTTTCAAGCAACTTTCCAAATAAATATTTTTCGTAAATAAAAAAGAAATTCTACACTCCTTCGTACATCTTTTATGTTAGTTATGTACTTACTTTAGTAATATCACAGGTCGGACACTCCATACAGCAAACGCGTTTTGACAACCTACTCCTTTTTGAATAACAACTAAATATCAATTACAAGTCAAACACTGTAACGTTCATGGACTTAGTAACATAGTTACACTATAAACATAACTATGGTAATACGTCCATGGGAACGCTATATAAAACACACCTGAACTTGGGGAGCTCGAGCGGGCGGGGAACTCATTTTAGTGCGGGAGGGTGAGTGTCCTTTCTGTACGGGTTAGTACTATTATTTTCTTCTGTGAAACACTCACGTATAAGCCTCGAACATATGGTAGAGCACCACAGTGACAGCATCATTTAGCAGCGACTCCCCGAACACGACGATGTATAACACCTCATCCACGTGTATCTCCTCGAAGACCGCCAGGACAGCCACGGGGTCTACCGCGGAGATCAGCGCGCTAAACAACAGCATATCTAGCAGTGGAGTGGTGCAGCCAAACATACCCGTCTGCCCGCAAGCCCAGAGAGAGGCGCCTAGCCAAACAACAAGTCTATTAGGAACATTTTTACCGTGCTTTTTGCATCGAGCGGAAAATTTTCACTTTCTTAATCTGAGTATCGCCACCTAAATCACATTACGTAAAGTTCATATAATAAGTTAACGTCATCTCATACAAAATTAATATCTCAAACTTATGTTCCAATAATGAACTTTTGAACTTTACTACGTTATCCGACGCGTCAACCGTGCCAATTTAATCTGATAAAACGCGATTTATGATAGGTCTCTTAAATGCCACCGCATATTTTAAATCATAGTGCAGCAACGATTTGGAAATATAGGTCGCGGGAAGCCGCTGTAAACGGGGTAGCACAGGACCAATCGTTGTGAAGATTTTTTTTTCACCAAAGTTTTGTAATGTCTTTTTATCATGTACCAACCAAAACATTATCAAAATAGAACTTGACATGAAATACTTATTGTGTATAGACTGGTCGTATAATCTATTTAGTAATTACTAAGTACCTTATCAAAAACAAATCATTTTCAATAGACGACATAACAAAACTTACCAATAGTGAGCGTATTGAACACAGTCCCAACGACGGCAAAAAGCAAGATGGTGCCAAGATGGTCGAAGAACAGCCTGTTAGGCATAAAGTATCCAGCGTCCAGGATGATGGGGGGCAGCATGTAGAGGAAGAAGGTGTCAGGAGTCAGCGGTTGGACGTGCACGCTGTGGGTGCTTAGTATTATGGCTCCAATTAGAACGCCCACGAAGATCAACAGACAAGACTCGGGGAACATGCGAGAGAGCTTCGGCGCCATGTGGAAACCTAGAACAAATTTAACACGTGGTTTTAATTAATTCATCTGTGTATATTAAATGTAAAAGAATCGGAGGCCAGTGACCTAGGCTGTTGCTTTCCAATCGGAAGACAAGGAATAATGACTCGGCACTGCCTCATCTAGGGGACATAGGATGAAGTCGTCACTTATGTTTTAGATTTTCGAATTAATGTGTAAGGGGTATGTTTGTATGACGCTCTTATGGTAAAGGAAAACATCGTTAGGAAACCTGCACACATCTGCGAAAAAATTCAAAGTTTCCCAACTCTGGGGCAGCGTGGACAGCTAAGACCTACTCTCTCTTATTGAGGGAAAGCTCGAGCCCCTCAGTGGGGACATGTATTATGGGCATTTATGGGCTGTTAACGGCGACATGTAATCATACAACATAGGACCGGCCGTTGTAGGAAACTTTAGGGGAGACGATTGTTCAGCGGTGAAGTTTCAGCTACAAGATTATTACGTAGGTTATACCTTCTTGTAACCTTTCACATTTAGCAGACAGGTTAGGTGCTGCTTTTTAAATTGCTTTCACATAAGACATGAGAAACTTTTTAGTTAATAGAAAAGATAAAAACAATTTTGACAGTGTCGTGGCAGAAATACAAACATCATCAAACTCGTCACTGTCATGTCACTGTAAGTCATTAATTAATAATAATGACGTATCAATAAGCAACATCTTCAAAAAAAATTAAAAACACAAAAGTTGTTAAATTGTAGTGCTAATGGTATTTTTTTCCAAATTAAGTTAGAATTCTAGGTTTGTTCGTCATGCGCTATCAAGATTCAGCAAAACGTTCAAAATCCGACAGCAGCCTTATTGACATTCAAGACTCATATCGAAATTATAAGAAACTAACAGAAGTGACTGTATGTTACGCAAAACGTGCAAGCTCTGATGAACCTGTAGATAACCGACGCGACAACTCCAAAATTATAAACCAAAGCAGCTTAGTCACGTGCGAAAAGTATCATTTCCTTAACAAAAACATCAGTTATGGATCAATTGTTGAATCCTCCAGTACAATTTTTTACGATCTAGATGAAGTCGCAAAGAGACAATCTTATACTTGCTTTGCTAATAAAACTATCGTAAAAGATAAACATGGTTTTGGTCAACCTGCAATCGTACAAGAATGTGCTACGCACATGGGCCCGAAGCTTATACATGTACCAAGTATAGAGGTGAATTCCAGAAAAAATAAAAAATGCGATGCAATGCATCCAAACGATGTTGGACTATCATCTGAAATTTTTTTGAAAGATAACAATTATGAAGACTTCAAAACTAGTAAAGACAGTAAACGATACTTTGATAGAGAAATAACTGATCAACAAAGATACTGGTCATATGCAAAATATCGAACGGAGTATACTAAACCTATCCCAGAAGAGAAAAAGGCCAAAAAGAAAGATCGCGGGAAGCGAACGGAAGATCCTTGCCCCTGTCAATTGTTTTCCTATGCCTGCCCTTGTGCAGATACGCCTAATTGTAAAAAGTCAATAACAGACCTAGAAAAAAATACTAAATCCACAGAAAATATTTATTCTATAGAAAAAGAACCTTCAGAAGCAGTGAAACGAACTGAAAAGCATAGGTTCAGAAGACAAAAAAAAAGTGACTTTGTAAAAGAAGACAAATTGACAAACACGAGTTTTATAAACCCACGAGAACAAAAACAAGAAATGCAGCAAGTACAAAATGAAATGGCTCAAAATTCTGATAATGAAAATCTCTCAAATTTTGTAGACAGTGGAAAAAATAGTATGGGAAGTAAACAAAAATCGTACAAAAAAATTCGACAAGTAGTTTGCCCTAACTGCAAAGAAATAGTTGAAGTAGTTAGCAGCACTGAAGAAAATTACCAAAACTTTAACCAACAACTGTACAAAAATACAAATGCAGTGTCTACGGCTGCAGCGTACACATATATGCAACCTACTGTAACACATAAAGTTGCTCAACCCGAATATTGTAACCGTACATTTGTACAAGCAAGATCTCAAACTTATTTAAACAGAACTGATGAAGAAACAGATTACTGCATTCATGATCCTCAATGCGAACTGGTACCAGTTTGTCAACTATTAACTCCAGAACATACTGCAAAGAAGCCTGTCAAAAGTTCTCCCATTAAAACTGGTCCACGCATTATAAGAATAACAAAAGCCTGTAGACACCATCCACCTTGCACTGTAGTTCCATCGTGTCAAAGAGCAAACGTTCTCAAGAACAACTGCGAATTTATTCCACCCTGTATGCATCGTCCTCGCTGCGTCAACTTGCCCCTCTGCGTCCCTATGTCCAGGACAGTGAACCTTGACAGCTGTACCACATGCGACCAAGTTGAAACTCAGCACGAATGCCAACAAAATTACGCACACGTACAACCACGGTGTAAGTACGCATGTCAACAAGATTCGTTAAATCATGTCGACGTTAATCACCAGTTTCATGTTGCTCCTCAGGTACAAAACACATGCGAACATGAAACTCGGTACAGTTATTCTCCTGCCTCGCCACTATCACGCAAAATATCTCCTAGTACCATCTGTGGTCAATGCCATATCACATGTCCAACGAATTTTTCTTCCAAAATGAGTAAGTCATGCCAGTATGATGTGAAAGAGAGCGCAAGTGATGCGGTCGTGTTCATAAGAGACGTCGGCTGTCAGTTTAGAAACAAAAAGAACTTTCCGAAGGATTCCCTTTCCCGCTTGCTGACGCCGAGCGTCTCATTCGAATTGATGAATGTGAAGATGGGAAATTACTATTCGGGTCTGCACACGCTGAGGTATGAAGATAAGTGTACAAATCCTGATTCGAATATGAGCTCGTATGAGACGTCAACGGAATCGAGTACTACTGAGTTGTCGCCAGTCGAGTCGCCGAGGGAGCGGCATATCGCGGTACGCAGTTCGCGCGGGACTGGTTTTCCATCCAGAAGACCTATTTCCTACATAACTGCGTTTGCTACATGCGACAACATCAATCGCTTGCGTTCTCAACCCATTAGCAAAAACATGTTGATAAACTGCAGGCGCCGCGGACAGGCTAGAAACAGCATATTACACAGAGTGCACCCTGTTAAGTCTAAGAAGAATATTTTGAAACATTCAGCAAGTAAAAATAAGCAGCGGAGGAAATCTCCGTATTTTCGTCGGTTAACGAAATCGTTGGAGTGTTATTGTAAAAAATACGTAGATTTGGTATAACTAATTTATTATGTTCTTTTTGTATTTTGACGTTACGTGCATTGTGTACGAGTATGTATTTAAAATATTGCTTTTCGTATATTTTTAATAAAACTTTGTTTTTTGATTCAGCATATTATTAAAATATGGTTATAATTTCTTCCATTTCAGTAGGTATTTTTCTTTTTTTTTTATCATCAGTAAGAGTGGCCTACAGTTTATCACAGGGACACGTGGTTCAAACTTGAACATGGAAATATGACTAAAAAAAATCGTATATTCCGTGCCGTGTAATAGGTTAGTAAGCAGTATTCGTTCACAAGAAGCCGCTGTAATTCAAAGTTTCAGTTTGCCACTAATGGACCAGTCCTTAAAGTATAAATAGAAAACATTCTGGGAGGGATAGAGTACGCCAGAATCTGTCCAAACGCGAACGAGGGGCCTAATCGAGTAGGAACCGTAAGCACGGATATGAACAGTCCGAATATCTTCAGCGTTCTCTAGGGGACCAGTCTAAACAAACTCTGTAATCAAAATGAAACCTGCCAAGGAAATGCGTACGAAACGGTAGTACCTACTTATAACATCCTTGACGAAATGAACAATTTATTTTTTATACCAAGGCACATTTTTTTGGCTGGAAATGGGAAATGTTGGAAATGGGGAATTGTCGATGAAAAAAACAGTAGGGAGTTTTGGTAAAATACCTTAGCTTCTTAATTTTAATTGATTCAGTAAAATAATTATAGTATTTTTCTATTTATACTTTAAGATATAGTATTGTTTTACTACAAGCCACTGTCTCATGTTCTAAGGTCTCTACTGTAAATAGTAACCGTAAAAATATAAAATAACTTTTATTAAATAAATAAATAAATAAATAAATAATAATAAATAAATCAATTTTCTAGGTCTAGAGAACTCCGAGCAGAGAAAAGCATTTCTATTTCTACGCCGCGCCGGAAGCGGACGGTCTTTAATGTTATAGAAATATTTCTTATTACCTAAAACTATCTATCATTTTGTATCAATATTCCTTTGTAATAAAACAACTTCAAAACGTTTAAAAGTTTACTTATCCTCCAAAAATCAAGAACCAATCAATTTTACTGTCCACTAAAAAAGAAGTTAACATTATTGCATAAACCCAAAAAAAAATTACGTAACGAAAGTAAATTACAGATTCTAGCAGTGTTTGAAATAGATATATTATGCTACATCGGCAGAATCTGAAGTTCCTTGTGAGGTGATGTTCGGGCACACTTGCCCCAGTTTTCTTGGTCGTTTGCGAAGTGGAGACACGGCAGCAATTGATTTGACCTTGCCTCTACAGTCAAAGTTTTCCCTTCGGAATAGGAATAACAACACAAAAAGTATGTCACGACTTCTTTGAAGCATGCTTGTGCATAACAAATCGGTGAATGTAACGAATTCTAAATTCAAAAAAATTGTTACGTTATTAATGGTTTATGTAAATAAAATAAATAAACAACGTGAAAGTTTTAAAAAGTAGAAATAAATAAATATGTGAAACATATCTTAATATACTTCTTACATTTATTCGTCTTGTATGTTATTTTCTCTTATGAGTGTTGAGAATAGATTTCTTCTACTATAATAATACGCTATTCTAAAATAATAAAACTGTAGAAGTCGAAAATCTGTAATAGAAAAAAAATGATAAAAACTGAGTCAGGGGGATGTAAGAAGTGATGTAGAAATATCTATTTTTTTTTTCTATTTTTTTATTTATCTGTTTGTACGGGCAAATATTCGAAATTTGACCGATTTGAACGAGATTTTGCATGGGGATATAAGGTACCATACCTTATATCCCCGGTCAACATCTTTGATAGTTACTTTTAATCGCGGAAAATTAAAGAGTTCCCGTGGGATAGTTAAAACTTACTACGAAAAAGTCGAAAAACAACGTGGGCGTAGCCACGGGCACATAGCTAGTGATATTCTGAAATTATAGAAGGATTTAATAAAAAACTTACCGAACAAAATAAATATGGCTATTATCGACTTCATAAATTTTGCTCCATAAGTAATGGCTAATCAGTTACATACTGCAAAAAGTTACAAATGAAATTATTTCAATGCCACTCGTGACAAATGTTGAGCTTTATTTAAATCAATTTAATTGAATATTAGAATGTAAGAGCCTATTATTTCAAATTTAATTCATTCTTCGCTTCGAATCATATTAGTACTCGTAAAAGCATTTCAGTGACCTTTTTGTATTAAAGTTGAGACTCGACTAAAATAACAATAGTATGTGGTTTGCACAATGTTGAATCCTACCAAATAAAGTTGTATGCGCTAAACTAAACAGAAGTCAATATTCAAAAGGGCAATATTGCATTTTGTCGGTTTTTATTAAAATAAACTAAATTAGAACATTTTTATTACACTTACTTTAGTACTTGCAACTGAATAAATAGTAACGAGTTTCCCTTCTAAAGAAAATAGATGTCAATCAAAAAGAACTTACCAATCTTAGCAATGCTAGCGAAGAATATCCACAAGCCGATGAGGAAAGGCGTCTCAACGCGGTGGAATTCAAAGGCTGCTATGACCAAGGTCTTCTTCGGCTTGTCAGTAGGCGAGGCCTCAGTCGTGGTCTCTGCTTGCTGCTTTTGAGGCCCCGACTCTCCAGGCAAGGGGACCACGGGGCCCATGGGTCCAAATCCCAACCCGGGGTATGTGGACATCCCATCGACAGTTATGGACGGACTCTGTTTCGTGGTGCTCTGGAAAAAAAAATCTGTATAAGTAGGTATAACGTTTGAATAATTTATTTATTTATTTAAAAGTTTATTGTATACATAAACATACAAAACATAATCACATATAGGGAGAAGATTCAACAGGTCTGCTTAATTCAAAAGAAAAATCTTACAGCAGACCCAATAATATTATAGTACAGTCAGGAGGATCATTGTGGAGATCATTGGGGAGGCCTTTGTCCAGCTGCGGACGTCTTTGGGCTGAGGTGATGATGATGATGATGACAGTCAGGAGCAGGTCAAGCTGATCACTTCGGGCTCTGCACAGTTCTTCATATTCGTTGAATAAGGGACAGAGTCGTGCGGCCCGTGTTTAGCTCGGCTTGTTCTTGACCGTATTTACCTATATTTATTGTATTCTGTACTCCAATTTTAACAGTCCAAGTCAACTGAAATTCACAGCCAATACTTATCAGTGTTGCCTCTTATTATAATATATTCTGTGCCTCTATCTACATACTTTAAGTTAATGGCCGACTAAAACCTGTTCATTAGTGTTTATCTTAATATAGAAAACTCTCGAGATATAGGTATAACTATTAGTTTATCACGATATTTTGTAATTAAACCTCTAAACCTGCACAATAAGCAAGCATGTAATTAAAATAACATCACAGAAAATTGATTCACTCGAAGATAATAGCCCGACAGCTGGTAATACAGAATTTTTAATTAACGTTTTCAAATAGACTTTGTATTGAGGAGCATGTCTCTGTTAATTAATACTACTGAAAGAGTGAATGGAGTGAACTTAGAGTATAAATAGAAAAAAATCTGGGAGGGGACTGAAGTTTACTTTCGAAATGTTGTAAATGTTATTTTACTTTAAATAAAAGGTTGTTCAACTTGTTTCAATGTCAATTTTGGATCTTGTTACAATAATAGTTCAATTTTTTTTTTTTTACTATGATTAGGCAGCACATGCGGCTGGACATGTTGACCTTGAGAGTGCCCGTGTTCCGTAGCGGTAAGGGTGAATTTCGTAGTGCAAGTGTCCAACCGTGGTCCAACCGCATGTGCTGGCTTCTATACATTATTTTTAAGTAACAGACCCTGCTTTTCTAATTTACACCTTCACAAAGTGTACTAATTAATGCTAGTATTAAAAAAAACAATGATTCTTACGTCGAACCTGCTCCTTTTCTTGAATACGATTAAAGAGACCCAAAAATCTTTTCACCATTATCTAACAAGGAAGAAGTCTTCTATTGATTTTAAAATTTCCCATCCAGTCCGTGAAATTGTTCTTTAATTCGGTAATGGATACTTAAGCATTAAGTAAATAGCCTCTTAAATTGAATAGGGACCGCAAAATAGCTCAGTGTCATCTAAATTAGATTCTAAGCCCATCACGCAAACTTTCTTTTGTTCTGAAGTGAAAATGATAATATGATTTTGTTGTTGTTTTTTCTATATAAACTGTTAAAGATTGTGCGTTGTAAAATAGAGATTTTACAACGCACAATCTTTAACAGTTTATATCATGTAGGAAAAAAAAATTACGCGCTTTTTTTTTCCTTCATTGTTTATAATTATGGAAAGTTTTTATGGTGTCAGAGTTATTGAGTCACCTGAGGCCTCGCTATATCGCTGGTTAACTGGTTGTTTATCCGCAACATAGTGGAAGTACTCATGAAACTGAAAAACTTTCCCTAAGGGCATACCTTAGAGTATAAATAGTAAAATTTCTGGGAGGGATAGAGTACGCCTAATCGAGTATGAACCGTAAGCACGGATATGAACAGTCCGAATATCTTCAGCGCGTTCGTTTAGTATCAAATGGTTATCGGAGCTGATTTTTTTTCCCGGTGAAAATAAGAAACTTAATAGGAGAACATTTTGAAATGTGCAGTGATAAGTTGCAAACATGACTCGAAGAACAAATAAAAAAAGAAAAATGTTATTGATTTCACCGCCCATACAAAATCTGCCAAAATTTGCTTACGCTTGACATAAAGGCAGCGGAGCGATGCGCGTGCTCTATGTATATTTATTCTCTAAGGGGCATACCTAAATAAAAGTTTTAATTATGCAAGGGCCCACGCTACATTTTAGCGAATCGCATACGATGTCACCTGTCATGAATGCCGCGTCGAATCGGAGGATTTTAATCATGAAGGAAAAAAAATCCTACGGCCATAATTTTTTTTCTTCCTTCATGATTTTAATCAAATTAATATAGGAAGGTACTACCGCGCCGCCTGTAACGTTGCGTGTTCAATTTTTCCACAGCAGCAGCCGCCTGTTTCCGAACAAGACTTAGATCAAGACAATTTATTATTATTTTTAATTTTGTGGGGAAAGAAAAGTTAAAATTACTGTAGAAAACGGGCACGTGCTGGCAGTAAACACGTGATATCTTCACGTTTTCGGTAGTCACGTTCGCTAACCCTATTTATGGCTTCGCGGTTAAGGGTAATACACGTTTTGGCTCAACTGTGTTGATACTATGTTGGCCTAATAAATATAATCCGATTTAAGTTTGCAGTTTCAGCTATAACCTAGTTATCTGTCGGTGTTGTACTGACACAATTTTTAAATCCTACTAATATTATAAACGCGAAAGTTTGTGAGTATGGGTGGATGTATGTTTCTTACTCTTGGATGGATTTTAAAGAAACTTTTCAGTAGTCTAGCTTATACATCTGAATAACACATAGGCTACTTTTTACTGCAGGAAAAGCTATTAACTAAAAAAAATAATCGGTTGAAAAAGTAAAGATAAAAATTTATGAACCGTCTGCTACAACTGAAAGTGATTTTTTCATTTACATAGGTAAATTTTTACCGCAATAAAGATTCCTAAAACGTCAAAAATAAAACATTAATTCGTATTGAAAAACCTTTCTTTGTTTTGTACACTTTAGGATGAGGGATTTTCCCGCGGTAAAATGTAGTCTATGTATGAACTATGTTACTGTAAAGTTTCATTAAAATACATTCATTATTTTTTGCGTGAAAGATAAACAAACATACATCCATCCATACTCACCAAACTTTCACGTTTATATTCTAATCATTTAATCAATATTTATTATCTTATCAACTTGATTTATTATTAAACTGAACTTAGAATACGAGCCATTTCTTAGAAAGGTAAAGAGAGCTTTTGTATCCCAATACCTACCTTATATATCTAACTGTAAGGTTTCCTTTCCATTGTCCCTGGCTGCTTTGTGAAAGTAATCGGTGGTCTATACAAGATAACTAGAGCATAGTATTTGAAGGGTTTAAACAAGGGGTCTAAAGATAATAACCATTAAGGCTACTGTTACATTATGCCAATTACATCAAGCATTTATTACACCAGCCTTCCGCCCTTTTTTCAGTTTTTACAGTTAGATTCATTCTGAAATAAATTTTATTATTATTATAACAAAATCTCTTTGTGCTTAAAATTAACAGTAACAGTAAAATCTAAACTTTTAACTCTATATATTTTCTTTCATTTCACTCAAAATGAATATCACAGGTACTTAACACGTTTGTATTTCCATTTTCAAGTCAAATATGCTAAGCTGCTGCTGCGGTTTTCTCAAGATTTAAAAGTAAAATTACATTTTACCCACGTTAGACGTCTGTTTCCCCGACATTGCATAGCTAACATTTTGTAAGACCTTGGACTAGATTCTCGCTGTACTTGTTTATGCTTTAAATTTGGTATCTGTGAGCCGCACCGCAGGTGTTGCGGACTTCTGGTTTGGCGCTAGCATTTTCTGCCGGCGAATTTGCGTGCCCCGTATGGGGCCGCTCTACTCATGCTAAGCTGGTGGATACAGCCTTAAACGAAACATGCCGGATTATTACTGGGTGTTTAAAGCCAACCCCGGTGAAACTGCTGTATCCATTGGCTGGCATAGCGCCTCCAGAGGTTCGCAGAATCGTGGCAAGCTCGCTGGAGAGGGCTAAGTTGGAAGACGACATACGGCACCCCCTACATGGGCATGAGCTACCGCCGCAAAGACTAAAAAGTCGAAAAAGCTTCCTAAAATGCGTAAAACCCCCCACGGGCGTGCCCTCTCAAGCGAGACGCAACTTGTGGCGTACTCGAACACCACTCCCAGATCCATATGTTCCAATCTCTGAGAGCCTCCCGGCTGGACATAGACTGCCATGGCCAATCTGGAAGTCTTTAAATAGACTTCGGACTCAGGTTGGCCGCAGTAAGGAAAATATGTTCAGGTGGGGATTTTCGGAGAACCCAAATCTGGAGTGTGAGTGTGGGACGGTGCAGTCTATGGCCCACCTAGTGTCCTGCCCTGCTTGCCCTGCCAACTGCTCGCAGCAGGACCTGATGGATGCCACAGATAATGCAGTTGAAGTAGCTAGGTTCTGGGCCAAAATTATCTAAGGAATTTGTCATCGACACGATAAGAAGAAGAAGATAAGATTATTTTAGCTTTTGGGACAATAATAAATACGTGTTACTACTTGCACAAAATACCTAAAGACCGGTTATATAATACAGCTAGTAACATAATTGATGGAGTTATTATACGTTGGTCAATATAGTTATGGCTATTACAAAAAAATCCTGCGTTATAGGTTATAGATTGAATTATTTGGTTTCCAAAATAAAATAAATTTGAACGATTTCTATTTATTATTTGGGCAAAAAGCATAATTTTTTTTTTATTCTACTACAAAAGTGTAAAGAGGTACCTATTTCCTAAGTCACATGAAATTCTATAAAAAAAGTAATGAATAGTCTCTCTAATCTTTATTATGCCTGTCTTTTTACCGGAAAGTATTTAGATAAGATACTTACACAAAATTTATACCTATTAGACTAAGATTTTAAATGAGTAAATTTTATCTTTATCTTATCTTTACATCTACAAAAGGCAAGAAAAATAATAATTATAAAATAAGAAAATGAAATAGATTTTTATGTTGGTCATAGGCAACCGTCTGGCGTATCATTGCCGTATCGTGGCGTGCTATTTGAGCAGTTTGAACATAATATTATAATATTTTTCTTAGGAACCGTTGTAAAACATTAATCTATCATTTTCTGACGTGCCCTTCCAGATAATGTGCTGACACGCAACAGAAATATATGTTCAAGGGAGAAAATAATCCTTGAATCAGATAACTCAAAACTTACCAAATAAACGTAATTTTTACTACGAGTATTTCACGAAGATAGAAAATGTATAAATTATCTATATTAAAAAACCTCTATTATAAAAAACTCAACAAAACTTTTAAAAAACAATAACTCACTACCACATCCACTCACTCAACACTCAACACTAACACACTCTTACTCATACATGTATAAGTATAGTTCTTTATGTCTTTCTACTATCAACAGTAGCCCAATACTATATCTACAACTATAAATACAGGTCCTGGCATAGGCTATATTAGGCTCCAACTACCCCACACACGTTTTGATAATTATATTATGTACAGTAGATTATAAGTATTGTTTGTGGAGAGAAATAAATGCCATTTTCATTCATTTTCATTTTCAATAAGGTTATTTTTCAGCAATATAATTAGGGGTGTCGATCTTAAAAACCTGCCGCCCCTAAAAGACCCTTTTCACTCTACGAGTACTGTTATGTTTTTCTGTATTATCTAGTCTCTCTGTCTCTCTGTACTGTGTGTCAATAAAGTATATTGTTTTACTAAGTATATTGTGCCACTTTTTGGGAAAGCATATGAAGTAAGTATGACTATCTGGCTAACAAAACAAGTGAAATAAACACACACTCACATACACACACACAAAATATTTAAAAAAATTGAGTAGTTCTTACGCTCATATTTTTAATATATAAGTGTGTCATGTAAAATATTTACAGAAGCACTACCTTTCTATTAACTACATATAATATTAGCCCTAACTAGAGGTATATTCAGATGAAGAGCGTGTGTGCCTCCTAACAGGCTTTTAGCTTAAAAGGAGCCCCTAAAAAAATAATAAACTGTTTAGAACGAAATAAACACATTTTCATTTATTTATTTATTTACTTATTTACGTAATTAGGTCTAATACTCAATACCTCTTGTTATTGCTTTCCTTGAAAACTTAATCCGGGAAAGACTGAGACCTTGCGTTTTTCCTCGTCGTCGCCAAGATGTAATTTAAACCAGTGAAGGACTCAATGTATTATTCACTGCGAGATGTTAAATAATAGACGCTTTCCGGTAATAACTATAATAGCTACAATGTTTTCGTAACGAGTGACCCATAAATTTCTTTTTATGACCAAAACTGAATAGAAGATGGCTGACACCATAGTAAAGTATGTTATAATGTTTACAAAGCGCGAAAATTTTAAAAACTTTTATAAGATATATATTATTTAAAACTCCAGGTTCATTAAGAATAATTTATTTTTTAAGTTTTATGCGTATTCATTCTAAATGTAAGAACAGTCTATATTTGATAAACATTGTCAATAATATATATTAGATTCAAGTTCTTTAAAAAAATCCGGAATCTTATCATTATTTATAATCCACCTAAGAGCAAGGCGATCCCCCGACGTTATTTGGTTATTTTGGTTAGAAACTTGCAATCTTGATTTTTTTACCACATTCGAAAATTTTTAACAAAATGCTACGACAAGTTACGCGTAGCCTACGAAGGTCTACGAGCTACGGCGGCGTAGCATACTAAGCTAACTTCGTAGCAATCCGGTGTGTAGCGGTTACCAGCGCAGCGGTCAAAGCTAACTATTGCAAGTGCAGTACATGGCTCATGGCACGTGACTGCATAGCCGATTTCAGCCTTATGGAATCAATGTCACATCGAGTTTGCTTGTGACTATACCGACTTAGCTATTTATAAAATACTAGCTTTCCGCCGCGGCTCCGCTCGCGTTAACAGCTTTTCCCGTGGGAATGAGGCATTTTCCCGCGGTAAAAGGTAGCCTATGTTACTCAGGGTGAATGTAGCTTTCTAATAGTGAAATAATTTTTGAAATTGGTTCAGTAGTTTTTGAGTTTATTCATTACAAACATACACACACACACAAAAATACAAATCTTTCCTCTTTATAATATTAGTATGAGTATGATATGATTGTTGAAGAAGAAAGAAGAAGACTGTTATACCATCGATTATATCTATAGACATGTAAATATTGCTGACATTACATATTAAGACGTTTTTATTAATAAAGGCTATATTTGTAATGTGAATGTCAATTCAGTTAAAAATTGATATGAATGGAAAATGCACTTACAATGTATCCAAAGATCCATTTAGTGGGTTATAGAAGGGGAGCAGTGGAAGAAAAAGAGGGAGGCCTTTGCCCAGCAGTGGGACAGCCTAGGCTAGATAAGATAAGATAACGAGAAAATAATTGTATTCTAGGGCATAGAACATTAAACGTAATATAAACGTGTCCAAAATTATATTTTTCACGGTTATCTTTAAGTAAAACAGCAACATGAAAGTAAAGACATTTTAAGGCATAACAGATGTTATCTCCTGGACTCTCCGTGTTAATTTGAATTGTAATTTTAATCTCCGCAACTGCAATGAGATTAACAGAATTACCACGGAAGCTGTAGGTGAAAATTTATGTCAGAAACTGAAGATTAAATTCCTAAATGTATTAGAAGGTATCAAAATTGTTACAATGGCACTGAAGAATACAGGATGTCCCAAAAAGAAAACGAAAAAAACAATCTTTGGAGTATCCAAAACACCCCTATTTATGTTTTTAGATTTAGTTTTCTAATTTAGATATATATATTTTTTTACTTTATGTTTGAAACATACCATACCATAATGTTTGAAACTTCCGTCAAAGTAACGAAAACGAAAATTTAAAGCTATAAAGCACCTAAGAGAACTGAGTTGTAAAAAAAAGTCTC
This sequence comes from Teleiodes luculella, assembly GCA_948473455.1. Lineage (NCBI taxonomy): Eukaryota > Metazoa > Arthropoda > Insecta > Lepidoptera > Gelechiidae > Teleiodes > Teleiodes luculella. The sequence goes on from OX419593.1 coordinate 6,130,589, forward strand.
GAAAAAGGCTTAAGTATATTTTTATTTGCGATTTTTTAAGTTGTGAACATATTTACATGGGGGCATTTAAAAAAATTCAAAGGGTGTTCTGTCTCTCGGATTCCGTTTGACACTCCTTTTTGGGCCATCCTGTTTAATAACAATACTACCAAATTGAGGGACGCTTGCTCATTAGTATTACTATGAATAAATGTGGCAGAGATACTGGAGTAAATAGTACTTAATAGCATGTCCAGAATTTAGGTGACCAGACAAGAAAATGTCGATCATGCAGCCCCAGTAGTGTTGGTTGGTCTACATATTCCTAGATCACTCTACTGTTGGTGCTTTTGGGCTCGAGTCTACCTTACAAAACCCTTAGTTGACCTCGCTCTCCTATTGTTTAAGTCGGGAGAAGCTTCATTCAAGTCCAGTTAAGCCTGATTCAAGTCCGGTGAAGCTTGATTTAAGTCCAGTGAAGCTTGATTCTAGTCCGGTGAAGCTTGATTTAAGTCCGGTGAAGCTGGATTTGAGTAAGAAATTCCCAAAACGTCAGACACGTACTCCATATAAAATCACGATAAATACTCCGTATGTTCTTTTTCGTATTTGAATACTGAATCCTGAAATGATACTGGGCTCAACTCCGGCGCGGCCGCTGAAATCTCTACATTTAAGTTGTTGGTCTCTTTCATTCATATGGGAATCGAAGAGGATGGGAGGTGAATGAATGTAATTTTAAAATATTTAAAATAAGCAGCGCAGCTGTTAAATTCAGCTTAATTTAGTCGGGATGTTTTTGCATGTCTGCTAAATTAGTGCTAAACTACGCGTAAAATCGATATTTGACGTCTCTAAAGGAGAATGGGTAAGAGCGTACCCAGACACAAAGTTAATTGTAGCATTATGAAATACTAGCGACCCGCCCCGGCTCCGCACGGGAAAATGGTTATTGTGGGTTATCCTTCAGTATATTATGCATGTATTATACATATAAACCTTCCTCTTGAATCACTCTATCTATTAAAAAAAACCGCATCAAAATCCGTTGCGTAGTTTTAAAGATTTAAGCGTACAAAGGGACATAGGGACATAGGGACATAGGGACATAGGGACATAGGGACGGAGAAAGCGACTTTATTTTATACTATGTAGTGATATCGGTCTTTATAGCCCGTATGGAGTACTTTAATATCATTGATCTCAACTACAATCCTTATTTCTAAAACACACCCTGATTTAAATCAATGCGCATTAAGAATTCATGGAAAAATAAATAAATAACAATGAAAATTCAGTTTTTCTAGCGAACATATCTTTTTTCTCCAATTGAATTCAGACATTCTGTCTTGTGTTAATCAAACTACTCCATTAGGGCTACAAAACCCGATATATCTCATAATGCTACAGTAATTTTCTTTTTTTGGGTACGGGGTCCATACAAAATTACCCATTATCCTTTAAGTTGACAATCACCTGTCCATTTTCGTTTTTAAGAACGTGAAAGAGACATATGGTTTTTTAATTTAAGTTAGATAGAGCGTAATAATGTAGAATCAGGTCTATTGACCTCCTAAAAAAACTATTTACGAGTATGTAAGTAGGTATTCACTCATTAATTCTTGTTCATTACCCCTTCGTCGTGTTGCTCATTAAAACTGATATAATTTTGTAAAGGGTAAGTTATTTAGCGAAGTAAATCAGTTTGTGCTGCTACGCAATGTAATTATAAATCACTTTGCAGAGGAGAAGCTTTTGTGAAGCATTAATTGCGTTGTTATTGAGTATATTTTCTTCAAGTGTTCGTCACGTAATAACGGAAGAGAATCTGTCACATCGTGCATTTCTCTTGTACACAATCTTGTTTTTGTGTGTAAATACAAATAGTTTTCAATGACTATTTCATATAATTTTAGTGCAATATAAATAAGACTGAAACGGACGGCTTCGCCTAAAAGTCTTCTTCACACCTCGCGCATTTATAGATGCACAGCATAGGTAATGTAAAAATTATTATAAAGCGAATAATCATTACTAATTCAAATAATAGCGAGGAAAAAGACTTTCATTAAGTTGGTCACTCATAGAGGCAAATATTAAGATACCTATCGCGTGGTATATAACAAAATAAGACATTAAAAAATAAGACCAACCTAACTTAACCTAACCTAAAAAATTAAGCTTTTTTATAAACTTGATCCAAGTCTTTTCAGCCGTATTTTACATAAGTTCGTTCACTTCAATTCAAAGTCGTTAATTTGATGTTGCCATATTATATACCTAATGTAAAAGAGCGACAAACATAAAATATTAATTAGTTGAAGCCGGTGGTGACGTATGAAAAGTTTCGTTTATGACCATTCTGCTATTAATTACACGCTTTATATTAGCTTCACTTGTAAGTAACTATGTACCTATGTAAGAAAATCTTGGAATCTTAATTTGACCCACTTCCCGGTCTTCGATTAGGATGAAATTTTGCACACGCTCTGAGTTCTGATGACAATACATGACTACCTAAGAAACGTCATTACCAATCCAATATGGCGGCCTCCCCATTACATGAACGTAAAAAATCTTGGAATCTTAATTTGACCCACTTCCCGGTCTTCGATTAGGATGAAATTTTGCACACGCCCTGAGTTCTGATGACAATACATGACTACCTAAGAAACGTCATTACAAATCCAATATGGCGGCCTCCCCATTACATGTACGTAAAAAATCTTGGAATCTTAATTTGACCCACTTCCCGGTCTTCGATTAGGATGAAATTTTGTACACGCTCTGAGTTCTGATGACAATACATGACTAGCTAAGAAACGTCAATACAAATCCAATATGGCGGCCTCCCTATTATATGTATGTAACACATTATAATAAAGTTACATACCTATGTATGGCGCTTAGTAAAAATATCTAATAAAATTACCTATTAGGGGACCTATTAGCATTCATATCGTTCTACATAAAAATTTTAATTTAAATAGTTTTATAATGGCTAATTGTTGCCAGGAACATTACAATAATATGTGACACAAGCAGGTTTTATATTTTTCTGGTCAGGTTTTAACTACCACAGGCTTTAGAATGTCTATTTCGTTAACATCCCATGATATATCTCCGCCGAGTGGCTCGCATACCCTTCTTCTTCTTGTCGTCTCGATTCGGTGACAAGAGTTCCTGTAGCATGACCACTGACAAATAGTAATTTCTTACCTAGCCTGTCAAAACACCATAAGAAACCCGTAATGTTTAAATTTCCTCCGTTTACTAGCGTTAGTACTTATAATATAACATCCTTGTATACGCGTGACAAAATTATATCTGGCACGGATTAAAAGCAATGTCTATGGTATTGCAAAGAACCCTGAATTAGGCTGAATATTCCTATTGACAACGCTGGCACAGTACGGGTTGGTTGTCAATATCTACGTAAAGTAGCCAGCACATGCGGCTGGACATGTTGACCTTAAGACCGCCCGTATTCCGTAGCGGTAGGGGTGAATTTCGTAGTGCGATTGTCCAGCCGCATGTGCTGGCTTCTGTACTAATTGCATTTTTTTTTATTACTATTATCGTGGAGAAAGTAAAGTGAAACGTGTCACAAGAACATTCTAGTCTCAAAGAGCAGAATGTTCTCGAGATAAATAAGGACTCCCTATGTAATCCGAGTACAATTTGTAGCTGTCTGCTCCAAGTTGTGCCTGAGCACTAACGACACTAATTTTTTTTATTCACCTTACGTCTTATTTATGGCCCCTTTTTGATGTATTTTTTCTCCAATAATTAATATTTTACTTGACATAATAGGTATGAACGGTCTGCATATATTTATTTTTAGAGAAAACGAAAAAGTCTGACTATATAGTGTAAGGAAAAGGCTCATTATTCTTTAAACCCAGTATTGAGTTAGTGATGTCTAACACATTAAATAAATTGCACTATAGATACTAGTGTAACTAGTATTATATTATCTGTGACTATAGTATGGCCACTACCGCATAGCGGTGTGAGGTGAATGAAATTTATTGCGCATAGCAGACCTGAAAAATATTTTTAAAATACAATAGTAATTAAGTAAATGCCAAAATAAATCTTTTTCTAATCTTGAGGACTTTGTACGTCACTAACACTACACTTGGTCTAAAGGGTAATGAGAATTTTCCGAACACCCTCTATACCGTCTCTTACAGCGTAGTTCTGGTTTAGAATTGAACCACCCCAACTCTTCTTGTGGGTGTCGTAAGGGGCGACTGTAGGAATTTACCCAGGGAATTTGTAGCACCATTCACCTGTGTTATCTACTGACAACAACTACGAGCCCCAACCAGCCTGCCAACAAGGCCTTGGTCTTGCAGTGGACTGTTATAGCTGTTATATACGGTCCGAAAAAGTAATATTAGGGAAGCGATACACAAAGCTACATCCTACAAATTACAATACATACAAAAAAAAAAACCCGTGGAGAAAAACCCGTGAAAATGTGTGTTAGTACAATACATACATTCCGTAATCAATGTAACAAAAAATTAAAAAAAAACAGCTTTTTTTTTTTAATTGACCTGTGCTTGTGTCGATAAGGTACGACCAATCAAGCTTCACCGGACTTGAACAAAAACAGCGTTTTTCCATGCTAAATTTATATCGTTTATTATTATTATTATTAAAATTCAACCATATTTTTAGTTATGCTACTATTTTCTACTGTGATTAGGCAATTAAGGATGCACAAGATTACCAAGTTTATTTGCAGTCAAGAGCGCACCGATTCCAAACAATGCGAAAGCAAATTAGACTATCGAAGCGGCAAAAATACCTTTATTATGCAAAGTTGTTTTTGCTGCCGGTCTACGACCACAATGTATTATAGGAAAAGTACAACAAGCGTAAATAATTTTGTAATCGTGCGGTACAGTACAAGTTCATACTCGTAAGTGCAGTCATATCACGTGTTTTTATACAATCAAGTAACTTTTTTTTCTATAAACTTGCTATTCTTATTTTTGTATTTACGTATGGGTACTGTGTACGGGACTCAATATTTTACTTTAAATTATATGACCTGAAAGCTTTTGAAAAAAAAACTTATTTTAAAGTATGCACGTGCTATGACTATGACGGGACTTATGAACGTGACCGTACATACTATACGTCATACGTTCATGAATAAAAATAAACCCACCCACGCATCATAGTCTATAATGGCCCATTATTCTAAATTCCAAGTGTCCAAGTATGTGCTCTCGAGAGAGTGACGTCACTACGCATATATCGAGTCATTATATGACGTCATTGTACTGGATCCCATTATTATAACATCTCGGATTCAATTAGAGGGAGGCTGTAAGACGTGAGTAGGAGTAAATACCATTAATAGCCTTCAGTGGCATGATTCACAGGTATTTTGTTCTGAGCTTTTAACCTGTCGCTTCGGTCTGTAGTAATATTATTTCCTGCCATACAAAAAACAAAAGAAATCAGGTTGAAGGCATTGAATTCAGCTACCCGCTACAACCACAACCACAACCACAACTCAACTCAACTCAACTCAATTTATCAACTTATGTAATTATAATTATTTATTTATTTTATTTATGCAGTATTTTTTTCCTGTTTTTTTTTTATATTAATTCAAGTTACACTTTTTGTCGAATTGTAGTTGCAAAACAACAATATTTGAATTTTATCATACTCTAAAAAATTTATTAAATATATTAAATAAATTTATTTGTTTTACAGCTCTATGTATGTCTATGTATGTCAAAGGGGGTGTTAGGTTTTTTGGTTACGGAATTTCTGGATTCCGTCTCCACGCTCAAGGCCCGCTATAGAAGCTATACAATAGCTTAAAAAATTAGATCGAAACAACCGACTGACCAAGCAAGTAGGCAGACATATTTACTGTCTTTAGTATACAATATCAGAATTTTTAAAGCGGTATTTTCTAGTTAAATAATTACCTCAGTTATGTTATTATGTATCAGTCATATAACATAGCAGCTGTGCAAATGGGAATATTACTTTTTGGTACACTACAGTTCAACAATATGCACAGCCTTATTGAACCATCTACTTTCCACAACACAATTCAACAGAGTACTTCTTTGAGCACCCTCAAAACGTGGTCACAAGGTCTTAATTCCTAAACTATCGACCATACAGTGTTGGAACTAAATATAGATGATTCCTCATTTAATTATGCGTACGATTTTAACATAAAACATATAAAATCATGTATAATATTTTGAAAAATAATATTTCGACATCGAAAACGGGATCAAAATAGTCGTTCTTCGCAGGTCACACTTGGTTCGCGCTCAAGGTAATCCTTGATAAGTTTTGCATTTAATGCGTAATCGTATAATTTATTACGTGGAATGAATAGTTTTTTAAATAGGCACATATTTATAAAAGAATATTCATTTTATCTCTTTGTTTCGAAAAATTATATTATACAGGATGATAATGTAATCCTTGGCAAAAAAAAAACCAGGCACTCAGTATCGTTAATAGAACATATTCCACCAAGAAAAAAAAATAGTTTTTTTTTCATAATTTTCCATAAAGTTGTCCGAAAATATCGTAACGCGTAGTCACAGGTTATCTGTGCGCGTAGTAAATCTAGTTATGAATGGAGCAACGCGTGACACAGACAGAGTGGCTCGCACGGTGACCTTGTGCGAAGCAATGCACCTCACCGCACCCCCGCGCACACCCTCCGGGAGGCGATCGATATCGCCCGACAGTCAGTCGCCTACGGTTCCTTGGGATACACGTGCGTGCGCGCATTTACCCACCCCGCGAGTTTAGTGCGTAAGGAGTAAGAACCTAACGAAAATGTGAAAAGTGCAAAGTGTAGTATAGGAAATGAAATGGCCTGCAAGGTGCAGTCAGGAGCACGCTACGCAGAGTAGGTAGGTACCTAACTTTAGTTGATCTTTTAAAATGAACAGAATCACAGTGCATTTGTTTAGTTTTGCCCTGATGTGGTTGTACTTAATTTCATACATAACAGTACACATTAACGTTTCTAACGTAAAATCTGTAGGTATGTAGCCGTAAGTTCTGTATTCTGAAGCCCGTGAAAGTGCCTACTACAAAAGTTGCAACTTGTGTAACACCATTAGTTCACATTTCGACGTAAATTGCGAACCCAGTATGATAAAAATCAAATTGATTCACTTGAGACAATGCTACTACGCAATAAACATCAAATTACACTTTGTTTGCCATGGTATCTCCGTAGAAAGACGCGGGCGCGGGAGGGGCGAGGTGCGGAGGGGCGCGCGAACTGGTCGTTCGACTGTCAGTCGCAAGTAGGTACAGGTGATTGATAAACAAAGTGCGCATGAAAACTAGAATTTTTCGGATAAATTTAAAAATTTGTAGACTGTTGTGTATAAAAGAAAATGGAAAATTAGGGAAATTATATTTTTTATTCATGTCATAGAGTCCGTAGCCGCGTTTTTGCTAAACATTCCGCTATCATGCTGTATAACATCTCTGTCACACGATTTCGCTGGTTTAGTGAGCGCTCAATGAAACTACACCTACCTTCCAAGAACGCAAACTTATCGCTGCAAATTTTAGCTTGCAGACACTTAGTAGTGACCCAGCATCAGTGGAGGACACCAGTGTACTCATCGCTTCAAAACTAAATAAATACGAGGTAAGTTATTCTTCGAATATTTTCAAGTTGGGCTGGTCATGTAACTTTCATGCGCATATATAGAAAGATATATATTTTGTCCGCTTTACGGCAAAAGTTGATCAGGCTGAAATATGCATTAAATGTTGATCCACCTTTAGAGGCTTGTAGCTTAGATAATTTTGATGATATCGTGCCAAACTTCGAATATTATAAGAATTCCCCTCATTGCGACCCAGCGCCTAACTATGCCGCAATCACTCTAGCTCGTCACCAACTCACACGGCAATTGTTGATTTTGTAACCGCCATTTATTTTACACTTTGTGCGACTTTGTTGATCAATATAAACGTTGGGAGATCAACAAATGCCGCGAAAGTTACACCGATGCTGCGGAGCGGCAACATCGCATTATTATTATTATTAAAAGTCCCAACGTCTAGGAGAGCCTAAGTATTCTCAACATGTTTCTGCAGAAATCGCTAAGTTACTTCCTTAAGTTAGTACAAGGTATATTATTATTTTTTTAGACTCAAAATACCTACTTGATTAAAAAACCTGATACTTAATTTAATTGAAGAAAATAATACTTAAAATTAAAGTATTAAGAAGTTTTTTTTGTTATTGTTTATGTTTCTTTCTTAGTTTTATCTTGGATAAATCTTGATGTTTGTAAAAGGTTAATAAAAATAAAAGCACGTTACACCTTTGTTATTTCTCTTGCCGTCAAAATACCTATATAACACGCTTCTATTAAAAATAAATTTGGTTATAATGTATCTAGATATAAAATAGTATACTCGTATTTCTTATCAGAATTTTTTTTAACCTTTTAGGTCCTTTTATGAACAAGTAATAAAAAAAAATATAAAAAAAAATTCTATACTTTTAACTTTTTAGTATTTATGATTCGGGATTTACTACGGCGTAGTTTCCCCCCGAGGTCCATTGTAGGGGGAAGAGGGCTTCAGTACAACAGGGTTCGCCCTGGTACCCTGAGGCGCAACATTATTAATATGACATGTTTATAGACCTTCATACCATTCATCCATCTCATCATCATCATCATCATCATCATCATCTCAGCCGAAAGACGTCCACTGCTGGACAAAGGCCTCCCCCAAGGATCTCCACAATGATCGGTCCTGCGCTGCCCGCATCCAGCGGCTTCCCGCGACCCTCACCAGGTCGTCGGTCCACCTCGTGAGGGCCTGCCCACACTACGTCTTTCGGCGCGCGGTCGCCATTCAAGAACCTTTTTGCCCCAACGGCCGTCGGTTCTACGCGCAATGTGCCCAGCCCATTGCCACTTAAGTTTAGCGATTCTTCGGGCTATGTCGGTGACTTTGGTTCGCCTGCGGATGTCATCATTCCTGATTCAATCACGCAAGGAAACTCCAAGCATAGCCCTCTCCATCGCTCTTTGTATGACTTTAAGCCTTCTTATGAGGCCCATCGTTATCGACCACGTCTCAGATCCGTAAGTCATCACTGGCAACACACATTGGTCAAAGACTAGACTTAAGACACTGCGGTATTTTAAACGAAATAATATTGCGCAGCTTCCCGAACGCTGCCCAGCCGAGTTGGATTCGATGATTGACCTCCTTCTCGAAGATAGAACTACCTAGCTGGACTGTTTGTCCCAGGTAGACGTAATGGTCTACAACTTCGAGAGCGGAGTCCCCAACTTTTATTGGAGTGGGTATTACATGGGCGTTCGACATGACTTTTGTCTTCTCCATGTTCATCTTCAGACCAACTTGTTCCACTTGTTGTTCATCCATCTAATCTAATAGAATTTACATTCATAACAAATGGAACGAACTTATTTTACTAAATCTGATGGGGTTGCATATGGATATTATCTAAGACAGCGGGGTCCAAGTTCTTTAAAACCCGCTGGTCAAATGGAACCAATAAAAAGATTTCGGATTCCACGCCCAGGCTCATGGCAGAAAAACGGAAAATGGTTTTGCAGTCCGCAGATGATGCTTCCTGCTACCGGCGGCGGCTCAAAAGACAGATCTCAAAATCTCTGACTCGTGACATTCGCCAAGTTAATACGGATCGTATAAAGGGCCTGGCCACAGCTTCACGCGACGCGCGGCGCGACCTGCGACCAGCGGAATTTTGCCAGTAACCCATAGTCAAAATTAACATTAGAGAACTTTTTTTTTTCATTTCTAATATCCTGCTAGAAAATGTACCACCGAAATTAAGAAATTGATTTAAAGGCATGAAATTACCCAACTATTGCAAAAAAGTTCAATTTTTATGCAAAACGTAACGTTTATCTTATTTTACTTAGAAAACGATTTCAACACTGTAATGTAGCACAAATAAGATTAAGAATACGTAAAAGTAATGTTTTGAGTCGTGTAATGCAAAGTGCTCAAAAATAAAGTAAAATGTTACAATACTAAGTAAGCTGTGGCCAGGGGGTAAGGAGGCTATTGAGCGTAACAAAGGCTCTAAAGTGTTCGCAAGATATCTGTCTATGGGGCAAAGCCAATGATGACGCTAAAGACTTCGCGTGTCATCTAAGCCTGAGCTACTGGAGGAAATCGAGGGGCTCTATGGACAGCTGTATACGACAACACGGACACCTGTCAGCCTAGCTGCAACTGACCCAAGAGCTAGACTAACCAGACACTACACCGAAGACATCCCGGACGTCAGCCTGTACGAGATTAGGATGGCTCTCAAAGAGTTAAAGAACAATAAGGCGCCGGGTGATGACGGAATAACTGCTGAGCTTCTGAAGGCAGGTGGTACACCAGTCTTGAAAGCCATTCAGAAACTGTTCAATTCCGTCATCCTCGAAGGAACAACGCCGCAGGCGTGGCTTCAAAGCGTGGTGGTTCTCTTCTTCAAAAAGGGTGAAAAAACATTTTAGAGAACTACAGAACAGACCCATCTCGATTCTGAGCCATATCACAGAATACCAAATAGTAGTCCCTACAGAAGCTCCACTAGGCGACATAATTCAAATAAATTGCAACCCTATTTCCGTTACAATAAAGTGCAATTCAGATCGCACGGCGCTAGGCGAAAAGACGAAGTTGCTGCATCTCTTTCTCTCGCGTTGCGCCAACTCTTATGCCACTCTACTAACACCTTTAGGGCTGTCGTCTTTGAGAAAATAAAACATCTGATTTATTAACCTTTTACTCAAACAAATGATGGTTCAAATAATCCAATGCTACTACTATTTACTAAGTAATAGTATTACTCGTATTATAATGTTTGCAAACTATATTTACTCGTCGGTAGGTAGGTAAGTACTTTAGTTTATGAAAATACGTCATAATGTTACTGTAGGTTTGTCAGAGAAAATTATGAGGACAAGAAAAGAGATCTAAAAAAAGACACATCCGATCCAGTCATTTTCCTTTTATTTTTGCATCCATAAACACAACAGCATTTGTCGTATTGTTGTGAAGTCATTTTCGTAATTTTAGCGAGCGGAGCGGCGCGTAATAACGACGCGTCACGCGCGCCCGGCGACTGTCCGCGTACTGATGTAGCTAGCCCTGCCTTTCATCGGCCGGGGCGATATTTCGCCCGTCATACCTATTTTTCCGAGTGAAACCCCCCTGGCCATATCTATAAATTATTTTCGAGAGTCGTCACAAATCGTCTCGCGCGCAGGTTCAACGACTTCCAGCCTCCCGAACAAGCTGGTTTCCAAAAAGGATTTATAGTACCATAGACCACATCCACTCGCTACGGCAGGTTATACAGAAGACCGAAGAGTATAACAAGCCACTATGCTTAGTGTTCGTATGAGAAAGCCTTCGATTCGATTGAGACTTAGGCAGTGCTGCAGTCTCTTCAGAGGTGCCAAATTGACTACCGGTATATCGAGGTGCTGAAGTGTTTTTACGATAATGCCATTCTATGTCAGTCCGACTCCAGGTTCAGAACTCCAGACCAATCCAGCTAGTAAGACAAGACGTTATTTCTCCGAAACTGTTCACCGCTGCACTGGAGGATGTCTTTAAGCTTCTGGACTGGAAAGGACATGGTATCAATATCAATGGCGAGTACATCTCTCACCTTCGATATCGTAGTCATGGCTGAGACCTTGGAGGACCTCGGCACAATGCTCGATGACCTCAATAGAGTTTCCCAACAAGTGGGTCTGAAGATGAACATGGAGAAGACAAAAGTCATTTCGAACGCCCATGTAGTACCCACTCCAATAAATGTTGGGGACTCTGCTCTCGAAGTTGTAGACCATTACGTCTACCTGGGACAAACAGTCCAGCTAGTTAGATCTAACTTCGAGAATGAGGTCAATCGTCGAATCCAACTTGGATGGGCAGCGTTCGGGGAGCTGCGCAATATCTTTTCATCCCAAATACCGCAGTGTCGCCAGTGATGACTTACGGATCTGAGACGTTCAATTACGATAGGCCTCATAAGAATGCTCAAAACCATCCAAAGAGCGATGGAGAGGGCTATGCTTGGAGTTTCCTTGCGTGATCGAATCAGGAATGATGAGATAAACAGGCGAACCAGAGTCACCAATATAGCCCGAAGAATCGCCAAACTTAAGTGGCAATGGGCTGGGCAGAAAGGTTCTTGAATGGCGGCCAAATTCGATGGGATTGTGTCGTTTTATTACGGATTTACTATGGCCACCTTCTAGTTCCATCATCAGACCCTGTATACCATTTAGGACCAAAGTACTCGTCAAGACTAATCAAACGAGCCCAAACTAGATGGGATTGTATCATTTTATTACGGACTTCCCATGCACACCTTCCAGCTCCATCATCAGACCCTGGATACCATCTACAGACAAAGTACTTAACGAGACGAATCATACGAGCCCAAACGCGATAGGGTTATGTCGTATTATAACGGAGTTCATAAGACCACCTTCCAGCTCCATCATTAGATCAGCTCCATGATTTCATCATAATTTTACTCAATCGAAAACCGGGAAGTCTAACTTGCAAGATTTGATTACAGACAATGGGACTGGTGAAAGAAAAAATAAAAGGTTGTATTAAAAAAGTTATCGAATCTTATGGAGAACCAAGCTTCTACATGCCCTAACTTAACACTCTCTTGATTTTATCATAGCGTATAGATTGCGAAGCGAAGTGGCAACAGCGCATAACAAAACCAACCAATCATGTCAAAAGGTGACCTCTGATTGGTCCATTTGAATCAGATCAACAATGGATGGAGCGGATTTGTATAAATAATGCAATGAATAGTTCCTATTTGTGTCGCTAGAGGTTCAGCAATTGTTGATCAAATTGGAGCCACATTTGTATGCCGAATTATACATTAGATCAACAAAAACTGTTTTGATCAACAATTGCTAACTGATCAACAATTAACTGATGCTACAACCCGTCTGATCAACATTTGCCGTGTGGGTATATCTATTATGTTATTATCAAAAAATTCTTTTTAAGAAAAAGAAGATAGATCGAGCGCGTTTATTGTCATGTACTTCATTTGTAAACTTACTTATTACTTTTATCATAATTCCCAAAAACGTGTTATTTTTGTAACTTTCGTGGCCCAATTTTCGTGGACATTTGACCATGAAAGTTACCTGATGCACCACGAAAGTTACAAAATGTCTATTAAATACTCCTTATTACTTGTGATGCAGTAATGGGGGGGAAAGGGGGGAAACAATAATTTATCGAAGTGTTTCCATATCGATATTGAAGCACATATATGACAGCTACATTCATGCCAAGTTTCGTACTTTCTGCCAGATGGGACCGATATCCTTATATTTTTTAGCTAGCAAGCCGTACTACTAATTAAACCGAAAGCTAGAAATAAAATATTCTAGCACGTTTGATGTGTTTTTTATGTAATATGTAATTCTGAATAAATGCTCTCTCGTAGCTAATTTCATAATTTAGTCAGCACAAAAGTCAGTTTTTTAATATTATTGAATGAGTAAAAACTTTAAAAGTCAACTTCAATAAGTTTTACTGTAAAATTTTGTTTTCAGATTACTTTCGAACGGAAACTATGCCATCACAGAGTTCAGAGGTGCGGCGGGAGAAGAAATATGCAATATCTCTGTTATTTGTTCATTGATTTACATTTAGTAAAAACTGTACACATTATTTTAGGGCTTTTTTAATTTACATCTATTTATATTAAGATTGCATTATAAAAAAAATCGCCACGAAGGTAACGCGGAGAATGTTTTCTGAAGAACTACTCAACACATAGTTTGAGTGTTTACTTTTAAATAAAATATTTTAAAATAGTATTAGCAACACTAACAGAATCTAAGTACGCCAGTTAAAATATCCCAGAACAATTTTGAATTTTTAAATTTAAATAAATATCCGAATTACTTCTACAACCTTTAAAAAAAATATGGCGCACTGACGATAGATTGAAACATAATTTATATGCAGGTGCTTTACTACAAGTTGATTGTGGTGAGTGGGGCTTTGGAAGACGGAGCGGTTTTCTGTGCCAAGAACACACTCTTTCTAGGTACCTACCTATACGAAACTTTGTAGGTTTTCCTGAGAAAATCGCCAATAGCTCCCAAAAGTATATGCATAAAGATACACTCTTTCCCTTGTCGTACCATATTACTTTTAGGATTCCAGGATAAAATATCCGTATTGCGCTATTCAAGAGCTAACTTAGAATGTGGGGTATCCTACAGGTACAGGAATTTTACTGAATGGTTTCTTCATTGTTATTTTAAAAATAATAATAGCAACTGCAAAAAAATGAAAAAATAATAATTAAAAGTAATAAAAAAATTTTTATAAAAGAACTGCATTTAAAGGTTTAAAAGAAGCAAATTATTTTTTTATTATTCTTTCCTTTTTCATACTTATCTATGTGTCTGAATAGAAAAAAGTTTTGTTAGTACTTGTATGCTTTTTTTAATTTGCTATGGGATTGCGCTTGAGCTCATTATTACAATTTCTCGGAAGTGAACGGCGGAAAAGGCAGTTTTTTTTTAAACTGATATGTAGTAGTTAACATATTCGGTATTCTGTGGCGCTACTACATAGGGCACGTTAGAGATGCCACAGCTCGAGGCTTATTAACTGTTGATACTTTCTTTTTGCACAGGTAAACAAATTAAATTAAAAATTATGTGCATTTCCGTGTCTGTGATACACCTTGCGACTCGCGACTCGCGAGCCGAGTCGTTTAAGAAAAGGTTCGAGGTTTTTCGTCGCAACTGAGTCGTTTATAAATGTGAGTATTTTTAAAGTGACTCGAGTCAAAATTAAACCTCGAGTGTAAGTAGTCGTTTAAAAAAAATTTCAAGGTCTGAACCTACTACCCTGAGGTTTTCACGACTCGTTTGAGTTCATTTGAGTACATGACTTAAAAGCCTCGAGCTGTGACATCTCTAGGGCACGGCCATAGATATCAATAAAAAAAAATCCACTTACTTCAATAGGGTTGCAGCAGGCTCCTGGCAGCAGCAGCACGGCGAGAAGGGCGAAGGCCCGCCTGCACGCCCGCCGGCTCAGGTTCACCCCGTGCTTGAGTGACGTCATCGTGCCCACGCGCCGCCTCACCTCATACACACACGCACAAGTACCGAACACACACACTAACACTGTCTTCTTGGTGCATCATCGTTCAGTCTTTTCTATTTAATTTTTGAAAAACGAAATCTTTGCAAATACAGTAATTGTAGCGGCATTTGTTTTCGCTGCTTCATTCACACTGAGGAAGGAATTGTGACTGAATAAAATCATACGTGTACGATTTTCATACTAACACCATTCGCGATGCTGATAATTTTCCCATTACAGTGTACATGTTTGTACAAGAATAAGTTAAGCAGCAATTTACCATGAATCAATAGATTTTATGACTCTGATTGTTGAAGTAACAAGCAATTTTGAATTTTAAGTTCTTATTGTGGTGAGTCCAATGTGCTTTGTATTACTTGTAATCGTGTTACAGTAAACGTTTCAATGATTTTTACATAAACATAGCTTCAACGTGGCTTCAAGGAAGTGGCGATTACTTACGCTATATATAAAACATTACATACCTAAACAATTACTTGTACCTACTTAATCTACTAATATTATAAACGCGAAAGTTTGTGAGGATGTATGTATGGATGGATGTTTGTTACTCTTTGACACAAAAACTACTGAATCGATTGTAATGAAACTTTAAAATATTAGCTTATACATTAGAATGACTCATAGGCTACCTTTTACCGCGAGAAAATCCCACATTCTTACGGGAAAAACTGTAAGCGCGGGCTGAGCCTAGCCTGACCCTAGAGCGGGAAGCTAGTTTTTAATAAAATGTCGGATATATAAATACACTGAGTCCCATATGCTTGGCAAGCCACAGCAAGCGTGCAAGCGCGGCAAGGGCAATAAATCTGCGTTTTAATTTATTTATTGTTGTGGATTGTATTTAGTTTCTCTTATCATTATGTTGCTGTGTAATGAAGTATATTCTATTCCATAGATCATACATAACTTAACCAGACTTGAGTCAGAATACTGCCGTGTATCGAGAGTGTAGCTAACGGCCTAGACACAAAGTTTCAAGCTCATTACAAATAAATGGGTCCTTTCACGACTCCGAGTAAGGCAAAAGTTCCAATAAAGCTGAAAACGGGGTTGCCATTTCAATAATAGTATAAACTATTACTATGTAATATTCTTGATTTGACTTTAAAATAACGACAGCATATTTTATCTTTCATTGTGTTTTAGAGGAAAATTTGTTAAATACTTGATGCGAATACGTAATGTGAAGATCCTGTGTTTGTAAACTAAGATACAAAATAAATAAATACTGTTATTTTAGTGTCCATAATAAAGTTGAATTTATTAAAATCGTATAGACATCTTACAAAAAGTTAATTTATGGAATGAATAAAAATGTATACCCGCCCCATCTATGCAGTAGTAAAGAAAATTAAAGTACAGTCTCCTGCAAAGAAAATGGACCCCCCTGTCATAAGCGGTGCCTTACGATAGGGGGTCCGTTTTCTATGCAGGAGACCGTACATCAATTGCTTACTTCAAGTGTGTTTTTACTATACGTACACCGTGAAATTTAACTGGTTGTTTATCCTCAACTATGTTGGTAGTACCTACTCATGAAACTGAATAACTTTCCCTAAATATCAACATTAAAATTTTAAATTGTCATACAAAGAGGCCGGTCACGTGACTGAAGTTTATATTATGAAAAGTTGAAATTTGAGATTTCAACCTATATTTCTCAGGGAAATTTGTTCAGTTTCATGAGTAGGTACTTAGGTACTGCCACTATGTGGCGGATAAACAAACAGTTCAATTTCAAGATGTTATTACCTTCTTTGCTGTCCTTTTATTTTGATCCGTTTCATGAATCTCGTGCACTTTTTATGACCCTATTCGTTGCAGTTTATTGAGACTCGGTGAAATGGAACGGAATGCGTTTCATACTGCAGTAATTGCTAGAGAAACTGTAAATGCTTAACCTACAATTTATATTGCTATTATAAAGATATTAGTAGCAAGTATATGTCAGAGAATTTTTACCGTCTCATATTATGCTCGCGTTCGGTAGAACAAATAAATTACACCTAAGGACAAATCATTCATGTATTAGATAAAAAAACTATTTTCATAGTAAAATATCTTAATTATCACTTATTTGAATCCTAATAAATTATTCAACTCGTAGGAATGACTACGCTTGCTACGGCGTAGCAATTTCTACGCTCGCTACGACGACGCGGCGGCGGCGTAGCAATGAAGATTAGTAGTTTTATAAAGAGTAGAATTAGAACTTAGACGTAAAATTTTAATGACCTTAGAACTGTGGAGATTCAGTAAATTACTAAAAATGTATTATAGTACCTTACAATTCAAAAATAAATACAAAAGACCTACACATTTTTAGCAACCCTACTACCGCAGCGCCGGCGACGGTATGGCGCCAATTTGCCTAAGATACGACCTTCAGAGGCGAACGAGAATATATTATAATCTGGCTGTTGACTCCGCAGGACTCATTTATTGGCCTAGGCGCGAAGGCGGCCAGAATACGCGACATCGATCCCCATCAGCCAACTAAATTGTTACGAGCTTGGCACTAGCTCCAAGAAATATTTGTACATTGTAATAGTAGCTAAGCTATTTACATTGCTGCTCAGCTCTTGGATAATATGTTACGTAATTTTTATTCTACATCTTTGCTATAATATTCGTTATACACATTTTTTTAAATAGATATAGATATAATTATTTATGTACTGACAATCACTTAGGGGTAGAGCATATCCTACATGAACCATTACCTAAATGAAAGTTTCAGAATTCTATATTCTTAACAAGTTAACGTCAAAGTGCATGCATATTGTCTGAGTAAAGTGCAGCTATTTAGAAGTTACTCAACTTGGTTCAACTAAGTTTATCTACGCTGCTACGGAGCAAACTAATAGTAAAATAGATAAAAGTTGGAGTAGATAAGTTTCTATACAGGTGGATTAGCTTCGACATCTTTAAAGAAAAGATGAGTAATTAAGAAAAAAAATATTATATGAAAAGTCAAGGCAGAAAGTATATCTTCTTTTGTAAAAATGCGTAGTAATAAAGAAAGAGAAAGAGTTTTATTTTATTCCATTAACTCCAAAAAAAAAGAAAATTATTCAATATTCGCGTCGCATCGCCTGTAATCCTTCAATCGCAAAAGTTCCGGGAACGAAAATAAAATACAAGAAATTTAACTTTTAACGGGACGAAAAGCTTCAGCTTAGCTTTATCAATGGTTAAGAAAATTGGTTAAATATATCAAATTTTCAAAAACTTTGAATTTGAATGAAATACATATAATATTGGGGGGACATATATGAGCTGTTAACGAACGAACGAACATATAATATTTTGGTTTTTTAACTAGAATGAATAGGCGTTGTAAAACCTTTCGTAGCGAAATAAACTACCAAAGTCAAGCCTATTGTTGAAATTGTTTGTTATTGTCGTAGGTAAAAAAAATAATAATATAAATGAAGAAGACTTATTAGTAATCTAATCTAAATGAAAAAAAATCATTCACGCATCAAGAATCTCTTGTTCGTTTCAACCTTTTTGTGAGTGCAAAAGACGTATTAAAGTGGTAAATATGTCCAAAAAGGTTTTGCCGAAAGAAACAATTTTTCGTATTATGATTGTTTCAGTAATATTTTGGCAAATTAACTTCAAAGCACGGTCTTTTTCGCATTCTATAAGAAAATGCTTAGGAAAGCCGCTTTGTATTAAAAGCTATTTGCACGAGGTCTTAGCCGAGTTATTTTATTTTTACTTTTCAAGAGTAGGTATTATTTATATTTTTCGAGAGTAATATTTATCGAGAATAATGTGTTTACGATATAGGCGAAACATGTTTGTACTTTACAATACATAATTTCTACCAAGTTGGTTTACAGATTTATTTTTTCTTAACTAATAAAATTAATTTTGAAATATCTGCATATAAATTGTGAGATATAAACACGAGATTTGCTTAAGCGATCCACTTAAAGCATCTGAAATCCAAGACGATATTCAATTTAAAGCCAACGGTGATCGTCGAGCTGAAACTCTGAAATATTTCGTTTCCTTGACCGAATTGCTCCCCGGCACGCCCGAAGCGACGTCAACTGGAGAAACACAGATCACACAGAATTTATGGAACGTGTGGAGCTCAAAGTTTAGACGGGGGGCTAACAATTAATGTAAATCGAATATGCTTAAATATCAAAAATTTTCGCTCTTACGGTGAAGAAAAACATCAGGAGGACCTTTCACTTGTGAAGAAATTCAAAAGTTGTGTTTGAAGTTGACCAACCCGCATTGGGCTAGCGTGGGCGATTAAGGCCTATTTACCTTGATTTCAGGGTAGGCTCGAGCCCCTCGGTGGGGACATAATATTAGCTGTTAATATCATCAAAGAATTTATGTAAATCGAGTATTAGGGGAGGCCTGTAAAACAGTGGACGTCTTTCAGTTGAAATGTTACTCTTAAACAAATATAATGATGCTGAATAAATCAAGCGAATTTATTACTTTAAGTATGAGAATAGTAAAAGAGTAACAACGGAAGTCGACAAAATTATGATAAATACAAATAAAAAAGTTTACGCCTTTCACCACATTGCTAGGGATTAATTACTACGAAAATTCCATAGACAAATAGACCACGTCGTCGGGAACTAATAATTAATAAAAAAATAACTAAAATAATTAACATTAGAAAGTCGAAATCTACACGATAACTCTAAGAGCAAGAAACTCGTGCTTCGCTTCGCTCTTAGCGATAACTACAGTTTCTGAAAGAAAACCTTTTTCTTATAGACTTTTTAATTACAATTTTACTCACTAACCTTTTATTTATAATAGGTTCGTAAGTGGCCTATAATGTGGCATTGGATGACGACTCATAAGTCGTCATTTAAATATATTAAATAATATCGTGTGTTTGTGATTGTTTGTAAATTTTATATTTGTACTAACATAATTTGTAAGTCTTTTTGTATTACTAACACCTTATGGACACAAAATCTGAAATAAATAAATTAAAAAACAATTAAAAAGTCCAAATAATATTTATATCAGGTATCATTTACACTTTGTTTCGTTAAAATTGTAATACAGTTTGAGAACCGCTGTCCTAGATCATTCTTCAGACATGCCCCACTTGTGTCAAAGCACGCCTACATCAAATAGGGTACGCCTTCGCTAGCTATCGCTCACTCTACACAAACATACCATATTTATACCTTCTATGCCCATAACATATCGTTCTACTTGTATCTAGAAATCTGATCGCATAGCTTTTACATCGGAATAAGATAGCTACATTTTGCTACAAAATAAAAATATATAAAATATATCCTCAATTAAAATTTCAATATTAAATACCTATATTCCTTTTCGATTTGGGGCATGCTTAGCTATTATAAGATAGGTATCTAAGATTAGATATTATATAAGATCAAATAACTTAAATTTTAGGCACAAAAGCACTAAATCTCGAGCCAGCTTTTCTCAGTTTAGGAGACAAGGTTTATTACTCCATCTTTTTTTATTTTTGATTACTCATTATCAAAATTATCATCCGTAGCGGGAGAGGTGGATTTCGTAGTGCGAGTGTCCAACCCCATGTCCTGGCTTCTGTACTTTAACCTCTTAACCGCCATGGTCTGATATATAAGACTTCGCCGCCGTGTCATTTATTTTATGAGACGGCGGCGGCTTTGTGAGCTCGATTTGGTAAGTCTTATATATCAGACCATGGCGGTTAAAAGGTTAAATCTAGAAATAAATATATTATTATTATTACCAATAAGGCCAGCGTAGTTACTAAGCTCGAGTCCGTGATTTTCTTGCCCAATTCCAGACTTTCGCTAATAAAATATAGGCTCTGTTATTCATTGATCGCCATGGCCGAAAACGGTCGGCAAGATTGTCTACTATTTCATTCTCGTTGTAAACACGGAAATTTCGCTAAGTTGTTTATCTCTTGACCTTTCCGTCCGTGCTGCTTCTACTAACCCACTCTAATGTCAGTGCATATTAAAGTATATTATGTCGTTTATAGTGAATTAAAGTAGTTGGATTGTTGACTCACCGATCAAATCACGATTTTTATTTAGTTAAGAACGGATAAGGCATGTGCATGTATTGATCGACCGATTTCCGAAGCGTGAGGATTATGACAACACCTCCGGTCCAATGGGAAGGGCTTTCGTAGTTCTGAAAAATACACCTATACTAGGTGTGATCGTCTCGATAGTGGAGGAATTAAAAATCTAACAGTTTCGTCTAACAGAGGTTATCGTCGACTGTGCCAATACGAATCCTCAAAAATATTTCGGTCACTTTGTTCGCAACGAACTCTCCATCGAGCGACTCGTTGTCCAGGGGCAACTGGCAAGTGGGAACCAAATAAGGGGCGGTCACCTACGCGTTGAACCGACCTCATTAGAGCTGCAACACAATCCTTTATAGTCCAGAGTTCCCGAGACGCCGTAAACTGACTGTGACAAGTGGAGACGCATCACGGGAGATTCACTCGCCAACGAAAATGCAACATTGACAACCACGACCGCTCTGTCAAGAGTGAACGACTAAGGAGGAGGAGGTGTGATCGAAAACCTTGTTATTATTATTAGGTAGATAAATTAATCAAAGAGGCATAACAATAATTTGTAGGGAAAGGTAAAGGTATTCTACGCGCACAAGGAAAGTTTCACATGACTTAAGAAAGATGTAAAAAATGTTTACGGGAATTCGACACATATCCAAAGAAGCTATTCCAAGAAGATGCAGTGACACTTAGATGCATAAATAGGCATGAGTTCAGTTGACAAGTCAAGTCACCTTAATTAACAGCGCTGTTTGTCCTCTGCAGACACAGTGAAGATAAACGATGAAGCATAATATAGGAAATAGGTGTTATACAAGTGTTACTATGTTGCATAATACGTGTCGATACCAGCCAAGTTCAAGGGCACTGCAGAGGCGCGGCGCTAGTGTCAAAGAAAATGAGAGAAAATCGCGACAAACACTTCAATATCACTTTTGTAATTTGTATCTTCTATCTTCTTCTATCTATACTATAATAAAACTGAAGAATCGGCGTGTCTGTACATTGATTTGTTTTTAAAAAAACTGATTGTAGCAAGGGAAAGTAGCTGAACACAAAAATACAAGTTTTGAAAAAAAGTTCCGTCTGTCTGTCTACCTGTTTGTACACGCTTATCTCTAGAACCGTTGGACCGATTTAGATGAATTTTTGCATGGTGGTACCTTATATCCCCGAGGTAACCTATCACATTTTCGAAAAACTGATATCCGAATTTCAATAATCCGTAAACGATTCATACATTTTTCAATTTCCATTGTATGACTTGACATATTTTTAAATCACCACAATAACACTTTACGGAAGTATTCTTTTTCCGCACAACGTTATTCCGTTTTACGATTAATCTTTTTTACTAAATACCGTAATCTCACTTGGTCTTTTTTTAAACGCTAGATTATTTTTTTTTGTTATTTTTATTATTCCAAAGTAACAATTATTATTATTTTTTATAATTACGATACATAATGTTTTTGGAGTTCAGGGCACCCCGACATCTGTCGGTTAGGTTAGAAGGGTATGGTATACCCTTCTGTTAGGTTTGACATGTATGCATGCCTGCTTGAGCTTGGTTGCATGCTTGCTTGCTTGCTTGCTTGCTTGCTTGCTTGCTTGCATGCATGCATGCTTGCTTGGTTGCATGCATGCTTGCTTGCTTGCATGCTTGATGGAGTACAGAACGTAAAATGGAGAAATGAAATTTGACCTTGCAATATAATGGTTCAATTGAGCTATCGCACATGTAAAAAAATGGTTAATGTTGTCATGGATTTTCGGTATACTGGTAAATAGTTTAGCGGAAATTTGAAACATCAGTGAACAAGTAAGAAGGTCAATTAAAACGCGGAAATATAATACAATGGAAAATGTTATTTCCGATAATAAATAAAATTTCCAACTGATAAATGTCAAAAAGTTAGCGGAATAACAATATTCGGAACAAAAAATATCGGAAATACAATAGGTAATCCCCGATCAACATCTTAGATACTTTTTACCACGGGAAATGAAAAAAAAAAACAACGCGGGTGTAGCCGTGGGCGGGCAGCTAGTTATACATGAATCTCAAATTGCCAATTAAAACATATTTCATCCGACTACATTACAATGGTGTTAGTATGTAATCTAAATATGAGGTAATTTTAAGACGAAATTGGGATAGAGAACTTTAAAAAATTCTTCCAGAGTACCTACGCTATGGAAACCTATACTGCGGGGCTTAGCCAATACCTGCCATATAAATATAGCTGCCATATATAAGCTACATTTACCACGGAAATGTTATCTAGTTACTTTTTACCACGGAAATTCTAGCTAGCTAAGCTAGTTCAAAACACAGACCAAAAATATCTTATGTTTTCCGTAATAATAAACTTAGTGTTCATGGCCTCCAAACTAGGATCCCTGTGATATGGCAAACCAAACAACAGCACAAAATTAATGTTTATCTGCTTGCATCAATGGCGAAATAGTGAGCAGTGTATGAAAACAAAGAAATGTCGTTGAATTTTTAAGTGAAATTGAAACGAAAAATAATACATAGTTTAAAAAACTAAAAAACACGCTTTCTGTCCGCCACCTTGGACGTCCGCCATATTGGATTTAAGTCCCGTGACTGTTTTTTTCGTATTCCTGACAGCAAACCCTTTCATTTGATACCCATATCATGGGGGTGGATGGATTTCAAACAGCCAGTTCGCCATCTTAGGGAGGCCGCCATATTGGATTTGTAATGAAGTTTCTTAGCTAGTCATGCATTGTCATCAATACTTAGAGCGTGTGCAAAATTTCATCCTAATCGAAGACCGGGAAGTGGGTCAAAATAAGATTCCAAGATTTTTTTAGATACATTAATGGGGAGGCCGCCATATTGAATTTGTAATGACGTTTCTTAGCTAGTCATGTATTGTCATCAAAACTCAGAGCGTGTGCAAAATTTCATCCGAATCGAAGACCAGGAAGTGGGTCAAATTAAGATTCCAAGATTTTTTTAGATACATCAATGGGGAGGCCGCCATATTGGATTTGTAATGACGTTTCTTAGTTAGTCATGTATTGTCATCAGAACTCAGAGCGTGTGCAAAATTTCATCCTAATCGAATACCGGGAAGTGGGTCAAATTAGGATTCCAAGATTTTCTTACATACATAGTTACTTACAAGTGAAGCTAATATAAAGCGTGTAATGAAGGACAAGTATTCTAGTTCAAGGACAAAGAGTGCAGTGGCGGTCGTAAACACGCCACAGACTAGTAATTTATTCATTCCTGCCCCAGAGACCCGACAAACAACCTACTGACGCGCTACTTCCAAACGTGCGGCTAAATTACTTTGCTCTGTTTGTCAATTGTTCTAGTATAGGTTGTATTGTTGTAAATACGAAGCTAGATACGAGTAACAATATACGAAAGCGGTCGGCGGTCTCATAAGAAAAAGTCTAGTTGGAAAGCGGTCTCATAAAACAAGCCAAAGGAAGACTTCCGACATCAATAAGAAATAAACTCTTCATGTCTATCTATTTGTTATGCTTTTAATTTTGATAAAGTTTGTAGAGCGAGAGATAGCATAATTTTCACAATAATATATTAATGACAATAAAAAGTTGCACGGCGAAAAGCCGTTACTAGCTTATTATTGTTTACATAAGCTTTTGTTTTTAATTCTAATAATTTTAATTGTATTTTGAGCCTAAACTTCAAAGATCAAAGTGTTAATTTAACTTTAGGATATTTAAGTATTTTGTGGCACAAAAGAAACAAACTCCTATCCGAACACACGGGACTTTTCTTTTTTATAAAATTACAATTTATTTACAGTTTATAAAGCCGTGTTTGCATGCTCGCAATTTTATTCACTTTAAGTCACGTGATTCCTGACTCGGATTGCGTTAGTCCCTCGGGCGGCCATTATAACGAGATGATTAAATGTTTACTCTTTGTAACAACAGCTCTCGGTAGCTTATTCAAACCTTACCGTTTAATTAAATATCGAATGGAATTGCCATCGTTAGGTATGTTAGTTGCGATACTCGTAGTGAATTTTCAATATTTACTACGACAGTACCTACCTATTCTATGATATTGAGTCACTTATCAAAAAACTTTTAGTCAAAACTAGTGGGCAACAAGTTTTGGTCCTGTAAATCCAGTATTTAAAAAAAAATATTCTTTTCCCAATATTATCAGTTAGAACCACGGAGGATGGAAAAGAGAGGATATGGCAATATGAATTAGGCCCTTCTGTTATCCGTGGTTAGAACAATTGTTTTATCCCTTTTAAGAATATATTAACAAAATTAATATAGACATCGTGAGGAAACCTGCACACACTTGCGAAGAAATTTCGAGGGGTTAAGTGTGAAGTTGGTCAACCCACCCACATTTGGCCAGCGTTGTCTACTAAGGCATAATTCGGTGTAGGCTTGAGGCTCTCGGTGGGGACTTAAATGGACTGTGTTAACAGTCGTGTATTTTTTATTGTAACTGGTAAGTCTTAATCTTTTCTTGCTTATATATAACAGCCTCTGTGGTCAAGTGGTCAAAAGCTCGTCTGACATTACGGAGGCTCCGGGTTCGGATCCCGGTGAGGATTCGTCGAACAAATATAACATTTCGAGACTGAATCACCTGATTGTCCGAAAAGGTAGATTACTCCGTGCTTCGGAAGGCACGTAAAGCCGTTGGTTCCCGCTACTACTTACTGATGTAGTCGTTATAGGGGCCATATCGGAAACCTAAGGCGACTCAACTATTCCGACACCAGGGTTTGTGTGGA
The DNA here is from genome assembly GCA_948473455.1 of Teleiodes luculella. Lineage (NCBI taxonomy): Eukaryota > Metazoa > Arthropoda > Insecta > Lepidoptera > Gelechiidae > Teleiodes > Teleiodes luculella. The sequence goes on from OX419593.1 coordinate 6,156,617, forward strand.
AGCTCAACCTTGAAATCCACACGATGAGCAAGCAGCATCAGCCTTAATGCCTGTAAAACTCAACGCGTCGGCTATTAATTACGGAGCTTTTCTTCACAACGTCATTAAAGCTTTAAGCTTCGTCACGGATCTTCTAAAGCTTCATTGAAATGTTGAAATCGTAGAGCTCGTCCTTGGATTGGTTTGCACGTGCCTTAGCAGAAAAATGTGTAAAATGTTACAGATAAAGTTTATAGTCAGTCATGTACAGGCAATAGCATGCTAAGCTCAACATTTTGACTTTACACCGAATTTATGTCTGTTGAATAAAGTAGAAAAATGCGATGGGCGTGTTCAACCTGACCTACCGTCGACTGAAACCAGTTTTTTTATCTACCAATCTATTTTCGTTTGTTCTTAATTTGACTAAAGGTATGTGACCCTAAATATTAGAGTGTTTGCTTGTGTATCCGACAACTGTGATCCCCAACTCAACTAATAACCGAGGGAATCACGGCTAAAACTTTCTTTTAGAGAGGCCTTCGAAAATGTTGTACCTACGGTTAAGTACAAAACTTATTTAGTTAATGAGAATAGAAAACTTTTCTAATTTTAACAAAAGTCCCTTGTTGTTTTACATTTACTTTAACATTAAATAGTTACTAATTATTTATCAAATTTGCCGAGGATTACTTTAATTCATATAGGTACATCACAAATACGCATCAAAACTTCAATATAAACAACAACTTTCATAAGACAATAATATAAATTACTCGTATAAGCAAACCTTATAGAAACCCTTTTAAGGAAACAAACAATATACCTAAAGAGCAACCCACCCAAGTCTATTCTAAATGCATATGTCGGAGGTTGTTCGTTGGGGCTTTTAGACAATTAAATGAAACTCATAATATCTTACTCACTACCTGGAAAATGGAAATGTAAGTTTCTCACAGTAGTTTAACTACTAGAGAGTAGAAGATAAATAAAATTTAAAAGTATTTCCTTTTCCAACTAAACGAAATTCCATTTTTAAACATATATCGTAAGGTCCTGCACAATTAATTCTTCTTGAAATGTGTTTGAATCTGAAGTGGTCGCATCGCCTCTTTGTTAGATTGTTAGCCGGGCTTTGTTTAAGCAAAATTGTTTTTTTAACTTTAGACGTCATTAAATATTAAAAAACCTATTATGATCATTTTTTGACGAATTTCTTTTGACGATTTTTTCATATATTTTCCCAATACGTTAAGGTGTTTTTACGGCAATAGTTTTATTTATGACTTTTTGAATATTATTTGAACATATGCGTGTCGTACGGCAGGTGCCATGCACACACTAGTTACAACACATACAACACTATTTCAGGCCAAATGGTCTCTAATTATAAAGATAATCAAATATAATAACAGTCTGGTTTTATTATTATGTATTTTACGGGTAGTAAGTGCGAAAGCCTCAAACACACATTAGTCTGGTTTTAGTCCAACTGTTACTAGATTCTACATACATTCCAAAATTCCAAAGCGCTAATGAAGGCTCTTGGGGTTATTATTATAACAATATGACGGTTGATGATTTTGGTAGGTAAATGTCATCCGTTTGGGGTTGAGCCTTCTGCTTTCTTAAAAGTCCGGTTAATCTTGATACGTCAATTTTACGATACAAGCGTAAGTGAAATAAATAATACCCTTTAGGCGATGTTGGTCAATTTCTCAGATAGTCAATTTAGAGGCACGTCATATTCTTTGTACGTCATTTTCTAGGTTAGTCATATTCTAGGTAGGTCAACTTCGAGGGACGTCATTTTCTAGGCTAGTCATCTTCTAAGTACGTCAACTTCGCACAGGTAATAAAATCGCCTCACAAAGAGTCTTTCAAAATTGTATTAGTAGCGCATGCAAGGTACCACAATTTATATTTATCTAAATTAAAATCAATAAAGAACGTCTGTCAGTGTAATGATAGTTTATTTGAAGTGAATAACATAAATTATTCAATCGTGTGGGGTTAACGACACGACTTTGGCGTAAAATTTGCAGTCACCTTTTGCCAAAAGGTTAAAAGAACAAAGGTCAATATAAATACATGTAATGTAAATAGCACTTTTAACTTTACTTACTTCGAACGGATACACTTTCAAAATAAGCATACTGAAAATAAAAGTTTTTAGGATAGGATTGTCAAAAGGGTAAAACATTAAACATTGAAGAGGTTTAGCTGTTGTAACTTGTTTGACAGATTATATTGTTGTTACAAGCGAAGCGCGATTTTCCTTTCTCTTATGTTGTCTAACTGTTTGTTGAGTTTCCAACGTAACGCCACACCATGTCAGTGAATGTACCAAACTTTTGACAGACGCGATCCTGAATTAATAATTTGACTTTATTGATTTTGTCCATATGATCAACTTTATCGGTCTATCTAATATTAAGTAGACTGTACTTAATATTAGATAGACCGATAAAATTGATTTATTGATTGATTGAGCGGTTTCTACCCGCCGCTTATGATAGGTCTGTCCGTTTTCTATGCAGGAGACCGTACTAATTAAACTTTCCGATTATATTCTTTTGTGGTTTTCAATGCTTAAAATAAATACAAATATACTGAAAATTTCTAATTCTAACTACCGTCATACAATATACAAAATATTTTCTAGTATCTATGAATGGTTGTAGGTACGCTGTGACAAATTATAGGCCCATTTTCCTTTTGTCCAAATCGTCAAAGGGATTAGAGTTACATAATTTGTTTTTTTCAATACTACATGACAACATTACTCATGAACAACATGGCTTCGTCAAAAACCGCTTTACAGTTACAAATTTGATGCTATAGGTATACCTTTTTTATATTTAAAGAATTAGCTTATCGCTATCAAGTAGACTCAATATACTGATTTACAAAAAGCCTGAAAACGATCTTATGTCTACAAATCGCTTCTTAAAATAAGGATAATTATTTTTTTACTTATTTATTATATTCCTTCGCATATATCTATGATCTATGTCCCTAGGTCCCTACATTATTATGATTTATCTAAAAAAGAATTTTTAAACTTAAACATCTTTCAAACTTAATCTGTGACTAAAGCAAATTGTCGGAGCAGCGTAAAAAGCAAATTATGGCATCTGCATAAGGATTAAATTTAAAACTCAAATAAAATTTGACTGTCGGCGACGGGGCTAACCTCCCCGTAATGGGTGATATCCAGTTTTACTGGAACTGTCTGCAGAACACAAAACTAGTTTAAATGCAAATCAACCTATTAAAGAGGTTTATATGGGTGTCTGACTCTAGAAATTGAAATGCGTCTTAGATATATTTTCTAAATGAAAGTTCTTCCTTTTGTCATGATATTTAGAAGGCATTGTATAGTAAGTGCATTCTCCTATTTTTGAGCATTAAAATTGGTATTGCTCAAGTGCGAAATAGATACTTTCATAAACCATACTAATTTAAAAACTATAGTTCCTATCATGGCCCGATTTAAATACCTACGCTATTTCACTTAGCACTTCTTCTTTTGCAAGACTAACTTTACAATCGTTTTTCTAACGTATCGTACGTGCAAATCCATTGCAAATTTTATACACCAACATTTTCCTTTCGCCTAAATGACAAAGCTGCGTAAAATGGGTAACCTATACTGAATACATAAAATCTCATGAATACTGAAGAAGGCTCTGAAAGCTTCACGAATCAACGTTCGATTTGCATTTTTCACGGTGCCAACCGATACAAATATTTAAATTCAAAAATTATTTATTCATTATAGGCTCCCATAGAACACTTAATGACGTAATTTCTGAATTTAATAAGCTTTGCTCAAACCAAAACCGGCTCTCATCTCAAACAATGTGAAAAAGAGATGAAACAATCTAAAAGAGGCGATGCGATATTAGTTTGAACATAACTGGCAGGTCGCGAATTGGGTGCGCTGCTGTGGAGAAGAACCGCCGAATAAAGTAAGTAAGTAAGTAAAAACACTTTATTACACTCAAAAAATAGCTAACATAAAAACAACACTGGAGAACATAATGAATAAACTCCTCAGGATATATATTACTCATCAGGGAGGTACCCTGAGAGCGTCAGTGGCCCATGACTTCCATTCGGAAGTTTGCGAGTTCAAGCTTTGGCACGTACCAATGTGTTTTAAATTTTTCGAATTCATATGTACCTTTATTCGACTTTCTTACGGTGAAGGTAAACAGTGAGTAAACCTGCAAACACCTGCGAAGTAATTCAAAGGTTGTGTGTGAATTGACCAACCCGCACTGGGCCAGCGTGGTCGGTGGGTGGTGGATTTTAGTGTAGTTTCGAGCCCCTCGGTGGGGACATACATAAGCTGTTTATGATGGATGAGGGAGGCACCCTGAGTATCTGAATACATTGTTTCATCAGTACTGTGGAGTTTGCATTATCGAAGTTGCAACTCCTTTAATTTAGATCTGGCTGGAATGCCGTTTATCTAGAAAAACTATTTATTTTTAAATACGGAATTGTCTCACAGATTGATTTAGTCTTCTATGGATTTTGTTGTGGAATGTTTTTAGGAAATATTTTAATATACTGAATAAATCAGTACAAAAAGTAATAAGAGTTTCCAATTGAGTAGGGCAGTTGCTATTGTACCTATCTATAAGACTGAGGTTAAGGCTATAACATTTTTTCTGTTGGTATATTATATTGTAACTGTCCTATTTATTACTGGTGTCAATAAAGAATATTTGTATTGTATTGTATTGTTCTGTATTGTTATATTCTACAAAATAGGTAGGTATGAGATGTTCTGTAAATGTTCGTTATATTTTGTAAGTGAAAACTTAGGGAAAATAAAACTGAATTTATCAGAATGAATGAATATCCTTTCCACTTTTATGTATATTTTTAGTTTTTTCAAATACTACTTACTTTTTGGGATTACCACCACTTTTCTTCGACACGGCCGTGTCGATGCCAAGAGGAATGTCGTCTTACTTAAAAAGTGGCCTGTTTTAAGTCCTCTTACTAGAAAATAAGAAGATTTGCTTGTTAAATTTTTTTTCATCACCGTCATCATGATATTTAATCATTAGGTAATACTTATATTATGCATATTTATTAGACTTAATATTTAAAAAAGAATATGTACCTATAGTAGCGTGTCAATTCGGAAACATAGTAAACCGAGGAAGGTACGTCCTGTTTACAGATTTACGCCGATGTGGCAACATTATACCCGCGGGATTTTATGGACGGGATCCATCTACGAATCATAAATATTAGATTATACATTGACGAACACAACAGCGGAGCGGCCATATTAAATTCTTTTTTGTATCGCGATTTTAATCAATTTCGTGATGAAAATGTCTAGTACTATGCGTGCCAAAAAAGAATAGGACTGGCGCCATCTTGAATTGACAGTCCGTCCTTTTCTTATTTGCCAAATAGAAAGAAAAGGATGGACTGTCAATTCAAGATGGCGCCAGTCCTATTCTTATTTGGCACGCATAGTACGTACGTATCTGACTTGATCCGACTTAACTATTATGATTTCAAGTGGGATATTTACCGTGGTATTTGTTTTATGTGAATGCTTCAAACGATGCAGTTGCATGAATCTGATTGGACGACTGAAGGAACTTGAAACGACTTGTTACTGGCATTATTTATTACTGTGTACTGTATTTGATCTAGGTTACGTTCACAAATTGAAATTGATGCGACTGCTAAATTCCAAGCACAGTATACCTCATAGGAACAACCCTTCTAAATACTCGTATGTATGGAAGAAGGAAGACATGGACTTTAACTTTGATTGTTCCGGCGCCAAACCACAGAATACCAAATAGTAGTCCCAGGTACAGTCAGCTGCAGAGGTTGCTACCCAGGTGCGCCACAATAAATGTTTTTTTTTTCACAGTTTTTAACGACCTACATTATTTTTTGATACACGTACATTATGTACGTCTGAAATTTATTGCGAAGTTAGGTGGTGGCGCAGTTGTAGAGTATTACATAGATTTTAGCCGGGGTGGATACGTAATTTTGAATCAGGCTGTACTATAGTTTTATGCATTGTAATGCAGTGGCAACTATATTGCTACCAAAATTTGAACTTTGCACCGTCACATATGAAGTTAAAAAGCAATATATTTTTCTACTTTTACCCTATGACGGGTCAAAAAATTAAAAGGTTTCATTCGAAGCAAAAAACCGTTTTTCAACGTCAATGCTAGGGGTCAGACAAGGTATAAAGAACTGTAATGACGCAGGTACGTTGTAATAAATGCGACGTGATTCGCCAACTTTTTATTGAAAATATGTTTTACCCAAAAAAATACCCAGCAACATTTTTTAAATTTGGTTTTTTAACCGTTTAAGCCAACAGACTTCGAACAGACATATGGAGATACGCGCTATATAAAAAAAAACAATATTAATAAGGTAATGCCCTAATAACCTTAATTTGGCTACGACCGATACAATATTATTCGTAATATTGTAGTTATTACGAATGTTACGTGTATTATGTTAAAACGAAGATAAAATAAACCTCAAAGGTTTTGTTTAAATACAACATTGTAAGTTATTACTGTTTAAAATGCAGCAGGCGACGAGTGTTATCTTCAGTTTCAGTGCTACAATTTAACCGAATCGTACCTACATTTTTATTTCTCTTTTATAGTAAAAGTTTCAAGACCTAACCCTAACTATATGAAATAAATCATTGGAGGCTGGCTTAACCTATTCACATAGACTGAATCTTTTATAATATTATATAACCTTTGGTTGTAATTGTATACCTTTACTTTTAATTATGGGAGTATTAACCCCCTGGCCACAGTTTCCCGGCGGCGCGAAACTTGCCAGAACGTTAGTATTGTAACATTTTACGTTATTTTTGAGCACTTTGCATTACACGACTCAAAACGTTACTTTTGCGTTTTTTAAGTCTTATTTGTGCTACATTACAGTGTTGAAGTCGTTTTCTAAGTAAAATAAGATAACGTTACTTTTTGCATGAAAATTGAACTTTTTTGGCAAAAGTTCGGCAATTTCACGCCTAAATCAATTTCTTAATTTGCTTTGTGCTATATTTTTTAGCAGGTTTTTAGAAATGAATAAAAATGTAGTTCTCTCATGTTAATTTTGACTACGGGGTGATGAATATTCTTTCAAAAGGGAAGATGAAAAATATATATTAAAAAAATATGATCCATTTTTATACGAATACAGTCGTGCTGATGTCGTTTACAATAGGCACTTAATTGGAAACCGATCAAATGAATGGACACAGAACATCGGCTTAATTCCAATTCTAAAAATACTCTCGCTGCATACGAGGCAGCTCTGAATGTAGATTAAAATGGGAAATGAAACTGAGTATTTTAACAGGAATTGTAACAGGTTACGAGTATGTACCAGTTATTGGCTTTTTTTCTTACTAAAATTTATTGCTGTACTTTGGATATAATTTTCTGTTTATAAGTAGGATTTAAGTTATACTTTAGTTGTGCTTTAGCCCATTATTTACGTAATGGTTTATAAGTACCTACCGATGAACCTAAACTACAGACGTAGCTAGGTACCTAAACTTTGAAAGGCTTAATTAAATTGTGTCATCGAAATGCATTTGAAACTTATACAAGCTCTATTATACTAGGTTTTTTTTTATAAAACTAAATACATACGCTACAACACTAGTGATTTCAGACCATATTAGTACAGCCATCCCTATAACCTATATCCGTTATATCGGTGAGTAGACGAGACGACCAGACCGAGAAATTCACTTTAGGAAAATATGTTAGGCAATTTTTAATATATGCGTATGGAATAATCACATGCACGTTCACAGTTCACATACATCGTCAATGAGAAGGATTTTTCGACGGCCTCGTAGCTTAGCTGGAAGCACAAGGTCGCGGGTTTGAATCCCGCCCAGGGCAAACATTCGTGTGATGAGCACTTGTGTTTGCCTTGTGTCTGGATGTTTGTTGTATATGTATGTATATCAGCAGAGCTGTCTGACACCCATAGTACAGGTTCTACCTAGTTTGGGGTCAGATGGCCTTGTGTGAGATGTCCCACATATTTATTTATTTATTATTAATTTATTATTTACATTTAAACAAACATTATTGTTTAATTCATGTCCAACAGTTCAAACCAATCGGACAAAAGTCATTACTATTCAATTTACTGCAAAATAGTATTAAAGTGAGAGGCAAAGACAAAACTATGTCGTTAACTTTAATATTCTACTAAACTGAAAAAGATAATGGTTGAAATTGAAACTACCCTATAAAAGTTTTATAGAACCCGTTTCGTTTTAATAGAAGTTTTTTCCATTTTGTTAAAACGAAAATGATTGCAATTCTTTGAGATAAAAATAATCCGCCCCATATATAAAATTTAAAGATCATATCACTCTGAAGAAAAAAAAACATTCAAATGTAATAGATTCTTCATTAGTAGATTAGTGGAAGATTTCACGCAAAAAAATGATTGGAACACCTCACTTCTAAAATTTGCAAATATGTGAAAATAATTAAATTCTTTCAGATGTGCTATGGGTTTTTCTGTGAATGTTTCTTTCTGTTTTTCTTTTCTATATGTGTTTGAAATTCTAGTTGTTTAGTAGCTTCTAAAGATTCACAACTACTATAGCCTGACAACGGTAAAACTCACAGGCGATTACCTTATTTATTTGCTGATTCTCTTAGACAGAGCAGCGCCACGCTTAGGCAATTAAAATATAGCAAATAATATTTGTACATATTAAGCACATCTGCCAGTTCAACAGAACTGAATCGCCTCTTTTTATACTTATTATTAATGATTTACTGTTGTTCTCTTCACCGTAAGAGCGTCAAATAAACGTACATATGAATTAAATAATCGTAAACACATTACGTGCCGAAGTTCAGACCCGTGAACTTTAGAATGGAAGTCAACGGACCTAGCCACTAGGCCCCCGACGCTCTCCCACGTGACGGTCAAGAAAAACATCGTGAAGAAACCTGCACACACCTGCGAAGTAATTCAAGGGTTGTGTGTGAAGTTGACCGACGCGTTGTCAACTTAGGCCTATTCACCTTGATTTCAGGATAGGCTCGAGCCCCTCGGTGGGCACATGTATGAGCTGTTAATCACTGTTGTTTACTTGCACATTCAATTGAGACGAAAGCCTGCCTTGGATTGTGCAAACCTGTGCAAACTTTAACTTCTGGCGTCAATCAGTATTAAAAAAAAAGATTTGTTCAGAGAGATTCCTTTTAAAAAGCGTAGCGCGACTCCAATCTCTCTGCATTAAATAAAATTGTATTTGACTTTGACAAATCCTGAAGGATATCATAGATGTTTCTAATCTATTTGCTATCAACCTTTTATTTTTATACTCTTTAGACCCTTCGAGGTGGTTAACAATTTGGTGTGAGTCAGTTGAATAACAATATTATTAATGGCGCTAGCAGTGGTACATCTATTTGGACTACCTAAATATCTACCAATAATGTTTCCTAATTTGGCAGCTTCTTAAGTTACAGAGATTAGATTTAAATAACGTGAGTACCAAAATATTTCATTTTCTTTATAGCGTTAAAACAAAACGTTTATAAAAAAAGCTGTCAATTTTAAAAATGTTTATATATTTCCACACATTTCTTGCATCAAAAATAATATTCCTTCCATACGATCTTTCAGCGCTCGTTAGATATTGAATCAACCAAGTAATAAAGTGTATCATGAAACTGCTCGTTCATTTCTTTATTAGGTAGTCGGCGCAGATAATGATATTCGACATTACTCTACAAGTGCCATCAATCTCACTAACAACCCTGCGAGGCCACCTGGCCACATTATGAGAAAAAGATATATAGGAAGAAGCCTTTTCCGCGATAACGTAAAAGTATAAAAATTTCATCCCAAAAAGCTACGTTTTCATGATTAGATCGTAGCATGGTCAAAGATAACAAGGTCTTGCAATTAGACCACGTAACTGACACAAGCCTACGTCATTTTGCGCTGTTCATCCTTGTCGTAGAAATGACGTAGGCTCGTGTCATTCACGTGGTCTAATTGCAAGACCTTGTTTTCTTGGACCATGTCGTAGAGCGTATGTGGGTAAGCTATAATTTTCAAAGGCCAATTCAACCAACCAACCAGCACATACGGGACTTTTGCATTACGAAAATCCTCCCTACTGCTTCGGTCTAACGATGCTTTCAAGGTCAAAGTATCCAGCCGCAAGTGCTGGCTGCTGTAATTACAAAATTGGGTTTTTCAGTTATTCGACTACTCAATAGAGAAACTATCCTATAAAGAAAAACTTTGACGTAATACGCAAACGACAAGTCTTATTTTAAGGACTATTTTAAAGTAGAACCTATACCATAGATAAATTCATGTAAAGAAGTCCGCACATGCGGTTGGATATTCACCCCTACCACTACGGAATACGGCTAGCTACTGTACTGACAACGAACAGTATAAAACCATGAAAGATGTAACAAAATTGAAAGAGAAATATAATATTGAAAAGGTTGCCTGGAAGAAATGCCTCATATGATTATGATTATGATTTGGATGGAGAGGGAAGGGCACCAAGTACCCAAGACCACTGCGACCCATAGTGGATCTATTGTAGTCGGCCCTCATAAGAAAAGTTCTTTACGTACATATAGAAAGTACATACGTAGTAAATAAGTATATAACGAGAGCGGAACTAGACAGGTGGTAATTACATTAACCTATTTAAGCGACTTTATTGGCGTCAATTCACACTGATTGTCCTAAAATGTCCACTGATGCGGCTTAGCGATTATTGGCCACATTTCATTGGATGTAAGGTCAATTTTCCTGCGATTAGATTGATTTGATAGTTTATTCGTTTGGAAATCTTTGTACACGTATTTTCTATGATAAAACCGCATTGACATTACTTGCACCGTTACTGCTAAATCGCGATGTGCTTATTAATAACTACCTATAAATATCTTAAAATCACTACATAGTATAAAACAAAGTCGCTTTCTCTGTCCCTATGTATGCTTAAATCTTTAAAACTACGCAACGGATTTTGATGCGGTTTTTTTTAATAGATAGAGTGATTCAAGAGGAAGGTTTATATGTATAATACATGCATAATATACTTAAGGATAACCCACAATAACCATTTTCCCGTGCGGAGCTGGGGCGGGTCATGTTGACATGCACATGCAAATAATTGCTGTAAATAACTTTGTGTGTACGAAAAAGATACAGAAGAAAAGAGGCATGATAATCAATAGATCTATATATAATAGATACTTTTAAACCCTGGCGTGTGGTAGCAGGTCTATCGACCCCACAGACTTTTATGGCGCACACTCAATAAACTTTATACGCCTGATTCGAGTTAAGTTCAAGTGGCGAAGTGTCGAGCCCTTGAACAAAACGCTTTCAGCCACAAACGCCCTTTGCAATCGGCCTGGTGACTAATATCTTAGCTTAGCTTTAGCCTTGACGGCATGGCTTCAGATTTTAACTAAAAGCTACTAAAACATCGCTTATGAAACGACCTTGGGAGCTTATGGCTTTGCGTGTTTATCCCAGTATATCCAGATATTAGTATTCAATCAAATTTTTCACTAGGTTTTGTATTAGCTAAGCAGGTAGGGAAAACGCATATAGAATAAAACTTTATTTCACACAGTCCACAACGGTAAAAGTGTACAGATAGGCGGTCTTATTGCCAAGTTAACAATTTCTACTATGCAACCTATATATTTTAATGCATGCTAGGACATACTACAGTATGTAACAAAGTATAAAACAAAGAGAAAAAGTAAAAATATAGGCAACCTAATATTCCGTAACTTTTTTATGCTTATTAAAATAAAAGTCTGCATATTCATCAAGACGTCTTTCGTAATATGTTATTTAGACAATAGATATTTACTAATACCTCTAATAAACATAATATTTACGAGAAATCAAAGCCGTCCCTTTTGATTGCGATCGTCCTTCACATTTAGAGAAACCTCTTCGAGCGGTGACCCAAATCTAAACCCTGTCGATTACAATGGACAATATTTATTCAACATAATATTCATATCAGGGTGAATACTTAGCTAATTGTGTAGATAATAACAATTAAATTATAAATCTATCAATGATATTGCGTAATAAAATTCTAAAAGCATCGTCAAAATTTTTATTGCAAGCGTCTCTTAGAGATAATTTTTAAAGCAATCGTAAATCGTAAGTGTATTTGATCCATAAAGCCTTTTCTAGTACTTAATACTTGAAATCTAAATTGTTTGTTTTTATTTTTTGGATATTCTACATCCAACACTTTTATGTATGTGTGTTAAATTATAATTGTGTAATAATAATCACTGTAACTTATTTATCAAGTTATTCATAGTGATTAAGTCCTACGTCATTGCCTGAAAATTGTATACCTACCTACGAAAACTTTCCCCATTCTGTATTTAAATGCAGCCCAAACAGATCTGAGATGCCCTAAATAGCGCTGCTGGGTATTGTGTATAAACAGTAGAAATATAAACAGATAATATTTAAATTTAGAAAACTGTTGTACCGTACAATAGCCACGTAGCCGTAGCTCACCCAAAATGAACCCTAATCTTACGTCACAACAGGATCGCCGTTATGTAATGTTGATTCTTGCACTCTGTGTTTTTATTACCTACGATCATCTGTCTCTACAGACCAATAAATTAATTCATTCACCCCCGAAAAAACCCATTAGTCAATGCCAATCGAACGACCTGACTGTTGAATACGTACGAGATCCACAAAAAAGCTTCTATTCTGTGAGGTAGAACGGTAATCAGTAAATATGTAACTTTAAATATTTATCGATTGCCAACGGCACGAGGTTTACGTAACAATATATCAAAACACTGAATACATACAAAACACGCAGCTCAGACGTGGCCAGGAATAGCTCGATAACACAATGTGGTGTCGTGGATCATGTGTTTTGAATGGTAGCCATTGCTAATGCGGGTGACAGTACCAGGGTAGCAGCAGCGCGAATGGTGTTGCGTTTCGGTTTACCTGATCACTGGATTGTCTGTGAAGGATTGGGTGGTCTAGGTTTAGTTACATAAAGGTCTTTTTTGTTTGGTGTGGTATCGATCGCGCGCGGGTGAGCGCTCGTGCTCCGGGCAGCAGGCTGCGCCGCGACTGCCCGGCCGGCCCGAAGCCCCGCCGTTCCCAGCTGGCGCATGCGCGCTACAACTTCTATTTTGACCCTCAGCGAGGGGTACTTCAAGCCGGATGAAATCGTCCACGTGAATACATGACCAAAGTTATTATGCTGGCACTTGTTTCGAGTTTTCCTCGGCTCCGTGTTCAAAGAACGGCTCAATTTCTTGTAGGGCGTCTGTTCTTGACAAACTAAACACCTGATATAATATCCTAAAGTATGAATTGACATTTTCAGAAATACTACTGATTAATTACTAATCATAAAATAATATTTTAATTTTCCAACCGTTATTTGGGTGGCATTAGTAAGTAAATAATAGTATTATATTAATCAAAGGTATTGGAAGGATGAAACAATTACTGTTACTTTAATAGAAACATGAATCGTTGAAATACCAAAGATTAATCGATAGAAAGTCAATTGTTACACTAGTTTGGTATGTAAGTAAATATATTGTTACTCGTAGATTAACTTACTCGTAATAATCTATAAAAAATACTATTATAATCTGTTAAAAATTATAATTATATAACCAGAATACAGAAAAGATACGAAACGTTCCAAAATTTTAAATCGAATGAGTAATGTGCCTAGTAATAATAAAATATATTTCTTATAGAAAGAAAGCACGAATTACGTTTTCAGCTCGTTTCATATTCAAGATGATAAAGTATGCTTACTGATGAGCAAATTGTAGAAAAAAATGCCGACGATATTTATATTGGAAAAACAAAGATTAGGTCAAATTATCTGGCCCATTAAAGCAAAATGACAGCGGAAATTCATTGTTCGCAATTTTCTACGCGAGATCGAAACGACGATTGGCGACATTTGAAAACAAAACACGGCTCTCGATCGACTACAGTTTGAAGCGCAGCGTCGCACGCGCAAGGTGACGTGACGGTTACACCTTGACACTTTATTTGCCGCCATTATATAAATAAATATATTTATCAACCGGCAACACTTTTCACGTCTCAAAGCTAGAGCATGTTTTTTTGTTGACTGAAATACAATTGATACAGTAAAACAATAATTCAATATGGCAGGAGTGCTCTTCATAGTAAACGTACCGCGTAAGGACTATGAAGCAGAATTAAATAGAGATAAAACAACAAAAACTGTAATAGAAAAGGACAGATACGCCAAAGTCTCAAAACTTGTCGACGAACTCAAAGAAAATAAAAAGTTTGGATCGTTAAGAACTAATATAGAATCCTACGCACAAAGTGATGATAGCGTCGTTATATCTAAATGCAAATCTACAGGCTGCCTTCATAAATATGATAAAGACTTGAATTTGTTCAAGAGTAAAAGTGATACAGATGTAAATGTAGAACAAATGTTAGAGAAGGGCAAAAGGAATGCGATTAGGTCTTCTTGGAGTGAGTTGAAGCAAGCGATCAGGCCCAGACGGAGTAAGCTGAAAATCACGAGGCCTGGGACTGGGGTGGACATCCTCGCATCCTTTCATTGGGACACTCCGCTAGAAACTGTAAGTTAGATATTTGAATCACTGTTCTTTTTCGGTGAGATCATTTAGTTTATAGTAAAAGTAATTATTTGTTTCCGTCTGTTTCCTTGGGATTTTCTTAATTTTACCCTCTGTCGTACCACAGTAACAATATAGAGTGTAAGCGGGCTCAACAATAAATGAAAGGACTTGATCATTCAAAGAATCTGACTAACTTTGAACTTATTCTGAAGAAGAAAAATAAATAGTTCTCCATACAAACGGTCCGATTAAAATAAATAACTATTTGTATGGCAAGAAAGAAGTTTCGGGGAAATGTTTTTTTGAGAGTCCTATTGTGACCAATAGGCATTTTTAGTACTATACTTGATCAATCTCGTTATCTACGTGAACTATAAAATCAATACATTGTTCTACCACTATGAAAATTCATATTTACTCGTATCTGCCTACTAGCTTTCCGCCCCACGGCTCCGCCCGTGTTAACAGATTTTCCCGTGGGAATGACGTATTTTCCCGCGGTAAAAAGTGGCCTATGTGTTAATCCAGGGTGTCAGCTAACTCCATACCAAATTTTATTAAAATCGCTCCAGCTGTTTAAACGTGAAGAAGTAACAAACATACACGCTCACAAACTTTCGTCTATATAATATTAGTGTGATGAATTTATAAGTTTCATTTCAGAAATTGTTAATAGACCACGTCTACAACGCATGAACTTTACAAACAAATAATACATACGGGTCACATACACTAATAACAGTAATTCATATTTTATATTCAGGTGGTACTGCTATACTGATTGTATACCGATACTTTAACAAAAACACTATATAAATCAATGCCTAGTATTGTTCTCTACGGTCCGTAATAATCGAACAAAAGGGTTTCCTCTAGTAAATTGCCGAAACATTGCAGGTACTGCCGACCGCAACTTCCTATCATTGTGAAATTGTTATACCTAGTGGTTTCCTATTCAAAACACGGGATATGATATAAAAATTTCAGAGTAAGATTTTTTATTGGTATTCTGAATAAAACCTCTGTCGTAGAAAGGATGAGCGTTGGACTCGAGAGGTTCTCGAATGGAGACCACGTCTTGGCAAGTGTAGCGTGGGACGCCCCCCTGCAAGATGGACCGACGACCTGCAAAGGGTGGCTGGCGGTGGCTGGATGAGAGCAGCGGAGGATCTTGTATTGTGGCGCACACTTGGGAAGGCCTATGTCCAGCAGTGGACTGCTACGGGCTGATATGATGATGATGATGATTCTGAAACCAGAGAATATAATGAAAACCATGTTATTTTTAATACTAAGCTTTTGCAAGTTATCTTCATGCGACTTTTCCAGACTAGGGTCGGACACAGATTGGCTTATTGTGATAGAGGAACAGATGCCATGTTGCAGATAGAGACAAAAACAATAAAATAAAATAATGTTTTTTTACCTAGATTGAAAACGATACTTTTTGTTTCGGAAAAAATTTATAACTGACCAGTTTATAAATTTCTTATCTGATATTCCGTAATACTAAGGTCTTTGATTTTTTTATAATTTTGCCCTACATTCGATTTGAACAATGAACTCTTCTCTATTTGTATAAACATTCATAACATTGCAGTTTGTTGCAGTATACACAATTTGAACAATGGCATCTGTTAGTACAATAAAACAAACTATTTCTAATTATTCATTCAACTGCATTATTTGACGATACTTTATTAGTATTTGTCGTTATTTTTTTAATTAGTTATTTATTTTTCCAGATTCTGTATGAAGTGATCGTTAGGCTGGATATTCAAAATGCAACGTGGCATTCGGCTAAAGATAGCAAATTTTGGCAGGTAAAATAACCATAGCAAGCCCGACCACAAAAATAAAAAACCTTGCCATATAGCAGAATTTCAATGGAACTAATTTACAATGGAAATTGTTGCCATAAACATAAAAATATACACGTGGCGCCCCCAGAGAAAGTTTTTTATTTTTCTGGTCAGGCTTTACCAATATTTCTTTTAAAAGTATTTTTGTTTGTTATTTTTCTTAATATCGAAACGGGGTGACAAATGATGTAGTTTTTACAAGGATGTTATAAATACTATGTTGTACGAATAGTACTTATATATAACATCCTTTCTTGAGTTCTTATTGTATAAAGTTAAAAAGAGTTAACACAGGCACAGATTAAATAATAGTACAGGCTAGATATAGAGCGGAAATATGAGTAATTTAATTATTCCTATGAAAGCTTTAGTTACGTTAAAAAATAATCCAGTATATAATACCTTAGAGCTGTCTTGCGACCTATATTTAAGACTGATATCGATCTTTTGAAAATCAGAAACATTTTATTCCCCCATTATAAACATTTAGGTCCCGCCATTTTGACGTCAAGATAGCGGAACCAAACTGATTTGAACCTGCTAATTTTGGATTCTAGAGATACAAACGTGTAGTACATAATAATATGGAGCTCTAACATCCCCATGTAAAAACTGTAGAATCCGACGATTGGTCTGGTCAGCCATCTTGATGCTAACTATTATCTGACCGGAAGGTAAAATTATGTCAGATAACTGTAGGAGAAAAAGAAAAAACTTTGAAGTCATATATTTGTGTTTTCAGCCAGTGTGTTACATACACAAAACATCATTTGCACTTAGAAGAATTATATTTGAAAAATGCATAAAAAATAACGCACTTCCTAGAACAATAAGTATCCGTTAGACAAAAGACATCAGTGGCCTTATTAGGCAGATAGGAATCTTGATGGCGACTGGCAATTGCTATTTGTCATCGTAATAGAACATTATGTATTCGACGCGGTTCGCATTCGAGATGTCTTGTTATACTGTCTCTATCATCAAATACAAATACATACTACGTACAGGTATATTTTTAGGTTATGTAGTATGTGTGATGTTGGCTAAGGCCTGTTTACCCCGTTTAAGGTAGGCTCGAGCCCCTCAAATTCAACCCTTTTCATCATATTACACCCGCGGTTCTGACGTTCACTCGATGGTATCATACATGGGCTGTTTACGACGACGACGACCGAATTTTATTTTACAGACGAATAGTTATACGTTACATGAAATTTAGTTATTTCCTTTCTTTCTTATTTTACTGCGATATAGTAGTAACTTTAAGTGCATTTATAACTTATAAAAGCAACAACAACAACTAGCAGCGTATAATATAATAGTACAAATAATAATAGTACATAATATACTGTGGTAATAGATGTTATTCGCGCTGGTGGTCTGTCAGACAAAAGCAATCGTACTTTTGCTTTTATATTACACTATTATTATAATATATCATACTAACTGTCCTTTTCTTGTGTGAAAACTTCACAGAACCCTATTTTCATGTTTATTTTCGATATTCAAATCTAAAAATTAAACTTTTGAGAATTTTTTTAAAGGTAAGTTTCGTTCCTAACGGTATATATTCGTTTAGGTGCATTTGGTCTAATTTGCGTTTGGTCTAACTCACAAAGTTGCAGTTGGTCTAAATTGCAATTGGTCTAAATTGCGATTAGTCTTGTATAATAATTATTACAGTTTTATTAGTTGTAACAATTATATTACCTGTTAATAGTTATATTAATCATTATAATTGTTACTATTTTACCCAATTTTCATGTTTATTTTTAATATTCAAATCTAAGAATTTTACTTAAAATTTTACGAAATTTTTTTAAAGGTAAGTTTACCGTTAAACTGTTTTGTATTTATTTATTGGGCGTTGAAGAGAATTTTATTGTTCCAGCTGTGGACGTAAGGGTGCTTTTCCACTAGACATACGCTCTATGCTACGCTGCTATGCATGTGATCCGGAAACCCGGGGCTTATTCGTTTTTTAAACTTGTTTTTCCCAGGTCATGTTCTCTCTGGAATCTGGTTGCCAGTGCGAAGAGCTGCTCCAGGTGTTGAGAACCTTTGGTGTGGGATCCCGACACCAATCCTCAATCAGCGTGATCCCTTGTGCTCTATATTACAACGCTACGTTAGAAGACAAGGCTAGCAGTGAGGATAGTGGAGTATTGCACAGGTACATAACTATATAAATTAATAAATTATTAAGTAAATAAATTAAATTTATTATTATTATTATATGATTGATCAATATACCTTAGAGAAAAACTTAAGAAGCATTTTCCAAGATAGCTATCTACAATAGGAAAAACTTTAGGAAGAAAGTTGAGCGGTATGAAAGGAAAAAAATACCAATAGACTATTATTTCAAATCACGTGACGTCATGGAGGCTAGGAAAATGTAGTAATTCTATCGGTGGAATTTTTTTTTTCGCTCACCTCTCACCTTCCTAGCATAGTATTTCTAGTCTACAATATTGTGTACGTACGTAGGTTAACTAACATTTAAAGAACTGTCTGTTTGTTTCTGTCTTTACTTGTTTATTATTGATTTCAATAAAGCATAATTTGAATTGTATTGTATAATAGTGACTCTGATGCTAAAATCGTCTTGTGGCAGAAAATGCCAATGGCCTTTGTTATCAGCTGATCAATAATCCTAATTAAGACGAGGTTTTATCTGTATTGGGGCGATAAGAGCGATTGGGTTTACTTACAATGCGGAAAGTTGGCACTGAATATACCAATCAAGTACCTAGTTGTTTACACCATAGAAAAATACAGGATAAAATTCACAATTACATGTGGTTTGATTTTCGAACCAACCAAAAGCTAATAAATCTTTCACTAAAGTACAAAAAAAATCATCTCTCTGCCTCTCTCCGTCTGTTATTACGCTTTCACGCTAAAACCACTGAACCAATTTTAAGTAAACTTGGTAAAAAGATAGAATACCTTTTACCGTGGGAAAATACCTCATTTCTATGAGAAAACTGTTATGCAATAATCGAACAGATTTGCTTTTAATTTATCACCTATCATAAGCTATGAATGATAACCTTTTTCATAAGCTATGTTCAAACTGATATCGCATCGCCTCTTTTAGATAGTTTGATCTCTTTTTCATTGCTTAGACTTGTACATTGTCTGAGACGAGAGTCTTGGTTTAAGCAAAGCTTATTAACTTCAGAAATGACGTCATTAAGTATTCTAAGGGAGCCTACTTTGAATAAAAAAATAATTATTTTGAATTAAATTTTTGAATAACCATTCCATTCTCATAATCCTTAGCGATCAAGGCGCCTGGTCCCGTTTCTCTTCGTCAGTGCGCTCGCGCACCAACCTAGCGCAGGTCCTGCATGACGTCAGAGCCGAAGCTGCTCTGACCTTTGACTGGCTGTTCCTCCTCGTGGTAGCTGCCTTCGTAGCCGCCATCGGATTGGTGGAGAACTCTACCGTCATCCTGGTCGCCAGCATGCTGATTTCACCTCTTATGGTATGAGTTTTGAATCATTATTAGTACATACATACATACATACATAAAGCCACGCCTCTTTCCCGGAAGGGTAGGCAAAGACCACTTCCTTCCACTTGTTACGATCCAAACACACTTCTTTCGCTTCATCCACATTCATTAATCTCCTCACGTATGGTCGTCGGTTTAGAGTTCTCTTGACCCGACCTTTTGTCAGAACATCCCCGATTTTAGTTTGGAATGTTCGTCTTGGTCTTCGCCTTCGCACTCTCGCCTTATAAATCTGTTTATCTCTCTTCACTCATTCTCTCCACGTGACCAAACCAATTTAGCATCCCTTTCTCAATTAGTAGGGATGGGGAAATGCATATGTTGTTGCCCGTCCCTACGTTCGGCAGGTGAGTTGTGGATCTTTTTGGGGACGCAATTATTATTCGTTATATAAATCAGAAATCAGAATCATTTTTTCATTTAATTATAAGTCATTTTTAACGTTGAAAAAATGTTGCTTCTGCTTAAGTCCAAGCCGGGCATCACAATTCACAATTTAATATGTGAATTTCTTTAAAGTAAAATATTAATGAAATATTCTCGAGTGGTTGACTGAAAAAAAAATAACTTTTACGTACTAAATTAAGACACCTATCTACTACCTCCAATTCCGAAACCTTTTCAGAATATACTACTCCCATTGGGCCACTTACATCCTCTGAAAATAAAGGAGAATGTGTTAAAGCGAGAACATGTTATTCAGTCGCATTTAAAAGGCCAGACTGTTATGTACCTATGTAGAAGATTTGATTTGAATCTAAATAAAATATATATATATATATATATATATATGTCACCGTAAAATTGCAAATACCGTTAGATTACAATTTAACTCGCGTGATTGTAAACTGAAAGTTAAATCACAATCTGTCGCGCGTTAAATTGTCAACGCTGTTCCTGATTGGTCGGTCATACAGCAGGCCGTTCTATGTCCATACAGTTGGGAATAAAACACAGGTGTCAGTTGAATAAAATTAATGCACTTCAAGAATGGTGACATCAAGTATTTATCTATTACTAGCTTTCCGCCCCGCGGCTCCGCCCGCGTTAAACATTTTTCCCGTGGGAATGAGGTTTTTTTTTTTAATTTCTCTCCATAAGAACCATCCTTGGACTTCAACGAACATTTCAAAAAAAATCAGCGAAATCGGTCAAGCCGTTTTCATGTTATGTCGTGACAACGGAAAACGGGTTTCATTTTTATATATATAGATTTAGTAGATAATCAGTAATTTTGACATCATATTATGGTATATTTTTGGAGACTAACACTAACTCATTTATCGTTCAAACTAATATTCTTCGATTAATCATGGATTCATTTACTTCCACAATAATTTCATAGAACTTATTATAAAGCAGTGAGTTATTTTCAACATGAAATTAATGGAAATTCACTTAATCACAGATTGTTTACCTGCATTAGATAATAAACGAAAAAACAAACAAATATGGCGGCGCAGAGCATATGATGATTAACCAATCAGAGCGCGAGATGTGTTCCATCCTATGCCGTTTCATGATTTCGCACTTCACAATCAACAGGGTATTAAGTCAAAATTTTTGGATTTCGAGTTATTTATATATTCAGAATATAGATTTTTTTCTCTACAATCTGGTAAAACAGTCGTATTTCTAAGTCCACTAATTCAATTATTTATTGTGTTTTACGCCTGTCTTACTTGTTGATATTGTCCCTAATCACCTATTGTAATATAGTCGCATTTTCATTTGATACATTCGCCGCTCTGCTTTCGTGTTTTTCGTGTCATATTTCGGGTTAATACACCAGTCCAGCTAATATTGGCAACGATGTTAGTTTTCAATAGGGTGTTAACTTAAAGTTGATACTATATTGCATGTCAACATCTTCATAAAAATTAAATTTATTTTGAATTGTTACTGTGTAATCTGTTCTATTCTTTCAATTTCCTGGAGCTTGTGAAATGTATATTTATTTGTTACTGTATAGCACTAAAATTGTTTAAGATAATACTATATTGCAGGTATGAATTGGCGGTATGGATGTAGTATGGATGCGTTTATATCAAAATATAACCCTATCATCGCCCGCACGATCGTTCGTTGTAATAAACTTGAGAGAGGAGGCTTTTGTCCAGTAATGAACTTATTTAGGCTGATGATGACTCTAATGTTGGAACCGACGACGGTCGTTGGGCCAGAAGGATTCTTGTCAAGGTCGCCGACAAGGTTGACTGACGCTCAGCAGGAAACTGCTGGAAGGAGCACGAGGCCTATTCGTGTAGAATCTTAGGAGGAAGCTTTTGTTCAGCAATAGACATCTCATAGGTGTAATTCATAATTGTTACGACTCTGTTTCATCGTTCCAATATTATATTTTGCTTTTGACTTTTGGGACATGGCAGGGTTTGGAAGAAAATTATAATATTTCCGACAAAGGTAACTTTGCACAGTACCTATATCAAATCATATCGTGCGTGGCTGGCTAAGTAAGTAGACGCTGGTCCTTCGTTGGTGTCAAAATAAGATCACCTATTAAATAGAGCTTGATGATCTTCTGAAAATCAACAGAAGTATTCCAAAAATTCTGTATAGGATTAATATCAAACTGCACATCCAAATAACATCGACGCTGACCCTACGTTTGTGCCAAACTTTATGAGTACTATTATAGATCAGCTAGTGACCTATACTACAGACTCTTCGGACAGTCATCTGACTTTATTTAATTGACCTGTGTAGAAAAAAATACATATCAAGTAAAAACATAGAGCGAAGAGCTCTACCCTAGAGTTGTCATTACCAAGCAAGGCATCTTGAGACAGCGCAAAGAAGGTACTATAAAAATCGTGAAGGAGAAGTCCCTTCACGGGGCTCTGTCTTCATAATTGACACCCATAAACCTGAGGGGTAATTATTATCATAAAGAAAGGTATTCACTACAAGAAGGGAATTCTTCCAAATGAGACTCTATCTGCTTAACTTCATCTGTGAACTTGCCGTCTGGGTTAGAAAGGACATGTTTTTAACCTCGTATTGAGGTGGACCTACGATCTGGTGAGGGTCGCGGGAAGCCGCTGGATGCGGGCAGCGCAGGACCGATTGTGGAGATCCTTGGGGGAGGCCTTTGTCCAGCAGTGGACGTCTTTCGGCTGAGATGATTGAGGTGCATGAAATAACCTGTATAATACAGGTTATATAGTCCTCAACCCAAAAGGTTTGTGATGGGTAGGGGCGTCTTCTTCTAACTTATGTCGGTACAACCTGTCGCTCGGTGGAATCAACCAGACCCAGTCACATCAAACCCACAAAAAATACCAAATTACCCCCCAAAGTGACCCATTTTATGAAATATTAAATTATCACACTTCTGTGTTTGGGTCACGGATTCAAACGTGTATCTATGTGTCATACTTCAACTTAATAACCAGTCCAATATGTTTGGAGGCTGTGACAGACGTGTATTGTCTTTCCGAGGTACGAAACCCTTAATAGACAGCTTCATTTAATTTTTTGTACAACGTTGATACAGTATTTTTGTAAAAAAATAATTACGGAATCCACTTTTTTGGAGTTAATACTTTAAAAAATAAAAAAGCACTACTAAAAA
Organism: Teleiodes luculella; assembly: GCA_948473455.1. Lineage (NCBI taxonomy): Eukaryota > Metazoa > Arthropoda > Insecta > Lepidoptera > Gelechiidae > Teleiodes > Teleiodes luculella. Next base: position 6,180,287 of record OX419593.1, read on the forward strand.
TTCTTCTATATGGTATTATTTCATTTTAACACCAAGATAAACAATCATAATGAGAACTTCACGATAGGTAATACAGTCGTAAGTAAAAAAAATATTTATTTTTACAGGCAATACAGTAATATCTCTGAATGGTTCTGAAAAATGGCTCATAAAATTTCAGATAATAGCCTGACAGCTATAATTTTTACAATATACAAAGTAGATGAATGTAGTTTTCCACTGATACCCAAGTCAAACCAGAAAAACGTAAGGATATGTAATTATGATTTTTCAAACCTTTAAAACGCTGTATCTCGAAACAGCACTTTTTGAGTTATTACTATGTTGATTGTGAAGTGCGATTTGATGGTTAAATTTCGATAGATTACAATCTATTGAAAAATGATCTGTTAAATTGTAATCAATATGTTTGGTTCACAATTTTTCGATAGTTTACAATCTCGCGAGATAGATTGTAATCTAACGGTATTCATAATCTTACGGTGACATATATACAACTTTTTCGCCCCGCGGCTCCGCCCGCGCTAACAGTTTTTCCCATGGGAATGGTGGATGGATGGACTTTCCCGCAGTAAAATGTAGCCTATGTGTTATTCTGATGTCTATGCTATATTATTATAAAGTTTCATTTCAATCCATTTAATAGTTTTAGCGTGAAACAATAACAAACATCCATACGTCCATCTATCCTCAGAAACTTTCACGTTTTTAATATTAGTACGATATATGAAACTAGCCGTTGCCTGCGGTTTCGTTCGCGTAATCATCACATTTTTTCGGTATAACATGACAATGTGACCTATGTTTCAATCCATGTAATGCTATATACCTACTAAGTTTCATTACAATCCGATCAGCGGTTTTGCGTGATTGAGTAACAAAGATCCAAACATCAAGGGTCTGACTACAAAAAAGTTAAACACACGTTGAACGTGTGTCTAAAAACTCGTATTAAAAATCTCAGGAGAAATTGTAGACAGGCTAGGCGTTTAACGTGAGTTTCACTTTTTTGTGGTGAGACGGCTAAGCTTTAAGATTATCATAGTAGTAGTATAGTATGATATGTTGTTGTATTGTTTTGTTTGGATGTCGCAACGCAGGGAGACGTCTATGCCTATACACCTTTCTGTTGTTTTATCTCTGTATTTTTGTTTGTAGTTTTTGTGTTGTGATGTCCAAACCAAATAAAAAAATTCTGATTTCTGCTTTTTATTATTATACTAGCGACCCGCCCCGGCTCCGCACGGGAAAATGGTTATTGTGGGTCTCTTGATTCACTCTATCTATTTAAAAAAACCGCATCAAAATCCGTTGCGTAGTTTTAAAGATTTAAGCATACATAGGCACATAGGGACAGAGAAAGCGACTTTGTTTCATACTATGTAGTGATTGCCATTATTTCTTCTTATTTATTGTATTTGTCAAATAATGTATGTCTACTATGTGTATACTTTGTAGGGCCCTATAACAGCGGGCACCCTAGGAACGGCAGTCCGCGACCGCTCCCTCCAACAGATGGGAGTGACCCACGAACTCCTGGGCCTGTTCCTGTCCCTCGTGATCGGCTTCATCTTCGGCCTGGCCATCTGCGCTGTGGACGAGAGATACGGAGTCGGAGACTGGCCTACTTACGAAATGATGTCACGGTACAAACAATTGTTCTGTGACTAGTTAGTAGTGTTATTTTTCTTTTTTATTTCCCATGGTAAAAAGTATCTAAGGTGTTGACCGGGGACGTAGGCTTGTTTCAGTCACGTGGTCTTCTTGTTAGACATTGTTTTCTTGGACCATGACCATTAGAAAGCTACATTCACCCTGAGTAACATAGGCTCGTGTCAACAAGAAGACCACGTTACACACACACACACACAAAATACAAATGATTCCTCTTTATAATATTAGTATGATTTCTAACGTCCTCGAATGCCCTCAGCCAGGAATATCCACAATAACTTGTTCTCCTACTTCCATGACCCTGACCAGATCGTTAGTCCACCTTGCTATAATAGAACTTCATAAAACTTCGAGTATATTTCACCGCCCGAAGGTTTCTGGATGGCAGCCAACTTACTTATCCTAACAACCTTGACTTAACAGATGCGATGTCTGGCGACTAAAGGCTGCTTTAAGCTGCTATGAAGTAAATCTCACGTGAATGGAATAATGAAATCAGTCTCATATATATTCAAAAAGTGGTTTTGTTGTTTGAAAAGAAGCAGAAAGTCGTAAATTAGGTTATTGAAATAATTGGAAAGCCATACACGTGCCAATATGACTAAATATACGATAATTACAATTCAAACACATTTTTTTCTTGTATTTCAACATCACTGCTGAATTAAACAAAAGCTTCTCCTAAGGGCCTCCCAACGATCGGTCATTTGTAGTTTGCTGTTACGCGCTGTTACCAAGAATCAAAATGATATTATTATATTTTTACATCGATCTCGACTACATTCAAGGGCAAAAGATATAATTTGTATTTGATGTGAAACATCTACAGGCGAGGGTTATATATTAGGCGAGGAGTAAAACGTGGTAAAACTGATTGTCGGCGTGGCGAACTCGCCGGGCGGGGCGGTTAGGAGCTGGTCGTGATTCCTGTCGTAATCTGTTTTTTTGCATATAACTTGTACTAAATAATTTCGTTGTTTCACATCTGCCAGGCGTCTCGTGACGGCTCACCATTTTTAAGATAGTGATAGTATTTTAGTTTGTATGAATACAAGAAAGAAAACTCAAGCTGAAAACTTTGGTGAGAGAGAATCGCGGGACGTGTGGTCGGTTTGTTTGACTGTACTGATTTATTAATTTTGGAACATTTTCCAGGTGTGAAATTAGGTCGTTATGGGTTGGGATCCTAGTGGCGATACCAAGTGGCGCTGGAGTGGCGTTGGCAGTACTGGGAGATTACACAGCATCTTTGGTTGGGGTTGCCATCTCAGCCTCATTATTGCCACCCGCTGTTAATGCTGTAAGATTTTCTAAGTCACCTATAATATTATGATTTAGGGCGTCCATTGCGTCGTGCTAGACCACGCACCATGATCGCGCGTGTAGTGTCGCTATTCATTGATGGTTACAGAATAAAGGTTACAAAACAATCAATGTAACCGTCGTCGATAGAGTAAGCAACAGATACGTGACGCACCGTGGTTCTTATTTGGTGTCAGTGCTAGATATTTTTCGATACTTGCACCATGATCATAGGAGGTTTCGCTAGTCACACCAAACAAAAATTACGGTAAATACCCTGTTTTAAATCATGTAAATGTGTTAACAGCCGTAAAAGCCTTAATAGGTATTTTGAGATTAATCTCTCTCAGGATATATTTTAAAATAAAAGAAAAAATATAAAGCTCCTCTTAGTTTGCTAACAGACGACATCTGTTAAAAAATTTATGGTCTACTTTCTGTCAGGGTCTCCTGTGGGCGATGGCATTGGTCCACCTCATCTTCATGGATGATGATACCCGCTGGACCGCGGTTGTGAAGACGACCATCTACAGTGACAACCAGCCTACGGAACTAGCGGTGCTCGGCGCTGTGTCTCTTTGCCTGACATTGGTCAACATATTCTGCATATTCTTGGCTGGAGTTGTTGTTTATAAGGCAAGTGCTCATCATCATCATCATCATCTCAGCCGAAAGACGCCCACAGCTGGACAAAGGCCTCCCCCAAGGATCTCCACAATGATCGGTCCTGCGCTGCCCGCATCCAGCGGCTTCCCGCGACCCTCACCAGATCGTCGGTCCACCTCGTGGGGGGCCTGCCCACACTACGTCTTCCGGCGCGCGGCCGCTATTCAAGAACCTTTCTGCCCCAACGGCCCATGTGCCCAGCCCATTGCCACTTAAGTTTAGTGATTTTTCGGGCTAGTGGCAAGGCAAGACAACTGCTCAACTTGTAATAATCACGAGTTTTACTATCTATCTCTAAGTGTTTTTTCTCGATCAGGGACAGATGGTAATTTCCATGTCATTGGTTTCCACACCTAATTCAGCAATATTCAATTTTTCAGGTGAAAGAAGTGTGTCCTTTAGAACGACGAGACATATCGTGGTGGAGAGCAAACAGAAATCTCTTGCAAAGTTCCAAAAATGTAGACAAAAAGGAACAACAAGCCAAGCCGTGGGATTTGTACAAGTAAGATGAAACATTTTCTAGTAAATTAAAAAAAAAATACATTAGAAAACAGAGCAAAGTTATACTTTATGAATATTATAGTATTAAGTTTTTCATACTCTTATATAAGTAGGTACACATACTTTACGATGCGTTTATAACGTTGACTTTAGTCTGTGCATATTAATTTTAAAAGACTTAAAAGCTTAAAAGTGCTTAATCGAATGGAATATAATTCAAACTTTAAGAACTGTAATTTATACAAGCATTGGTACATATTACGAATATTTTTTTAGCAAGTGGAGAAACGAGTTAGAAGAAAAGAAAGCACAAGAGAAGAGTATATCCGAAGTGGGCTTGATAGCACCTGATACTGAAAAATGCAACAACCGACCCCTCACTCCGCTGGTATCGTCCCCAGAAGTGGAAACTGTTATGACAATCACCACTCCTAAAAAAGCATTGTAAGGGTTATTAAAATATCTCATTACTTACTTATATGTTTCTTATCAGATGGATTTCTTGTCAGGAGCAATTTATTGCACAATCAAATCGAAATATTTTTACCTGAAGATAAACTTTACTAACCCATGTTTGACTTCAAAAAAGAATATTAAAACATCAAATATAAATCAACCATAATCAAGTGCTTAAAATACACACAGATAACTTTTGATCCATTTTTGTAAACTAATTATAATAATAAAACCAATTATTAATAAGTTTGTTGAAATGTCTCATAAATGTCTTACATTGTCAGGAGATTCACCTAAACTATTTGTTATTTATTGTTTAAAAGATGCCAGTTTAATCAATCTTACATCGTTTAATCGTTTTCAGGCACATCGATGACTACGTGACTCTAAGTGTAGACACACCAGGAGTGTTTGTGTACACAGACATCGACCCCAAAACTAAACACAGTGAAACTATTAAAAACAACAGGAACAGTGAAACGAAACATCCTTTCTACAGCATATACGATGACCTTGCAGATGAAAACAAAAATATAGACCAAAACGAACTCCCTACCTTAGAACCTTCTCTAAGTTATACTGTAGACCAAAAACGTATTGTATTAGGTAGCAAATCTTATGATGTTTAAAGAAAATAATTGTATTTTGCGATTGAGTTGACCTATTTTGTTTATTTATTATATCTAATACCTACTTTGGTTTTTGAGTTCTCCTTTGCTGTACATATTTTTACATTTATGATAAATTCAGTTAAAAGACATTTTGTGAGTACTAATAAGTCTAGTAATAAGTAGTAATAAATTATTATTCTAAAAAATTAAGAGGTTTATTCAATAACTTCCTACATTTTCTCCCGTAACATTTCACACAACTTACCTAATGGAGTCATAATGACATCTAATTTCTGAGGACTAATTAGCATACATCATTCGCACTGACTACATCCCAAGATCGTCCTCAGTCTTGACATTACCTTTCTACCATATACACTATGAAAAGAAACGTCCCTTAAAAAAAGTATACCAATTTATTGTTGTACTGTATTCCGTTTTGCATAGTAAAGATGCCTTCTGGAGTTGTGTTTATAATCTGCATACCATCAAGCAATTACGAGCATGTCTTAAAATTCGGGAAGCCGAAAGACATTATCCCTATTGAGGAGCCATCGTCGTCATATAGGCAGTGCCGATTGGAATTGGAACTCAGGAATAAGAAGTCCCGGAGTATTCCTGTGCATTTGACGCAGGAGTATTATAATGAAGCCTTCAATCCCACACTGGAGAATATTAACGAAGACGATGAATTTATTACTATGGAAAGCGTATGTATCAGTTTTTCTACAATATTTTGAAAGAAAATACTTATAAAAATAAAATCCTTCATTATAAGTGAAATCACTGAAGCCCTGTCAGTACAACCCATTATACTTACAACTCTACTATGGAACTAATTCAGATTTATTTATTTGCGTACAGCCAATCTATAAATCCCGAATGAAACTGTTGGTCTATAATAGATCAGATATTGAATGAATCGTGTCTTAGATCACTTTGTTACATGAGTTTTGTCAATGATTTACCTACCTAATAGAAATATAGTATATTCATTCAACAATTTAACACAAACGGGATAAAAGTTCATTTTATTTGCATATTACCTACTTGTCTATCTATCATTGGTCCTTTTGGTGCAGATATTGCAAGAACTGCTGCGTAAACTATGCGTAGAGCACGTGGTTTGGGTGGGCGATAAGACAGGGAACTACTTCGAAGTGATGTTCCCGCTGCCCACAGGTGACCCTTGCGAGACCATGCTACACTGTCTTACTAAACTAGGCATCGGAGTGCGGTGTCGATCTATCGTCAGGTATGCAAAATACAATCATCATTTTTGCTGGGTAAAGGCCTCCCCCAAAGCAATGACTGGTCCCATTCTTCCTGCATCCAACAGCTTCTAGTCTCACCAAACTTCTGTCCACGCTCGCTACACACGCACGGTGCACGGTCTCCATAAGAACCGTTCTGATCCAAAGCCCACGCTTAATACGGCAATCTTCATTATGTTTTATTAATATTAACTTAGGGAAAAATCATTAATAGAAATGTATTAGGAAAAAGAAGAAAATCATAAAGAATTCTTATGAAACTGACAATACGAGTAATATGGTTGTTTCGTACTTATTAGCTTTGTCAAATAAAAACTTTAAGAGAAAAAATTAATCTGGTTATTTACAAATATTTTTTCATACTGAAATATGTTTTAGGATTTTGTGTTATATTAATTAATTAATTATCTTTCCTAACAGCGTCGTTCCATGTAGCGTTGTACATTCAGCTGTTAAAATTGAACCAGATGAAGAGACAATATTGTAAGTATAAATTCCTAAGTAGTCCTAAGTCATATTTCTATTAAACATGTACATTACAAGATTATTATTAACCAATTTTCAAGTGACTATTCGGAACATAGGCGCAAGACGGAGGAGGAAAATCGTTGGCGCCGTTTCGTGGAGTCAATAAGGTCCAAATTGACCGTGAAACAAGTCGTAGACGGCGTGAGGGGAGGCGGGGAACTAAATTTCGACTATCTAACCCTCATTATAACGGCTGAGTGAGTATTGAAAGATTGGGAAAGGCCACACACGAGTAGTTCATAATCAAAATAGATTTTCCATAAATAAGTTTCCATAAATCTAAAGGCCCGTTGCGTAAGAGTAATGGCTACTTGTTTACGTTTAGTCTAATCGTAAACGTACGGTACGTGATAAACGTAATGCAAGGGCGTAACGGCGGCGCGGCGGCATAGAAATTATATTTGGGAACGTTGTGCCAGTTCACAGTTGTTTTACAAAGCTATTCTGAGATTCATTCATTATTTTGTTTGTTTGAAAAAGTATAAGGAAAAATATCACGTAAATATGTATAAGCAATTTAATAGACAATAATTATTATTTTCGTACATAAGCACATGAAATTTTACAAGTTTTATAGAGGTGTAGGCAGAGAAAATATTATTCGGTTAATGAACAGCACCATAGTCAATAATGCGCCACCTTCGAAGCAAAGGGTCTCGGGTTCGAAACCTGCTCAGGGCAAACATTCGTGTGATGAGCACCAGTGCTCTTTCCCTTTTATGGATGTTGTATATTTACTCGTATTACATAATTATGTATTTGTCTATATTGTATGTAATATGTATACTCGTATCAGCCGTATGATATCCATAGTACCTACAGGCTCTGCCTAGTTTAAGGTCATATGGCTGTGTAAGCTCGTCTGTAAGATATTCCCTCATTTTATTTATTTACTAGCTTTCCAAAGTAACAGTTTTTCCCGTGGGAAAGAGGCATTTTCCCGCGGTAAAAGGTGGACTATGTTACTCAGGGTTAATGTAGCTTTCTAATGGTGAAAGAATATTTGAAATTGGTTCAGTAGTTTTTTAGTTAATTCATTACAAACATACACACACAAAAATACAAATCTTTCCGCTTTATAACATTAGTATGATTACATTTTCAGTTCTCTAGCAGCTCTTGGATTGGTGGAGAATAATGCGTCCAACATCGTAGCAGCCATGCTAGTGTCCCCATTAATGGGCCCAGTGATGTCCATCACATTTGGCTGCATCATAGCCGACAGAACCCTGGTCAGGAATGGCTTCGAGAGTCTGACTGTGGGCATGCTGGTATCTCTAGTCTTTGGGTTCATTTTTGGACTGATTTTGGGAAGCACAGACATGCCTTGGGGTTTTGGAGACTTTCCTACTGAGGAGATGAAATCTCGGTAAGTAAATTTATAATACCACATTTACACTCAGCCCTTGCCACTGCTCCTGCCGCTGTCGGAAATATTGCCTAAAATACTTCTGCGGCAATATCAAGGCGAGTGAGTGTTCACACTCAGCCCTCGTACTCTTTTACCCAACGACTCGCAACGATGGCGGATATCGAAACTGTTGCGGCGACAACATTATGTCTGCTGAGTATATACAACTATATGCATATTTTAAAAAGAAATCAAAACATATCGAATCGAAGACGCCGTCGTCGTCGTCGGGATAAAGCCTGACTAAACCTGCTGCCTTTATGGCAACAATTTCCATTATAAAATTAGTTCCATTGAAATTCCGCCATATGGCGAGATTTTTTATTTCTTTGGTCGGGCGTTAAAAAGTTTTACATGAAAGAAATTCATAGAAATAGAACGCCGTAAGTACCTATTACTACAAATTCGAGGGCTGAATGTAAACACTCACTCGCGCTCGCGCTGCCCGTCCTTTGACTTCCGCCCGAAAAACCGACACTCGAGGGAGCGCCGGGCAATAGCAGCGGCATGAGCAGTGGCAGCGCGAGTCACCTATTTACATACTCACGCTGCCCACTTCCCTTCTCACTTCCCTGTCCAACAGGGCTGAGTGTAAATGTGGTATAAGATTCTGGCGGTAGGCTATTTTTGGTTCTCGCCCGTCGTGCATGCAAACCAAATGAGGATGATTGTTAGTTGGTATAAGTAAGAAGACGGCCCTAACTTAAATCTTGTATAGGTATAAAAACACAAATATTTATCGATAATTTGAAAACTTCATAAAAATTATTGGGAACCTCTAAAAAGCAACCAATAATAAATTCTAACGTCCTTAAAAGCAACATGAACTCTCTGGCTTCAAAGTATTATAATATACCTCAGAAATATTTGCAAGCACACTTTTTGATCTTGGATTTAGTCAAATCGTTAAACCTGCAATAATCTTTTAAAGTAGACAAACTGTTGTCCTAAACAAAATTATATAGATTAATGTTTGAAGACTCGATAAACCTTGTTTATTAGATGTCTGATACTGATATTGCAACAGAAACAAAACGATCGAATAAAGCCATTCCGGTCGCAGTCGTAAAACAAAATGTAACGCACTTTTACGAGTGTGGCAACCCCGGGTATTGGCTTTTGCGATAAATACTTATTTATACGACGTATCGAAATGCGTACTTTTCTACTAACTAGAAGAAAAGAAAGAACAGAATCTAGTTGGATAAATAACGCATTATAAATTCAGTCCTAAAAGTTTTGTTGATATCGCGTATTTTGTTTATATTATTTATGACAACTGATTAGCTGGTCAATTTGTATGGAAAATGAAATAAAAGGATAATTAAAAAAATATATAAAACCGCCTTCAAGGTCCTAACCTACACTAAAAAGTTAAAAATAAAATGGAGGCGCCGATAACGAATGTAGCGGTAAATTTTGAAAAGGCTGCTTAGCAAATAGTATGTACGTAGGAAAAAGGAAAGAAGAAGGATGAACCACCACCTACCTTCAATACAGGAAGCTGTAGCTGCAGCTGGGGGCCCCCTGGTCTTCTTCCACGTCACCAGCGTCACTCCGATTTATTCTAAAGCGAACACTATCACATATGATGATATTGGTTTCGCGAATATAAGCGAAAATCGCGATGAATTTGCGAATGTAAGAAAAGGTGCACTTATTGCTAATGCGCGCGGCGCGGGCGATGGTCCAAAGGGTCGGACAAAGACTAAGGAAGTATATGATGGGAAAAAGCGGGTAGGAATTTACTATATGCAAAATTTTGTAAGGTAGCTCGATATTACTTTTTAATTTATAAAGTGAATACCAGATGGCGCCACCATTTCCTGCCCACCTTAAAGGGTCACCTTTAAAAAACATTCATAAAGTTAACAATCTAAAAGAGCGAAAAGCGACTATGTGAAAAAATTGCGAATTTGCGAAGTTACAAGATAAAATTAACCCGAAACCTACTTAACTCTAAACTAAAAATAAACAAAAAATAAACTATGCCTAGTTTAAAAGTTACAAAATGAAAAAATTACTGCGTAGGCAACGGACACAAGCGTACGACAGGGCGAAGGTATGTGCCTTTAGTAGTCCTGACTGACACTACTCGTATCACACCGTCTTTAGACGGATGAACTTTATCGACAATCGCTAATGGCCAATATAAGGGAGGCGCGTTATCTAAAATCAAAACTACGACCGTTCCAGGCGTAATTGGGACAGATGGAGTATTCCATTTCTCTCTAGTTTGCAAACTGTGTAAATACTCCACTCTCCATCTCTTCCAAAAAGATTGGACCAGTTTATCCAGTAGCGCGTGTCGGTGAAGTAAATTATCATTGTTAGACTGCACGTCAGCGGCTGGCAGTGACAATAGCGGAGCGGTGTGAAGAAAATGACTCGGAGTCAATGCGGTTGGTTCGGTGGGGTCAGGACTGAGCACGGTCAGCGGTCGCGAGTTTAACAAACACTCGATTTGAGTGAGAACGGTAACATAGCTCTTCGTAAGAAAGAAGTTGCTGGCCGATCACCTTAAATAGGTGATTTTTTATCACCTTCACCATGCTTTCCCAGCAGCCACCGAAGTGACTAGATGCGGGAGGGTTAAATTTCCAGCAAATGCGATTTTCCGTCAGCTCGTCCGCGAACCGAGAACAATATTCGTTACTATTTAAAAATGTATAAAGGTCACGTAAATAAGATTTCGCGCCGACAAAATTTGTTCCGTTGTCGGAGTATATGACTGGGACCGGACCCCGACGAGACAAGAAGCGCTTTAAAGCCGCGAGGAAGCTAGCGGTGCTGAGATCAACAGCCAGCTCAATATGAAGTGCGCGCGTTGTAAGGCACGTGAATACGCAAATGTAAGCCTTGAGCGCCTTTGACCCACGACGACGAATCGGGGTGTATGAAATAGGGCCTGCGTAGTCGCAGCCCGTGTGGATAAATGGTTTAGTGACTTGCCTCGTACGAAAATCAGGCAAGGAAGCCATCAGCGGGTAAGTTGGTCGCGGACGTGCGCGGAAGCAAACATTGCATTTATGAATTATTTGTCGTACAGTACGACGAGCAGACAAAATCCAGTACTTCTGGCGTAATAAAGACATGAGCAATTCTGGACCTGCATGCATATATTTTTTATGATAATATTCAATAATCAGATTAATAATGTGGTCTTGGCGAGGCAGAAGTATTGGATGTTGCTGTGCGAAATCTAAGTCAGAGTTGGTTAGCCGCCCACCAACTCTCAATAAGCCGTCATGTATAAACGGACTTAATTTATTTAAAGAAGGTGAGATTTGCATGTTATTTTTTATATTATCAATTTCGTTAGAAAAGTATTTAATTTGCAAAGTTTGCAGCAATTTATTTTCTGCAAACTGCAGGTCACTTGCGGAAATAAAAGAATCGCGGCGCGGTAAAAGTTTTAAGAATCGATAGATGTAAACTATCACACGCAACAGTTTACTCCAAGATGAAATTCTACTAGCGAGATTATAGATCTCAAAATCGTCACTAGGCATAAAAACTGGATGAGCAAGCGTTTTTTGTTCGGGCACATCTTCTATGTGTATTTGCTCTTGCGAAATAGGCCACTGCGAGGGGTCGGCTGAAAGCCACGAAGGACCTTGAAACCACAGCGGGTGGTTTTGTAATTTTGCAGGGCTAACACCGCGCGACAGACAGTCGGCAGGATTCTCAGTCCCAGCGACATGATAAAATTTATCAGCTGGAATATATTCATTTATTTTAACGACACGGTTGGCGACGAATGTCTGCCAACGGTGAGGCGAACCTTTGATCCAATAAAGGGCGACTTTGGAGTCAGTAAAGGCGTAAAATTCAATTGAACAGCGGGATTTATAGTTGTCTATTATAAAATGTAGCATCTTTGCCAGCAATAACACTGCGCAAAGCTCCATACGAGCGATCGTATGGGGCGCGGACGGTGCGACTTTAGATTTAGCGCACAAAAGTCGCACTAAATTACCAGAGGGTGTACCCACGTGAACGTACACTACGCCGCCGTAGGCTTGCTCACTGGCATCGGCGAACCCGACTAAGGTAACTTGGCTGTCTTTTGTGACACCGAGGTGTCGCGGGATGTATATCTCATTAAGAGCCGGGAGCTCAGAACAGAACTGTCGCCACAATTTGGTTATGTGAATAGGTGGCTGTTCATCCCAGTCGACCTTGAGTTGCCACAGTTGCTTGATAAGCAGTTTCGCGAACAAGACAGTCGGTGCAACAAAGCCCATAATATCCCATAGCCTGGCGATGGTAGACAAAATAGTACGCTTAGTGCACGCGGTATTAACGTCAGGCGGTTCTATACTAAAATAAAAACTGTCAGAGCCCGTAGACCAACGTAGGCCTAAGATTTTATGTTGTTGAGCCCTATCGAACTCGACCTCCGTGGCAACCCTGTACATAGCGGGAAGTTCATCGAGAACAGCTTGCGAGTTACTGTTCCATTTTACAAGGTCCCACTGAGCGCCTTTAAAAAGGCCGATTAATTGCGTCGCGGTATCTATGGCCTGCTCTTCTGAATTTACAGAAAAAGCTATGTCGTCCATATAAATGGAAGAGGACGCCACTGGGCTCGCCAAAGGGTACTTAGCGCCGTCGTCGCTGATGAGCTGCTGCACAGTGCGCAGAGCATGGAACGGACTCGATTTCAGACCGAAACAGACTCTATTAAATTCATATAAAAGAAGCGGTGATTGCGGGTTAAAACGATAAAGAATTCTCTGATAACGTCTATCAGATTCGCGGACAGCGATTTGTAAAAACATTTGTTTACAATCAGCGGTCATGGCTATAGCATGCAAGCGAAAATTTAAAATTATTTTGAACAAGTCGCCTTGTAGGTTCGGCCCACTGTGCAGCACGTCATTAAGTGAAGCACCCGATGACGTCTTGCAACTAGCGTCTAACACCAGTCGCAGCTTCGTGGTGGACTTGTCCTCGCGGAGAACTGCGTGATGCGGGATTATGTAAGTCGGTATCGCACCGTCAACTTCCTGCTTGGGCGCGGGGACAGGCGATAAGTAGCCCTTAGCAAGATAATCTGCTATGACGTCATCGTACGCGGAGCGAAGTTTGGGAGATGCTTCAAGCTTCTTCTCCAAACATAAAAAACGTTTTCGAGCGTTGTTGAGTGAGTCACCTAATGTGAACACGTCCTTATCAAAGGGGAGCGCTACTGTGTAACGACCAGTCGAAGGGTCTCGTTCCGTGGTCAAGCGGTAAAATTCTTCACACTCAACATCAGCGGGATGTTGAATGGGCGGTCCAGGAACCTGTTCCAGTTCCCAGAAGCGAGCAAACATACTATCCATAGGCTCTTGCACTATGGCACAGCAAGACGCAATGTCTGCTGGGCGGTGGACCAACGCAGGCACTTCTCCCATGAGAACGTAGCCTAACACAGTGTTAACAGCGGTAGGCGCCGATGAGCCTAGAGAAATCACATCGGGCAATATTAAATGCGGAAACAAAGAAGCACCAATCAAAACATCGATTTTGTTTGGTGTAGCGAACGTATCATCCGCCAAAGCGATTTTATTAATGTTCGGCAAAACAGATATATTAATAGGCGCGGTGGGCAAGTCGTCGGTAATTCGATCGACTACTAATGAATTAATATTATATTTTACGTTTTTATTGTAACGAGAAAAGAATTCTAAATTAACTTTCCCATTTGACAACCTTTCTGTACCCCCAAAGCCCCTAATAGTGGTGCATTGTACGTTACGCTGATGTAATCCCAAACGTTCACAACATTCTTTCGTAATGAAGTGACTTTGTGATGCAGAGTCGAGTAAAACTCTTATCATCTGTTTATTACCACTAGTATCGTACGTCGCTACTTGAGCTGTAGCGAGTAGAACCGTCGTCGTGGTGGACGCGTAGGGCTGCGATGCACCACCTACGTTATTAGACGAAAGCGAGCATAACGTAACATCTGTCTGTGCGCGCGCGAGTGAGGCGTCGTCAGTATGCGAACGCAAAGCGGGCCCATTATGTAGAGGTACTTGCACCATGGCGGGCAGGCTGGGACGATGACGTCACCGAGCGCTCAGCGGCTTCGGCGGCGGCCGTTGCGCGATTAGATGGCGCAGTCCTGACTACCTCCGCTGCGGAATGGGCGGGTACAAGGTTCGATAAGCGGTCAAAATGTAAAAGCGAATGGTGTCTTTGTTTACAAACTCGACAACCGGTGGCGGACTGGCAGTGTGCACTTTTGTGTTTAACACTAAGACAATTTATACAACCATTAATATTTTTCACGGCTATATACCTATCATGAGGCGTCATTTTATTAAAATCAGAACATTTAAATAAATGCTGATGCGTAATGTTTTTACATAAACATTTATATTGTGGAGAACAATCCGTAGTACTAACATATGCGTTGTAGTTCGGAGGCGGTGGATTTTTATTTATTTTATTTTTATTTTATTAAGGAATAAACAGTCACACATTTATGTTTAGTTACACATTTGTATGTTTAAAATACAGACCTATAATTCCCTGTATTAACTAATGTTATGTATGATACTAATAATAATATTACAAAAATAACCCACAATAAGCTACAAAGGTAGGTACTACTTACAATACATAAGTTTCTTAACTGCAATCTTAAAACTGTTAATCTTCAAACAAAAGATATCAATATCTACAAACCTATTATTATATAAATTGCACGCACGTCTTAGGTAACTATTTCTGACAAAACAAGTAGCACAAGGATCAACAAAAAACAGTGGCTTTTTTCTTACTGCTCTTAAACGACCACGGGGCACTAGATACGAAATAGAATTAAGTAGTGCTGGGGCATCAACCATATTATGAATTATCTTATAAAGATAAACAACATCAATTAAGTCACGCCTAAGTGACAATGGTTCTTGCTTAAAGGTGTCACACAGAAATCCGTAATCTAAAGGAGATTCTGAAGAAAAACCTGTCCTATATGCCACCGATTTAACGAATTTCTTTTGCACTTTTTCCAGCCTATCAATATGTACTTGATAAAACGGATGCCATACAGAACAGGCAAACTCCAGACGGCTACGGACAAGACTGTTGAATAGTAGTTTATAAGTAAAAGCATTTTTAAAAGGTTTGCTTACTCGAAGTATAAAGCCTAACATTTTAAACGACTTATTTAAAACATTGTCAATATGTTGTACAAAAGTTAATTTTGAATCAACAATCACGCCCAGATCTCTAGTTTCGCGAACCCTAGTAAGTTCACCATTACATAGTTGATATTTAAAATTGATTGCATTTTGTTTCCTAGTGAAACTTATAACATGACATTTATCATGATTTAAATAGAGGTTATTTATTTTACAATAAGTCTCAAAATTAAAAAGATCCTTTTGCAATAGCTCACAATCGCTAGGGTCACGGATTACTCTAAAGATCTTTGTGTCGTCTGCATACATTAGAATATTTATGCCAGGTGATAAAGTATTAGTTACACTATTTATGTATAAAATAAATAATAGGGGTCCTATATGGGATCCCTGTGGGACACCAGAACTTATATTTTTATTATTATTCATACTTGAACGGGAGCGATCAGCTGACTTCTTGTTGGTGTTGCTGCTACCAGCCGCACTAGTAGACACAGCGGGCGTGCGTTGCAGAATCTTACTTTGATTATTTACAAAAGTTACTAGCGAATTGAAAGACGGAATTTCCGATTGATCAGTATTATTTTCGAAAGAACGGACAGTATCTGGATCTAGCTTAGACAAAGCTATTTGTAAAAATACTAAATCCAAAGTATTCCTTAATTTTAAGTTCTCCAAAGCACGAACAGAATTTACAAATTTATCATTGAAAATATCAAAATTGTTAGCGGTAGCGGAAGTCAAAGGGTTAAAACCAATTATTTGCTGCACGTAAGTAGCAGCTAGCGTGCGAGTGTCTTCATACCTGCTTACTAAGGTATCAAATAAAAGTTTATAATTATCAGCGCAGGGCACGATTCCGGCGCAGGCGGCTTGTGCCTTGCCCGTGAGTTTACCAAGTAAATAATGTAACTTCTCATAATCCGACAAGGATGGATTGTTATGTATGGTGGATTTGAAGTTAGCGTAAAATAATGGCCATGAGCGAATGTCACCGTTGAATGTCATTAACTCGATAGGAGGCAAATTAATTTTAGGTTTTGGAGGTGACGTAGTGTTAGTCCTGTGTGCTACTGTCAGTGAAGCTACCACGCGTTTAACTCGACAATATAACTGCTCATATGACGCGAGCGCTCCGTAGTCAGGGCGCACTCCAGGCTGCACAGTTAATAATCGGTCATTATATTGATCTAAACTGGATATAAACTCGGCACGACAAGTATCAATATTACTGCTAGCACATAAAAATTCTTCACGTGCTTCCTCTCCCTTATCAACGAGTTTCGATGCTTCATACACGCTCTGCATGCATTGAAACACAATATTGCGTTTGGACTCTAAAGCCAAAAGTTTCGCGTCGTATAGTGGCTCATCTTCATTATCTTTAGGCATCTTAGCGAGTTAGAGATAACGAATGTACTACGTACGTAGTAAATTGAATTAAATTTATATGTATGTACGTGTACGTACGGGTGCGAGAACAAAGTACCGGAATGCAACGCCTGTACGTAGCGTAGGGTAGGTAGTACAAATCTACCGCCTTTTTATTTAATTAATTACGATAAAATTTATAGTTATTTAAAGTAAAAATGTACTTAATTGCGCGTTAATTAATGAAATAAATACATTTAAGAGTAAATATTAACGTTTAACATGTATTACAGCGGTTTTATAAGAAAAATAACTACGTCATGCACCGCGTGTGCGATGACCTAGTTCACTTTTTTAGCTACAAAATTACCTAAAAAAGGGCGGTTTCTCCTATTAGGGTTTTCTAAGGTGACCTAATAAGGGCGGGGTGCGAACAAAATTATTAATCCAGACTCGAAGAACCAAAAATAAATGGAGGCGCCGATAACGAATGTAGCGGTAAATTTTGAAAAGGCTGCTTAGCAAATAGTATGTACGTAGGAAAAAGGAAAGAAGAAGGATGAACCACCACCTACCTTCAATACAGGAAGCTGTAGCTGCAGCTGGGGGCCCCCTGGTCTTCTTCCACGTCACCAGCGTCACTCCGATTTATTCTAAAGCGAACACTATCACATATGATGATATTGGTTTCGCGAATATAAGCGAAAATCGCGATGAATTTGCGAATGTAAGAAAAGGTGCACTTATTGCTAATGCGCGCGGCGCGGGCGATGGTCCAAAGGGTCGGACAAAGACTAAGGAAGTATATGATGGGAAAAAGCGGGTAGGAATTTACTATATGCTAAATTTTGTAAGGTAGCTCGATATTACTTTTTAATTTATAAAGTGAATACCAGATGGCGCCACCATAAAATATAAATCTAGCTGAAAGCATAGTAATTTAATATGGCTATTAATATTCCTTATTTACATAAATTGTAACATAATTTAAACATGTGTAGACATTGTTATAAACTTCATCTTGGAGTCGGTGCCAGCTAATATCATCACCATCATTTCGACCAAAAGACTAATAAGAAAGAAATTATATTTTGAAACTTATAAAATCGCCTCCGCCTTCTACAGAAGTAAATACGGCGGTGGCGGAGTGTGCATGTTAGTAAAAGATAATATAAGTTGCATGGAAGTTAGCGATATAAATATATTTACTATTGAGCCTACCCTGATTTCAGGGTAGGCTCGAGCCCCTCGGTGGGGACATATATGAGCTAGTAATGATGATTGAGTTCGTAATTGAAATCTGTGCTTTAGAATTTTCAGAATCAAACCTTATAATTATTACTTTATATTGGACTGGTAGAGAGGAAAACATATTTAAAAATCTGTTAAATTTACTAATGAATCATCTAAATAATAAGTATAAATGTCATAAAATTCTAATTGGAGGAGACTTCAATATCGATATTTTAACATCAAACGAAAAAACAAATATTTTTTAAATTATCTTTTTATTTTACCCTTTTTAGTGAAAATTTACCATGACAAGTTACTCACACAAAACTTTAATTTGTTTTATTACATAATTATATGCAGATTTTCTCACTATGTCTCCTTTACAGTCTTATATTTTAAATTCTAAAACATTGCTTGATTGGACTGTAACCTAAGCTTTCCGAAAGGCGAACAACTGACCAAACACTACGATACCGACGACGACGCTCGCCCGTTTAGATCACGGAATTTTTTTTAAGTTGTTATCTTCACTTGGGGTTTCCAAATCTTTAATCTATGACTAGTTTACAGAATATATGAACCAAAACCGCATATTTCTTGTTGTTTCAATTATAACAAAAGCAACACAATGAGTGTGCTGTTGTTTTTTGAAGAGTTTTCGTTTTAGTCTTCTACTCCGCCATCAGATATAATCCAAATTATTATGAAAACATTTTGAGTAGGTACAAATTCTATCTATAAAATAAAAAAATATTGAAATCGATTGAATAGAAGCCGAGATATTGCCAAAACAATTTACCGATCGGGTATAACGGCATCGTCAATTGAGGAGTTATTTCCTCATATCTTCAAATTTAATCATCCGATCTTAGCAAAATTTTAATGGGACCACTCTGCAAATATACCTAGTCGATTAAAAAAAGAATTTTGAAAATCGGTTTACAATTTTCTTTTTCACAAAGTTCTTATAACAAACACACAAAAAAAAAAACATACGCGTCGAATTGAGAACCTCCTCCTTTTTGAAGTCGGTTAAAAAGGCAGGTCTCCTCATTATGTTTTTCTTCCGAACGCCGAAGCCGAAGTATCCTTGTATGCGGATGTATCCTTGTGTGTATCTTAATATCGAAAAGATATTAATACTGATTTATATAACAGTTTATACATAAACAGATAAAGGATAATCGCATATATAAACGTCTGCTTAGTTCTAAGGAAATTTCTTACAGCAGACGCAGGGATATAATGCTTGGTTGAGCTGTATCGATCGATGCATTATCATCATCATAGACGTATAATGTTTTACTGACATTCTTAGGGCCTATGTACCTCATACAAAAGTGGAATCCTTGTCAAGTAGGATCACTTGTGTCTCTGACCGTCCGATCATCTCTCACAGCCAATATCCTACGCACAATTACCATAAACTTCATAGTCGTATAGGTAGGTATATGGAAACCTCACCACGGGAGTTTCAAAGAACAATACAATACAATACAATTGTTCTTTATTGACACCAAGAAAAATACAAAGCAAATAATACAAACACAGAAACAACAGGTTTCAACAGGCGGCCTTATTGCTAGGTAGCAATCTCTTCCAGGCACCCAGAACTAGAAAAATCTCTACCTCCTGCGCGCTTCGCCCTGTTTATCTCTAATATCTCTTTCCTTTTATTTCATTTTTCTCAAAGAGATTGAATAAGGTATTGACCTTATATTGACTAAGCCATGACTAAGCCTAACTTTTTTTCCAGTGGCAACGCCCGTTCTCTTTGGATGGCAGTTCTGTGGGCTCTGACCTCAGGCACGGGTGTTGCTCTAGCGCTCTTACAAGGCAGCGCAGGTCCCCTCATTGGTATTGCCATATCGGCATCTCTACTGCCGCCAGTGGTCAACTGTGTAAGTAGATGCTTTCTCCAATAGAAAGCCATTGTGCTAATTTGTTAAAAAATTAAATAACCCCCGCCACACAACCTAGAAACTGATCTAGAAAAGAGCTGATAAACTTTAAATGGCTGAATAGAAGATATTTTCTTGGATCATAGCTAAGAACTGTCTCGATTATGACACCTTGCAAACTAAAAAAAACTAGATCATAATCGGCGCATCCGTTTAGGGACTATGATGCCACAGACAGACAGACAGACACACACGTCAACTTATAAAACCCCTCTTTTTCGTCGGGGCTTAAAAATATACCTACACGAAGACAGAATATTTTATACATATTACATTTTGAACTTTTTCCACTCTTTGCTCACTATGTTACTAAATTATGTAGGAGTTACAGTGAGTGACTACGTCTCTACGAAAAGCCACGAGGCGTAACACGCGTAGCTGCGTAGTAAGCGTAGACGTTAGCTACGCCGCTACAGATTTTTTAACAAAACACAAAGGCACTTTCTATATAAGTGTATTTAAAAATAAATAGCGGTTTATTACGTACTATTTTGCCCAGATATTTATTATTTTTTAATTATTAATATTAGCAGTGTGCCACATATACTCGTTATAGGAACCAAACGACTGGTCTAATAGAAATAAAGTAGTAATAAGAAATAAAGAAGTAAAATAATGTATTCCAAACACAGGCAAGTCTACGTTCCTAAATAATGTCAAGGCCAAACTTAGAATACGTTGATCGATTAATTTGTATAATCTTTATATTAGATCCTTACGTTGAATTTTAATAACTTTGTTATATTAGTAGTCAATAGTCATAATACAACTTTATTTCTTAAATATACCTACTATGTACTATTAATTTGCAGAGACAAAGTAGATGAGTTTTATCTTAATTCCGGCGCGTCTCGCTTAGATAAGACTAAAGGAATTAGTTTGGTATCTCCACTGGCTAGACTGCGAAGAATTTGACGTACTTAAGGCTATCAAATGAATAAGTAAAAGGTCCATAAAATATAATAGTCTTAACTTAATGGAAAAGTCTACGAAAAAAGTGGTTTTCCTTTTACATTGTGGGTTGATTGAAAATGTATGTCTTGCAATAAATATATTGTAGAATTTACCGGTTTCAATTTGGCTCCCTGTGATCCAACTAAGGCCTGCTCATCCTGTTAGGGAAAATGTATGTAATTTTCTAAACTGTAGCCTATGTAGGTCTTATCATAAGCATTACTTGCCCAATTTCTTTTAATTGGTTCTATGAAACTACAAATCCAAGCTAGTCAAAATATTTATTTAAGTACCTACATGATACTTGTTTTTCAGGGTCTGTACTGGGCTTTAGCCTGTATCTGGTTGCTGTATCCAGGTGTGAAAGTACCGCATTTGACAGGAGAAGCCTATGTAGGCAACACGTCTTACCAACCACTGTACCATGACTACCTGCCAATCGAGTTTGCTGTTAATGGTAAGTCCTATAGAGTTGAAAATGAGAATACATTAATGTCTATTAACAGCTATCTTTTTTTTATTATTATTATTTACTCCATTATGTACCACCAACCCGCAACATATTTTATCTACGCTATTTCCATACCTTAAGGTTTCCTGGTAGAAATTGCTACCTTAGCAGGTAAAATCGCCTTCTGGTTCTTTTTTTTCTGTATTGGGTACCTATGTGTTTCTTTCTATATTGGGTGGCAATAAAGTATATTGAATTATATTGTACACTTGCTAGGTATTGATTGTTTCAATGACTGGGGTAGAGCTTACGAGTAAACTTGCTCCCCCGCAAGTCCGGTGAAGCTTAATTGGTCGATCTTTTTCGCCTAGCTAGGTCGATATGCTCAAAATATGTGCTCGACTTATAATCGCTTTTGATATGAACTTGTTTTAGTTTTAGATATGAAGTACTAGATAGATATTCACAGATCACTATAAAATAAATACTGGTGAGGTTCGCGCGAAGTCGGCTGGATGCGAGCCAAGTAGATTCGATCGATGTAGAGATCTTTGTGAGAGCCCTTTGTCCAATAGTGAACTAAATTGATGATAATAGTAATGACAATGATGATGATTCGAAGTATCTTATATTTAACGAAGCTGCTATTAATTGTACCATAATCTAAAGGACACAGACGGACTGATGATACCTATCAAGCTGTGAGCTACAGTGAAAAAAAAACAATACATTCAGCTTATAAGTATAAAAAAGAAAACCGCTTGAGAGTTTTGACTTTTATATTAGTTTGGAACCTTATAGAGGAGTTCTTTGTCGACGAGACGGCTATCCAGACAATAGACGAGAATATCGATTGCTTTGTACCAATGCTGTAGTCTGTCTGTACGAATATATTTCGATATCATTTGTATAGGTATACAAATGATATAAGTACGTTTTTCTCCCGACGACGACGCGACGTTTGATCAGAAAACTACATCGTATACCTACGTTTGATAAAAACGTATAGAGCTACAGCTGAAAAATATCATAAAAGATTATGTAGACACGCGCTCAACGCATGTTTAACTTTTTTGTTGTAACGGACTGTAGGTTAAAAAAAATTATATTACATACTGTTTTGCGTTTAGAGCTAATTTGTCATATAAATTTATATACATGGATAGATATTACATAGGTACATACATAATTGTATTAATTCTACTCAACCCTTCATGCAACATCATTACTCAATACTTCATTAATTAGTTCGGCTACTGCGCAAACATAAGTGCCAATTTCTCGGTTATATTGGTTCATTCACATGCAAATTTTCTCTGTACATATTCTACCATCATTAATTTTCCGACCGATTTGAAAGAGGTTTTAATTTATGGCTCTACTGTGAAAGATTTTATCGGATGGATTAATTTACATTACAAAACATTTAGGTAAGATAGACTACAAATAAATACTATTATCACAGTGTTAGAACTAATATTCTTTATCTTCATGAGAATATTAGTAGAATGGATATATCGCTCAATCACATCACACTAATTATTATAAAGGCGAAGTTTGTGAGTGTGTATGTTTGTTACTTCTTCACGTCTAAACTTATTAATAATATTATAAAGAGGAAATATTTGTATTTGTGTGTGTGTGTGTGTGTGTGTGTACTACTGAACCGATTTTGAAAATTCTTTCACCATTAGAAAGCTACATTCACCCTGAGTAACATAGGCAGCGGAAAAATGCCTCATTCACACGGGAAAACTGATAACGCGGGCGGAGCCGCGGCGGAAAGCTAGTTTCAATATAATTTGGTATGGAGTTAGCTGACACCCTGGATTAACACATAAGCTACTTTTTACCACGGGCACAGAAATAAATAATGTACTACCACGGGAAAATGTCTTATTCCCACGGGAAAAACAGTTAACGCGGGCGGAGCCGTTGGGCAGAAAGCTAGTATAAAATACATCCAAAAGTACAAAAGTAGTTCGATGATCTCAATACATAAGTTATCCATTTCGATATGTATTTCCAGGGATCGTCAGCTGCTGCCTCACGATTATAAACGTTATATGCATCTTCATAACGGCGATAATATTCCTGAAGATCAAAGAGGTTGCAGCCCCTTACACGTCTACGCCGGACCTGCGGAGGTTCTGGCAACAGGACATCAGGGTTGCCAGGGAAGCGAACCGCGCTAATTTGAAACGCGCGGAGGAGAACGAGCGTACCGAGTAAGAATACCTACTTGCTATATTCATATCTTTTTATACTATGGTTTGTTTCATATTAATCCGGACAACAGTGACGCTTGCATTGCATACAATGAGCATGCAATGCAAGCGTCACTGTTTTTCAAACGACACGATAAAACTATAGAAAATTGTCGCAAAATACTTAATTTGGCATACCGTAGTAGAAGGCGCGGTGAGCGTGTGTGTGACATTGCCAGACATTTTGGCGTAACTTTCAAGAAAAGAAAGAGGTCAATAATATTGCGGAACCTATGCTCCAGGGTGGAAGTGTAAAATGTCATAACGCCGGGGGTTCTACTAGGTGTTCCACCGACGTCTAACGCCCCGCAGTCTCACCTCTCCGCACCCTGAGCCACTTACGACAATGTTGCTCCCTTGTCGCACCATGCGTGCGGCCGTTTAGGGTAGCCCATTTATTAAGTGGCAAGTCACCGTCTGCTAGATTTAATGTTGTGAGATCTTTAACAAGCAGATGTCCGTTATCTCACCTCAATAGCCCAGGTATCCAGTCCACTAACTCCCACCCCCATAGCCCAGACCAACGTTTGTCCCTCCCTGGCAATAGTTTTGCAGCTAGCGGGGACTGTCCTCCAGCACATTTCTGTAGTGTGTTGGAGGATAGGCCCCGGTAGGTGCTGCCATCTCACATTGTAGATCAAATGGTACTAAACGGGCCTCTACATGTTGGCTTTGGCCCCATGCACGCCTCCCAAAGGACCGGGTCTCTATAGACCCGTGATCTTAAAGTGTACTAACATAATAATAATAATAATAAATCCATTTATTTCAGGTAATATTTACATATATATGTTAAATATGTCAGAGGCCCATATCATAAGTACTTTACAGACACATTACCATACATATTTATTATTTAAGCAGCGGATGGTTCGGCTCGATGTATGTACCTACTTTTGTCCGGAATTATATGAAACAGACCATAGCCCTGATTTTTTTCCGGTTCAATTGATGTTAGTTCCACATATCTACCTATCTCTACTTTCATCAAAATATTTTTTACTTAGCGCTAAATTTTTATTTCTGTCCAGCAGCTGTTGACTATAAATGACAATGATTATTGTTTGTCCAACACATCTACTATCTCTACTTTCGTCAAAATGATTTTTTTTGTAAATGATTACGAGACATTTATTTATTTAAATATCTAAACTTTCATATTGCTAGCTCCTATTTATAGTATAGGTACATGTAAATAAATTAAGTAATATAGAAGATTATTCGCACTTCGCAGTGCCGCATGTAGCACTTTGTTATATCGCGGTTATATTATATCGTACCTCGTAATGTTATGTCACCTTACGTGTCGTAGCAAGAAATTAAAACACCTTTGGATGTAAAAAATATTTAGTTATCAGCGTCATAATGATAGCTGGTCAATTCATCTAACAAAGTTAAATATGTATAGGTACGCTTTATCTGGAATTATAATTTTAACGAAAATCACGCAGAGATCACGCCGTTCGCGCTTTGCTCTGATAACTCATTATTGTTGGACTTGTAATTAATAATAAGATACTTAATGTACATTCTATTATGTAGGTATTTAAATATGAAGAATACTTTAATAAAAAAATATATGAAATCTTCTTTGATTATGATTTCTCCGACCAAATCTCTATATAAGTAATAAAAAAAATGCGTTCGCATCAGAATTTGGAACGCTGCACCAATTTGAATAATTAATTTTTTGTTATGTTCATTCATTAGTGTGTATGAGTATTATCACTACATAGTATAAAATAAAGTCGCTTTCTCTGTCCCTATGTCCCTATGTCCCTATGTCCCTTTGTACGCTTAAATCTTTAAAACTACGCAACGGATTTTGATGCGGTTTTTTTTAATAGATAGAGTGATTCAAGAGGAAGGTTTATATGTATAATACATGCATAATATACTGAAGGATAACCCACAATAACCATTTTCCCGTGCGGAGCCGGGGCGGGTCGCTAGTTTTATTAATAAATCAAAGAAAAAGTAACTTATTTTCAGTTAAAATACTTTAAACTTAAAATGTACAGAAATGATTACGTAAAATATTTATTTTTATAACTTCTAGATTGATGCTAGACGACCTAGATGAAACAGCAGATGTGGAAATGAGAGGGAAACTGCAGGCAGCTGTTGAAGAGGCCTTGGATGACGAGACTTATAGAAAAGTGAAGAGAATGAGCTACCAGAGTCACACTGCAGACGAGGTACTTGTTTACGTACGTACCTACCATGGTCCAAGAAAACAAGGTCTTGCAAATAGACCACGTGACTGACACAAGCCTACGTAATTTTGCGCTGTTCATCCTTGTCTATTACACGCATTCGACAAGGATGAATAGGCAAAATGACGTAGGCTTGTGTCAGTCACGTGGTGTATTTGCAAGACCTTGTTTTCTTGGACCATGGTACCTACTAAACAGGGCACTTATCTACAGACAAGTAGTACTACTACTGCTTCTAGAGTATTAGGTACCACTAAATTTCCGCCCCGCGCCTCCGCCCATGCCAAGTTTTTCCAGTGGGAATAAAGGATTTTCCTGCAGTAAAAGGTACCTAGCCTACCTATGTGTTATTCTGACGTATAATTTATATTATTGTAAAGTTTCATTAAAATCAATTTAGTAGTTTTTGCGTGAAATACTAACAAACACCTATCCAGACATCCAAATCACAAACTTTCAACTTTATAATATTAGTATGATAACAATATGAATGCTGAATGTAAATACTTACATGAACGAACATAGACACATGACGTAGTACCTAATGCACTTTGGCACTTTCTCAGATTTATAAATACTACTACGTAATTAAATAGAAATGGTTGTACTAAAATAGTTACACGAGTGAGTGAAGCTATAAGTTCCTACTTAATTAGTCTTAGACCAATCTTATTCATGTAGTATTTAGGTACTGATGTTATGAGCAGAAGCACTAGTTATTATTTTCGATTATAAATTAATATTAAAATAGTAGGTAGATAGATAGATCAAAACATTAATAATAATTAATTATTTCACCTTTATATCTGAGTAGAAGACATTATGAGACAATAATAGATCGGACATTCTACATGAATGGTGTAGTAATAATACTTCGAGTATGTAAGTTATAAGGCTTTCTGCCGGAAGCACTTTACCGAACATCCTTGAATTAATGTCACGTTTTTCTAAATCGCAGGTAATACGGACGATAGGCTTACAAGCTCGCACGCCAGTATCCATGCGGTCAAGCAGAAAAGCCTCAGCGTCATCTTCTTCTACTTCCCGCAGACCACAGCCCAAAGACTCCAACATAGACGATATCGCCGCTTTGGACAAACTCCTGACATCCTTACTAGGTTTAAAGGAAAACAGAAGAAGCAAATCATTTAGTTCGCATCGAAATACGCCGAGAAGTAGCAGAATTGCAGCTGTGGACGAATTCAAACACAACAGACGTTCGGAGTCCTGGCCGGACAAAATATTTGAGAACAGTATAGTTCGCAGCGTGTTGACCAACTTGAAGACAAGTAGGAAAAGCTCGGCAGCTGAAGAGCCATTTCTAACGCCTAAATAACAGAACTTACACAGACCAGTGCTGTTTTAGTGAAAGCACACCCCAAACAAGACAGCGATAGTCTTTAGTTGACCTTAAAACTTAGCCCTAAGATGACCACAAGATGAAATATGGTTATCTATCATCACAGTATAAGATAGTCTTATGGTACAGTAGCCAGCATACGCAACTGTACACTTTGACCACGAGAGCGCTGTTATTCCGTAGCATTAGGAGTGAATTCCGTAGTGCAACATGGGCTGGCTACTGTAGGTTCCTTATCCACAGGGGATTGTGATGTTAATGCTAAGTAAAACTATTAATAACAATTTTATTATGTAGACAATTTTATTAAATAAGCTTTCATAGAAATTAGGAATAAACAACATACATATCAAAGATACATCTATTCTATCACAGCTCTTCGGTTACGTCCACAAAATACGTTTTGTACAGTACACTTAAAAGTACGTAATGATAAAATGAAATAAATAATAATAACTTTGTCTATTTTTTTTTAATTTTGTCATAAAACCGCCATCGTCATGGCGATTCTGCCGCTAAAGTACTTATTTTTTGCGCCGCACCTTTACTGTGTTTTACTTGTGAAGTATAAACATCGTAGCCTAATGATATAGTGTTGTCATACAATACTCTAAATCTAGTTGGTAGGAAATAGAAATTAATTACTTGCGCCGGTGGCCAAACCATCCACTCCGCGCGATACAGCTGAATAAATTTATCGCCAACTTCCTGTTTAAAATTTTGCAACGGATTCTTTTCAAATAACGCTAAACTGCCAAAGAATGTGATGATCATTATTGGCGAGAAAATTAGTTGGTCTAGGAGTAGCTTCTTTGCCACCATGTCGACTGTTTTTCCTATGATGAATTTGTCCAAGACCTTGTACCAATGGTGGCAGAGGACGCCTACCGCTGCACCTGAGGCCGCCATGTGCATTGTTCTGGTCGAGTGATACTTGTCCAGGTCTTCAGTGTATATTTCGTACGCTTGTTCCATCACATCCCCAACTGATGATAATGTTATGGAAATGGTAACGTTCGTGTACAATAAATATTTATCACTGAATGCTACCCGCACTGCACGTTTCAAATGATCCATTGAACCTGAAGCTCGCATGTTTTTAATTAATTTTCTCCATAAAATGAAGCGTGTTTGCATTGCAGCTTGTACCTGAAATATTTCATACATTTTCATACATTTACACACTGTTGCTTAAAGCCTCGGTACACACAGCGGTTAGTCGCTGCGAATTGGCACTCCGAGACTTAAGATGCCTGTGGCACGGTTACGAGTATCATATAGGGTGTAACTTTTTTAGCTCACAATACTTTAAGTTAAGGGATGAACCTATCCATGAAACTGAACAATTTTGCCTAAAGAACATAGCATGAAATATGAAAAAAAAACCGATGAGAAAAAACACGACATGTTTATTAGCTGTTAGAAAATTTTACCATTTCTGTGTGCAATCTTGCTTGACTAATAATGACATTACGATACTGTTCATGTATTAGTAGAAGTATAAGTATACATAATAACTGAAATAGAATTGACAGGCGCGGTGAATTGATCAGCTGATCCGTTTTGTTTTTTATATTTCAGCCTACGTTCCTTGTGGAAAATATTTAGTTTCACGGGTAGATTCCTCGGGTTTCTCCCTTAAAATATTGTGCGCTAATTTTGTTACATCCTGTATAGGTACTCGTACTTGTGTGAAGTTCTGTGGCACTCAGTGGCACGGTGGTATCTTGTATTTTACGCGTGAAAGAGTAAAGTCAGATTAGTCATTTAGATCTATTTCAAGGAAGTAGGCATAGTTCAACATAATAGGCCGTGTTAAAATCTATTTCAAGTAAATAATTGGAATTGACAAATAGAAATAGATTGTCACATTTAAGACGCTGCTGCAACTCTTTAATAAATTTAACATCCGTAAAAATATTACCAGGTGTCTGACAATTTGTACTATTCGATTTATGAAAAAAATGTTAGATCCATAGTTTTTATGCTGCTAAGTCCACTCAGTACCTACCATGAAAGTAGAAAATAAAAGATATATCTAACTTACCTTACCGGTACCTCAATGGTTCATAAAGAGCAGTGGAGTAACTAGTATCTACCAATGCGCACAAACTAATGGATGGGTAGTTACTTTATTCTGAAACAAAAACAATATGTATAAGGTAACAATAATGTAAAAAAAAAAACGAGCTTCTGAGTAAAGAATAATCACCACGGTTAGGAACTTCTCATACATTCTCACAGAAGGTATAATAGTCACAGTTACCACGGTTAGTAACAAGTTGCGTTGTGTGCTAACTTCTTCGAGAATGTATGGGAGTTGACGCTAAAGTAACTTGACTTGTTCTTCTGTTATTTTAAAGCTGCGTATTCGTACTGCAAACCATCGAACATTGGCTTGCGCGGCAGCTGTGCACTGTGGTACTGACTGTGCCACCGTGACGAGGAAACTCGCCGAAAAGTTCCCATACAGCGCGGCTGCCGCGAATTTTGGCTGTTTCGATGGTTGTTTATCGCGCGAAGTCGATACGCAGCTTTACGTCATCATCTTGTTCTTTGCTGTCTTCAAAACTTCAAGGGATGCTTCCCTTTTTTTATTAATTAATTGACCAATGCTTGTGTCGAAAAAGTACGACCAATCAAGTTTCACCGGACTTGTGGGGGAGTGGAAGACTACCCCAAAAAAAAAAAACATATACCAACGCGTCTAGGGGCGGCTCGAGGGAGCCTCGGACCAAGGCTTAGCGCGTTGATACTGAAAAACATCGTGAAGGAGACGACGCCTGAGGGGTTCCGTCTCTGATTATCAATTTTGGTTATGGCCGCGCCCCCGCCGCCGCCGGCGGGTACGGGCGTTGTTACATGAAACGGGCTTTTGTTGAAGTTGTTATGCTACGGTCACATGCGTGCCGTGCAGCCCGGCGGGCTGCCTGGCGGGCTGCCTGGCGGGCTGCGCGGCATGCAGCCCGTCCCGGGCCGGCGGACGTTCAAGCTGTTCACACGCACGCCGTCGTGTCAGTCAGTGCCAGAATGGCGAGCAGCGAGGAGCGACATTCACGTTCACAGGCGCGTTCACGGGCTCGGGCGTACCGTTTACACGCTTGTGAATGTGAATGTGCACGTTGAATGTGGAGTTGAACGCGTGCGTGTGAATTAAGCATTACAGTTGACGGTATTGGTCTTGGTCCGGAGTTTGAATGAAACCAGTTTTATTTCAATACATTCACAAACGTGCGCGACTGTTTAGATAGCTACAAGGGATACAGATGATTTATCTCACGAGTGCAGGCGAGCCATACTTGTAGTAGGGACTACTATTTGGTATTCTGTGCTTGTAGTGTAGTGCGCATAGACACGCGCTCTTGTGAGCGCACTACCTAGTATTATTATTTATTCTGTGGCACTACTAAACTGAGCGCTAAGCACGCAAAGACAATGTGCACACACAACACAAGACACACAAGTGTGGCTCGCCTGCACACGTGAGATAAACACATCACTACATAGTATAAAACAAAGTCGCTTTTTCTGTCCCCATGTCCCTATGTCCCTCCCTTTGTACGCTTAAATCTTTAAAACTACGCAACGGATTTTGATGCGTTTTTTTTTAATAGATAGAGTGATTCAAGAGGAAGGTTTATATGTATAATACATGCATAATATGCTTAAGGATAACCCACAATAACCATTTTCCCGTGCGGAGCCGGGGCGGGTCGCTAGTGTACTATAATGGGGCTAATTCGGTATTGCACCCGCCTTATCTTAACTAATTTTAGTTCATTTTTGACAGGACTTAACAAATCTTGACACGATTAACGTTCGGATACACATTATCTCGCTCTGTGCACGCTCCTGCTATATATTTTTTTCAACAGAAAGGCAAAGGTATAAAGTCATGCAACCTTAATCCGCAATAAAGTGAACGTTAGTGAATCGAACGCACGCGCAACGAAACGCAACTTAGTATGTGTTACGTTCCGTTTTAGTTTCGGAATTTAGAAATTTATATTTTTTCTGCGTAAAACAAAAACAAAATTGCAAAAGAGAACTTATGGTCGATTTGTTGTACAGTAAGCAGCACATGCGGCTGGACATTATGACCTTGAGAGCGCCCGTATTCCGTAGAAGTAGGGGTGAATTTCGTAGTGCAAGTGTCCAACCGCATGTGCTGCTTACTGTACAACAAATCGGCTTCTGCACGTACTATTAAGTGAAGGTAAAGCTAGGCCAACGCGATTGCGATTCTGTTCCTTATTCGATGGACATAAGAAAGGTGCAAAATACAAAGTAATCTGCTTAGCATGCTCTTGCTTGTACAATTGATGGAGTTTTTAGCTGAAAGACGACTGAGGATGAGCGATTCAGTAAATATCTAGGATTAACGAAAGAAGATTGGTTCAAGCCACTCA
This sequence comes from Teleiodes luculella, assembly GCA_948473455.1. Taxonomy (NCBI): domain Eukaryota; kingdom Metazoa; phylum Arthropoda; class Insecta; order Lepidoptera; family Gelechiidae; genus Teleiodes; species Teleiodes luculella. The sequence goes on from OX419593.1 coordinate 6,212,074, forward strand.
TCACTATTTAATTTTTACCCGATTTCCTAGTTTGTTAACCTCAAAACTTCAAAATATAATAAGTCTACACCTAAAACAACTGAACTAAATTAAGACCATTTTAAGTTACAAACACCTAAAAATGACAGATAACGAACTAAAAATGACAGATAAATGGTCGTTCCCGAATAGCTAAATGGCGTTAGTTCAACTTATTTTTAGTCCTGTCAGATTCCATACAAAATTAAGTTAAGTCGTGCGTTCCGAATAGCTAAATATGTCATCTGACACATCTTAACTAAATTTTAGTTAAATTTTAGTTAAGATTAGTGCATTGGCCAACATCGAATCGACACCAATATGAAGTTATCTTTAGGAGTTGGTCAGGTGATCTCTCCTTTGGTACACAAACAGCAGCCAAATGTGGCCAACGTCTATGCACAGCGGATGCTCGTGACTATTTTCACTGGTCGCATTCACATAATAAATTGTATCACATAAAGTAAAAAAAAATTTTTTTGGTACTATACTCTTTGATTGTATACGACGAGATCACCAGATGATCCCTTATAAATTTAATTACGATCTTTTCTTTTACAGATATGTTTTATTCATAGCAAACATGTTCGACCAAAACTATACGTATTGTCGCGTCTAGCTCCATTCGGTGTAAAATAGGTGGGATCTTGAGTCAGTTATCTGTTACTAAGCCTTTTTAGGGTTCCGTAGCCAAATGGCAAAAAACGGAACCCTTATAGATTCGTCATGTCTGTCTGTCTGTCTGTCTGTCTGTCCGTCCGTCCGTCCGTCCGTATGTCACAGCCACTTTATTCCGAAACTATAATACCTATACTGTTGAAACTTGGTAAGTAGATGTATTCTGTGAACCGCATTAAGATTTTTTTACAAAAATAGAAAAAAAACAATAAATTTAGGGGGTCCCCATACATAGAACTGAAACTAAAAAAAAATTTTTTCATCAATCCCATACGTGTGGGGTATCTATGGATAGGTCTTTAAAAATGATATTTAGGTTCCTAATAACATTTTTTTCTAAACTGAATAGTTTGCGCGAGAGACGCTTCCAAAGTGGAAAAATGTGTGTCCCCCCCCCCTCTAACTTCTAAAATAAGAGAATGATAAAACTAAAAAAAATATATGATGTGCATTACTATGAAAACTACCAACGAAAATTGGTTTGAACGAGATCTAGTAAGTAGTTTTTTTTAATACGTCATAAATCGTAAACCGCAATTTACCTTACACTATTATTAAAACATCGATCAAAGTCACAACGAACTACAAAAACTATTATATTATGTTACTGGCTGCTACGGAACCCTTCATGGGCGATTCCGACTCGCACTTGGCCGCTTTTTTATTCTTTGTTTATGCAAAGTAACACTCAATGTTTAGCACGCAAAGACCGTTTGGTCTGTGTGGTGGATCTATCCAATATTTTGAGATAGACCAACAACCTACAATAATAGATTTTTAGGTATATCTACAAAATCCATTCAGGACAGCTATGAAGAAAACATTGTTACTAATTTAATTTCAGCAATTTTAATACTTTGTCAATGTCAATTTTTTAGGTCTCAGGAACAAGCAATCTGTCTGTTTGTCACGCTATCACGCCAAAACCACTGAACCGATTTTAATGAAACTTGGTACAGAGATAAAATAAACCTTGGGGAAGGAAAAGTACCTCATTCCCATGGGAAATAATGTAATCGCGGGTGGAGCGGAAAGCTAGTTAGGCCATAATTCAAATGACTACAGGGTGCTGAGTCAAGTCCAGAGAAGCTTCATAGGTATTTGACGAAAACACATAGATAAAAAAATTAAGTATATTATGCACTAGCGACCCGCCCCGGCTCCGCACGGGAAAATGGTTATTGTGGGTTATTCTTAAGTATATTATGCATGTATTATACATATAAACCTTCCTCTTGAACCCCTCTATCTTTTAAAAAAACCGCATCAAAATCCGTTGCGTAGTTTTAAAGATTTAAGCGTACTTACAAAGGGACATAGGGAGGGACATAGGGACTTTAGGGACGACAGAGAAAGCGACTTTGTTTTATACTATGTAGTGATATCACCAATAACGGCAATAACCCTTCTCCTTGAGTCCCTTAAAAAGAGATGTGTTGCCCTAATTCAAATGCTATAAATAAATAACAATATGTTTGCATGTAAATTTATTGCAAATTTTTAAGAATTTATCAAAATCAAATTGAAATGAATTAAACTATTACAAAATAATTTATGAATTTGATAATTTTTCTGCCTTTCAATTTTTATTTACTTTTATCAGTTTTTCCATTGATTACACTTTCTGTGTCTTTTTTATAATGTTTCACTCTTGAGGTATACACATCATATAATAGTGATATTGTGTTATCATACAATACTCTAAACCTCGTTGGCAGAAAATAAAAATTTATCATCTGAGCTGGCGGCCAGACTATCCATTCTGCTTGATACAATATTAAAAACTTATCACTAACTTCTTCGGTGAAATTCTCCCAAGGATCATCTTCAAATATAGCCACAGTTGCAAAAAAAGACATGATTATAATTGGAGAGGCTATGCACTGATCTAGCAGAAGCTTTTTAAGGGCATTAGCTAAAGTGCGAGCTTTGATCACTCTGTCTATAAATATGTACCAATGGTGACACAGTATACCCGATACGGACCCTGAAAAGCCCATATGGGCCATACGATTTAAATCATGCTTCGGCAATGTACCACTATGAACCTCATAAGTCTGTTCCAAAAAGTCTCCCAATGTTGAAATGCTTACAGACAACATCACATTAGTGTACAATAAATATTTCGGTCCAAATAAAACATTAACACCTTTTTTATAATTTACCGCTACTTTTGTTAAAATTCTTCTGAATGTCATAAAGTGTGTTTCACCTATAAGATAAATTTGATATAGGTAAACAGATCCAATTTTAATTTAATCCGTACTTATACAACTATTTTACACCTGAATGTCAGTATGTAAAGTGAACGTGAATTATTAAACTGAGCGACTTAAACAAACGACTGAGATAATACTACGGTAAAACCAAAATCGTACTAGTTATAATTATAAGTTATAACGACAAATGCATAAACTAATAACCAAAGCTAATAACACACTTCCGTAGACCGACTCGATTACTTATTGTAGCATAGATACTGTAAAACATACTTACTTGTGGCTGGTTCTTGGATTTACTCAACAATATTTCGCTGTAACATTAAAACCAAGCAAAAATAAGAGAATTAATGGTGATAGTGTTATATAATTTTAATAATTGTTTTCTTCGGAAATAAATAACCTCAAATTCATCATGTTTACTGACGGAACCGATTAATTTGATTGAATCTGACTGACAGTGACAGTATTGATTGATTGATTGACTGTCAGGTGAGTATTTTTTTAGTTCTATATCCCTTACGGGAAAGGCAAAGGGTTCTAAGCCCATACAGCCCATAGTAGTTTATTGCATATCCGAGTTTAATTAATGTCTACAAGTCATTAATTATTTCAGTTTCATTTCGTAGTCTTTAGTCATTTGTTGCATCCATTTTGAACGAACGAACTTCAGTAGTTTCATTTCTTGCTTATCACGCACCACGCACGGTCAGTGGGAAAAGGGCTGTATTTAAGCGCTGCATTCTTTTTGCCTTTTCTGAAATAATTAAGAAAAAGACGACGCGGCGCGCGGCCACCGCGCGGCGGTAGCTGGCGAATGGCTTTTGCCTTTTCCCAACCGGGACAACAAAATAAAAATAATAAAGAAAAAAAAACAGCCAGCGACCAGCAAAGCGACCTGCTTTTAAATCTTAAATTTTAATTTTAAATAATAAATTAGATTTAATTCCAGTCATGGCAGGTAAAATGGTGTTGATATTTATATTTATTACCTGAAATGTGAATATTCGATGTAGACTCACGTGTAATGACAGTAATATAGAATCCCGACCTGACCTGACTATTTCACGCGTTGTTTTTTGATACGCGTTTATTTATTATTATCAAATAATCAGGTGTATACTTACTATGATCACTTCTGTTAACGTTCTCATTGTAATTTATTCAATTCCAGACAAATTGACCCTTGATAGGCAGGATATGAAAAATCGGGCGACAGCACATCTCAGAATTTATGTTGGTGGCTTGTCCGACCAAATTACTGTCGAGGAGATCTACGACCATTTCATACAATTCGGACAGATCAACGGCATCGTTATTAACAGGAACTTTGGGTTTGTTCAGTTTGAAACAGAGCAAAGTGCCCAGGAGGCAATCAATAAAGCAGATGGTAGTGTGCTTCAAGGGAAAACCATTAGTGTTAGAACTGCACAGACTAATACTGATAAACAAAGGTGAGCAATACATACAAATGTACGTAAAGACACACTTTTGTCCCCTATATGGTATAAGCAGAGTTAGGAAGCTTACAGGGAGCCCAAACTAAAACCTAGGTTAGCACTAATGTGTACACTATTGGTTTTTTAAATCTAGTTACCATTCATACTACTAGGGGTTGTAGACCTGGGGTTCTGGTGACCTCGAAACACAGACTTCCGTCTAACTTGGGCACCAGTCTTCGCAAGCACCTTCTGTAAGCTGTCTTTATTTTGTACTAGCTTTCCGCCGCAGCTCTGCCCGCGTTAATAGTATTTCCCGTAAGAATGAGGCATTTTCCCCTGGTAAAAGTTAGCCTATATTCTTCCGCAAGGTCTATTCTTTCTTTGAACCAACTCCGCCTGCTTTAACATTTTTTCCCTTGGGAATGAGAACTTTTCCCGCGGTAAATCGTAGCTTATGATCTTTCCCAAGGTCTATTCTCTCTTTGTACTAAGTTTTACCAAAATTTGTTCAGTAGTTTCGGAGCCCATTCAATTAAATAGAATATTTTAGGTATTTTTTTTACACCTTGGGTTACATTATTGAAGTTTTAGTAAGGATGTCTAATTTATCGCAAATAATTAAATTTCTCCCTGTCGCCAGCCACTATAGTCCAGGTCTGGGTAGCAGTTTCTGTTATGATGTCTCTCAACAATGCTTGTGGTGTGCCCTTGGCCTTTTTTGCTGACTAGACCACTGTGGAGCACCAGTTCACTACAGCTTTTGGACATTTTACATCACTAGCCTGTTACATTGGCTAGTTCAGCCAATCAATATAGCTCTACCAAGTACCAACTAAGCTTAACCCTGCGGCACTCGCTACCGGGTAAAAAATACCACATAGCACCTTCTTAAGGTTGTATCTTTTTTTCTAAACGATTTAGCAACACAGGACTCTAGGTACCTTCAAATGGTTAGTTAGCACACCCGCACCCCGCGAGCCAGTAAGTTAGCACGCGGTGTTTGGCGGTTATGGATGTGTAAAGTGAAAATGGGTAAAAAATACCCGGTAGCGACGCTTCTTGTTCATTTTTTTTAGTACATTTTTTATAGTATTTTTTGTATTACAGATTTATCTTTGAGACTTTTGATGCCTTAGATAAAAAGAGATAAGCAATACCAAATTTGCCATCATTTAGAGGAATAAAAATAAAGTTTATGCTAAGTGCAGACTCCAATGACGAAAACACGTCCGCCAAGTCTTCGAGGCCGCGTCCGCCAATATCTGCTTCTCTCTATGCAATACTGCAGTATTTCATTAGAAAAATTGTGGAAAACCGAACACAGTTTTTTATATGTACCTCAAAAACATGTACCGAGAGCAAACAACCACAATTTGTAGAGAATACTTTGATTGAATGAAAATATTTAATACGTAATGTTTGATGTAAATTTTCTCCATTTTCGTTTATTATAAAGAGACTATTATTTTTAGTGATTTTACTAGAACACTATATCTATTTTTGATATTGACCTTAACTTTGCAAAGTTTCACAGAAAAAAATATAATTTTGTCGATTTTTCTAAAAGTATAATAAAATATTTAATATTTCGATACATTTTTTTAAATATGCTTTTTCTTTCAAAACATAAACACTACGACCTCTATTAGCTGTTGTCTTATAAACAATAAAGCCAAAAACACTCTAACATTGTCAAAATTTCAATCAAGGTCTTAATTTTTTTTATAATTTTATTTAAACTCTGTGGTATTTATTACCCGGTAGCGAGTATCGGTGTTTGGAAATACCTAGCGAGTACCGCAGGGTTAAGGGCTGTTATGGACTATATAATTATGTATTGTAAGTTACAAGTTACAATTTGTAACATTGGTCATGCCATCTCTTGCTTGTCGGCCTGGCTGCAAGTATATTCTAAATTGAAATCTTAATCAAGACATGTTTATTTTTGTGGACTGTATGTTTTTTTTAATGGCACTATTTAGTTTGATTTTTACATCTTCCTGTGCCAACTCTTGTCTGAGTGGGATGGTTTTTATTATAGTGAGGAACTGAGGGAAAGCCCTCTTCCCTCTTTTATCTTTATTATTAATACTAAAGTTAACTTAAGTCACAGCCCATTGATTAAAAAGTGGATAAAAAAGTTGTGCAAGTCTGTTATTCTTGAGGAACAATATAGTTATCAGGACTATTTATAATCTATTTTTTTCAGACGAGAGACTGAAATTGTAACAATTAGTTCATCAGTGCCAGCAGCTGTAGCACTTTCTGATAACCTGCCCATTGTGAATGATGATGGGGAAGATTTATATGACAACTATGGGAACTATATTGGTGATCAGAAAGGTACATACTCATGCTTGTTTAATTTTTTACCTCTTAACTGTAAGTAAGGTAGGAAATTTATTTGGGTGGATTTGTGAGGCATTTTAACCTTTGATTCTTTGATAAAAACAAACAAATACGTTTATACAACATCACGATTCCAAAACTATTATTCTTTTATCACCCAGAATATGCAGAAGAAGACGATCAGGACGGCGG